>CM050529.1:12473951-12863164 GCA_027563665.1 Antrozous pallidus | reverse complement strand
TGCCCCTCTGCCCCGCACGCGCCTCTCCGGGGCCCCGTCTGCCCGGCACACGCCTCTCCGGGGCCCCGTCTGCCCCGCACGCGCCTCTCCGGGCCCCCGTCTGCCCCGCACGCGCCTCTCTGGGCCCCGTCTGCCCCGCACCCGCCTCTCCGGGGCCCCTCTGCCCCGCACGCGCCTTTCCGGGGCCCCGTCTGCCCGGCACACGCCTCTCAGGGGCCCGGCTGCCCCGCACGCGCCTCTCAGGGCCCCCGTCTGCCCCGCACGCGCCTCTCTGGGGCCCAGTCTCGCAGCACCCGCCTCTCCGGGGCCCCAGTGCCCCGCACGACCTCTCTGGGCCCCCATCTACCCCGCACCTGCCTCTCCAGCCCCCTTCTACCCCGCACCCGCCTCTCCGGGGCCCCTAATGCCCTGCACCTGCCTCACCAGGCTCCCGTCGGTCGCGCAAGGTGTCTCCACGGACCCCTTCTGCCCCGCACCCCCCTCTCAGGCGCCTGGTTGCCCCGCACGCGACTCTCCGGGGCCCCTCTGCCCCGTATCCGCCTCTCCTGGCCCCCGTCTGCCCGGCACCCGCCTCTCCGAGGCCCCTCTGCCCCGCACGCGCCTCTCCGGGCGCCCGTCTGCCCCGCACCCGCCTCTCCGGGGCCCCTCTGCCCTGCACGCGCCTCTCCGGGCCCCCGTCTGCCCCGCACCAGCCTCTCCGGGGCCCCTCTGCCCCTCACGCGCCTCTCCGGGGCCCCGTCTGCCCGGCACCCGCCTCTCCGAGGCCCCTCTGCCCCGCACGCGCCTCTCCGGGCCCCTGTCTGCCCCGCACGCGCCTCTCCGGGGCCCAGTCTGCCGGGCACCCGCCTCTCTGAGGCCCTCTGCCCCGCACGCGCCTCTCCGGGCCCCTGTCTGCCCCGCACGCGCCTCTCCTGGCCTCCGTCTGCCCCGCACGAGCCTCTCCGGGGCCCAGTCTGCCAAGCACCCGCCTCTACGGGACCCCTCTGCCCCGCACGCGCCTCTCCGGGGCCCCGTCTGCCCGGCACACGCCTCTCCGGGGCCCCTCTTCCCCGCACCCGCCTCTCCTGGCCTCCGTCTGCCCCGCACCCAACTCTCCGGGGCCCCTCTGCCCCGCACGCGCCTCTCCGGGCCCCCGTCTGCCCCGCACCCGCCTCTCCGGGGCCCCTCTGCCCCGCACGCGCCTTTCCGGGGCCCCGTCTGCCCGGCACACGCCTCTCAGGGGCCCGGCTGCCCCGCACGCGCCTCTCAGGGCCCCCGTCTGCCCCGCACGCGCCTCTCTGGGGCCCAGTCTCGCAGCACCCGCCTCTCCGGGGCCCCAGTGCCCCGCACGACCTCTCTGGGCCCCCATCTACCCCGCACCTGCCTCTCCAGCCCCCTTCTACCCCGCACCCGCCTCTCCGGGGCCCCTAATGCCCTGCACCTGCCTCACCAGGCTCCCGTCGGTCGCGCAAGGTGTCTCCACGGACCCCTTCTGCCCCGCACCCCCCTCTCAGGCGCCTGGCTGCCCCGCACGCGACTCTCCCGGGCCCCTCTGCCCCGTACCCGCCTCTCCTGGCCCCCGTCTGCCCCGCACGCGCCTCTCCGGGGCCCAGTCTGCCAAGCACCCGCTCCCCGGGACCCCTCTGCCCCGCACGCGCCTCTCCGGGGCCCCGTCTGCCCCGCAAACGCCTCTCCGGGGCATCGTCTGCCTGGCACACGCCTCTCCAGGGCCCCTCTTCCCTGCACCCGCCTCTCCTGGCCTCCGTCTGCCCCGCACGAGCCTCTCCGGGGCCCAGTCTGCCAAGCACCCGCCTCTACGGGACCCCTCTGCCCCGCACGCGACTCTCGGGGGCCCCTCTGCCCCGTACCCGCCTCTCCTGGCCCCCGTATGCCCGGCACCCGCCTCTCCGAGGCCCCTCTGCCCCGCACGCGCCTCTCTGGGCCCCTGTCTGCCCCGCACGCGCCTCTCCGGGCCCCAGTCTGCCCCGCACCCGCCTCTCCGGGGCCTGTCTGCCCTGCACGCGCCTCTCCGGGCCCCCGTCTGCCCCGCACGCGCCTCTCCGGGGCCCCTCTGCCCCGCACCCGCCTCTCCGGGGCCCCGTCTGCCCCGCACCCGCCTCTCCAGGGCCTGTCTGCCCCGCACGCGCCTCTCCGGGGCCCCGTCTGCCCCGCACGCGCCTCTCCGGGGCCCCGTCTGCCCCGCACCCGCCTCTCCGGGCCCCTGTCTGCCCCGCACGCGCCTCTCCGGGCCCCCGTCTGCCCCGCACCCGCCTCTCCGGGCCCCCGTCTGCCCCGCACGCGCTTTTCCGGGGCCCCGTCTGCCCGGCACACGCCTCTCCGGGCCCCTGTCTGCCCCGCACGCGCCTCTCAGGGCCCCCGTCTGCCCCGCACGCGCCTCTCTGGGGCCCAGTCTCGCAGCACCCGCCTCTCCGGGGCCCCAGTGCCCCGCACGACCTCTCTGGGCCCCCGTCTACCCCGCACCTGCCTCTCCAGCCCCCTTCTACCCCGCACCCGCCTCTCCGGGGCCCCTAATGCCCTGCACCTGCCTCACCAGGCTCCCGTCGGTCGCGCAAGGTCTCTCCACGGACCCCTTCTGCCCCGCACCCCCCTCTCAGGCGCCTGGCTGCCCCGCACGCGACTCTCCGGGGCCCCTCTGCCCCGTACCCGCCTCTCCTGGCCTCCGTCTGCCCCGCACGAGCCTCTCCGGGGCCCAGTCTGCCAAGCACCCGCCTCTACGGGACCCCTCTGCCCCGCACGCGCCTCACCGGGGCCCCGTCTGCCCCACACGCGCCTCTCCGGGGCCCCGTCTGCCCGGCACACGCCTCTCCGGGGCCCCTCTTCCCCGCACCCGCCTCTCCTGGCCTCCGTCTGCCCCGCACCCAACTCTCCGGGGCCCCTCTGCCCCGCACGCGCCTCTCCGGGCCCCCGTCTGCCCCGCACCCGCCTCTCCGGGGCCCCTCTGCCCCGCACGCGCCTTTCCGGGGCCCCGTCTGCCCGGCACACGCCTCTCAGGGGCCCGGCTGCCCCGCACGCGCCTCTCAGGGCCCCCGTCTGCCCCGCACGCGCCTCTCTGGGGCCCAGTCTCGCAGCACCCGCCTCTCCGGGGCCCCAGTGCCCCGCACGACCTCTCTGGGCCCCCATCTACCCCGCACCTGCCTCTCCAGCCCCCTTCTACCCCGCACCCGCCTCTCCGGGGCCCCTAATGCCCTGCACCTGAATCACCAGGCTCCCGTCGGTCGCGCAAGGTGTCTCCACGGACCCCTTCTACCCCGCACCCCCCTCTCAGGCGCCTGGCTGCCCCGCACGCGACTCTCCCGGGCCCCTCTGCCCCGTACCCGCCTCTCCGGGCCCCCATCTGCCCCGCACGCGCCTCCCCGGGGCCCAGTCTGCCAAGCACCCGCTCCCCGGGACCCCTCTGCCCCGCACGCGCCTCTCCGGGGCCCCGTCTGCCCCGCACGCGCCTCTCCGGGGCATCGTCTGCCTGGCACACGCCTCTCCAGGGCCCCTCTTCCCTGCACCCGCCTCTCCTGGCCTCCGTCTGCCCCGCACGAGCCTCTCCGGGGCCCAGTCTGCCAAGCACCCGCCTCTACGGGACCCCTCTGCCCCGCACGCGCCTCACCGGGGCCCCGTCTGCCCCGCACGCGCCTCTCCGGGGCCCCGTCTGCCCGGCACACGCCTCTCCGGGGCCCCTCTTCCCCGCACCCGCCTCTCCTGGCCTCCGTCTGCCCCGCACCCAACTCTCCGAGGCCCCTCTGCCCCGCACGCGCCTCTCCGGGCCCCCGTCTGCCCCGCACCCGCCTCTCCGAGGCCCCTCTGCCCCGCACGCGCCTCTCCGGGCCCCCGTCTGCTCCGCACCCGCCTCTCCGGGGCCCCGTCTGCCCGGCACACGCCTCTCAGGGGCCCGGCTGCCCCGCACGCGCCTCTCAGGGCCCCCGTCTGCCCCGCACGCGCCTCTCCAGCCCCCTTCTACCCCGCACCCGCCTCTCCGGGGCCCCTAATGCCCTGCACCTGCCTCACCAGGCTCCCGTCGGTCGCGCAAGGTGTCTCCACGGACCCCTTCTGCCCCGCACCCCCCTCTCAGGCGCCTGGTTGCCCCGCACGCGACTCTCCGGGGCCCCTCTGCCCCGTACCCGCCTCTCCTGGCCCCCGTCTGCCCGGCACCCGCCTCTCCGAGGCCCCTCTGCCCCGCACGCGCCTCTCCGGGCCCCCGTCTGCCCCGCACGCGCCTCTCCGGGCCCCCGTCTGCCCCGCACCCGCCTCTCCGGGGCCCCTCTGCCCCGCACGCGCCTCTCCGGGCCCCCGTCTGCCCGGCACCCGCCTCTCCGAGGCCCCTCTGTTCCGCACGCGCCTCTCCGGGCGCCCGTCTGCCCCGCACCCGCCTCTCCGGGGCCCCTCTGCCCCGCACGCGCCTCTCCGGGCCCCCGTCTGCCCCGCACCCGCCTCTCCGGGGCCCCTCTGCCCCGCACTCGCCTCTCCGGGGCCCCGTCTGCCCGGCACCCGCCTCTCCGAGGCCCCTCTGCCCCGCACGCGCCTCTCCGGGCACCTGTCTGCCCCGCACGCGCCTCTCCGGGGCCCAGTCTGCCGGGCACCCGCCTCTCCGAGGCCCTCTGCCCCGCACGCGCCTCTCCGGGCCCCTGTCTGCCCTTCTTGCGCCTCTCCGGGGCCCCGTCTGCCGGGCACCCGCCTCTCTGAGGCCCTCTGCCCCGCACGCGCCTCTCCGGGCCCCGTCTGCCCCGCACTTGCCTCTCCGGGGCCCCGTCTGCCGGCACACGCCTCTCAGGGGCCCCAGTGCCCTGCACGCGCCTCTCCGGGCCCCCGTCTACCCCGCACCTGCCTCTCCAGCCCCCTTCTACCCCGCACCCGCCTCTCCGGGGCCCCTAATGCCCTGCACCTGCCTCACCAGGCTCCCGTCGGTCGCGCAAGGTCTCTCCACGGACCCCTTCTGCCCCGCACCCCCCTCTCAGGCGCCTGGCTGCCCCGCACGCGACTCTCCGGGGCCCCTCTGCCCCGTACCCGCCTCTCCTGGCCTCCGTCTGCCCCGCACGAGCCTCTCCGGGGCCCAGTCTGCCAAGCACCCGCCTCTACGGGACCCCTCTGCCCCGCACGCGCCTTTCCGGGGCCCCGTCTTCCCGGCACGCGCCTCTCAGGGCCCCCGTCTGCCCCGCACGCGCCTCTCTGGGGCCCAGTCTCGCAGCACCCGCCTCTCCGGGGCCCCAGTGCCCCGCACGACATCTCTGGGCCCCCATCTACCCCGCACCTGCCTCTCCAGCCCCCTTCTACCCCGCACCTGCCTCTCCAGCCCCCTTCTACCCCGCACCCGCCTCTCCGGGGCCCCTAATGCCCTGCACCTGCCTGACCAGGCTCCCGTCGGTCGCGCAAGGTCTCTCCACGGACCCCTTCTGCCCCGGACCCCCCTCTCAGGCGCCTGGTTGCCCCGCACGCGACTCTCCGGGGCCCCGTCTGCCCCGTACCCGCCTCTCCTGGCCCCCGTCTGCCCCGCACGCGCCTCTCCGGGCCCCTGTCTGCCCCGCACGCGCCTCTCCGGGGCCCAGTCTGCCGGGCACCTGCCTCTCTGAGGCCCTCTGCCCCGCACGCGCCTCTCCGGGCGCCCGTCTGCCCCGCACGCGCCTTTCCGGGGCCCCATTTGCCCCGCACGCGCCTCTCCGGGGCCCAGTCTGCCCGGCACACGCCTCTCCGGGGCCCCTCTTCCCAGCACCCGCCTCTCCTGGCCTCCGTCTGCCCCGCACCCAACTCTCCGGGGCCCCTCTGCCCCGCACGCGCCTCTCCGGGCCCCCGTCTGCACCGCACGCGCCTCTCCGGGGCCCAGTCTGCCAAGCACCCGCCTCTCCGGGACCCCTCTGCCCCGCACGCGCCTCTCCGGGGTCCCGTCTGCCCCGCACACGCCTCTCCGGGGCCCCGTCTGCCCGGCACACGCCTCTCCGGGGCCCCTCTTCCCCGCACCCGCCTCTCCTGGCCTCCATCTGCCACGCACCCACCTCTCCGGGGCCCCTCTGCCCCGCACGCGCCTCTCCGGGCCCCCGTCTGCCCGGCACCCGCCTCTCCGAGGCCCCTCTGCCCCGCACGCGCCTCTCCGGGCGCCCGTCTGCCCCGCACGCGCCTCTCCGGGGCCCCTCTGCCCCGCACGCGCCTCTCCGGGCCCCCGTCTGCCCGCACCCGCCTCTCCGGGCCCCCGTCTGCCCCGCACGCGCCTCTCCGGGTCCCGTCTGCCCCGCACACGCCTCTCCGGGGCCCCGTCTGCCCCGCACGCGCCTCTCCGGGGCCCCTCTTCCCCGCACCCGCCTCTCCTGGCCTCCATCTGCCCCGCACCCACCTCTCCGGGGCCCCTCTGCCCCGCACGCGCCTCTCCGGGCCCCCGTCAGCCCCGCACCCGCCTCTCCAGGGCCCCTCTGCCCCGCACGCGCCTCTCCGGGCGCCCGTCTGCCCCGCACGCGCCTTTCCGGGGCCCCGTCTGCCTGGCACACGCCTCTCAGGGGCCCGGCTGCCCCGCACGCGCCTCTCAGGGCCCCCGTCTGCCCCGCACGCGCCTCTCTGGGGCCCAGTCTGCGCAGCACCCGCCTCTCCGGGGCCCCAGTGCCCCGCACGACCTCTCTGGGCCCCCGTCTACCCCGCACCTGCCTCTCCAGCCCCCTTCTACCCCGCACCCGCCTCTCCGGGGCCCCTAATGCCCTGCACCTGCCTCACCAGGCTCCCGTCGGTCGCGCAAGGTGTCTCCACGGACCCCTTCTGCCCCGCACCCCCCTCTCAGGTGCCTGGCTGCCCCGCACGCGACTCTCCGGGCCCCTCTGCCCCGTACCCGCCTCTCCTGGCCCCCGTCTGCCCCGCACGCGCCTCTCCGGGCCCCCATCTGCCCCGCACGCGCCTCCCCGGGCCCATCTGCCAAGCACCCGCCTCTCCGGGACCCCTCTGCCCCGCACCCGCCTCTCCGGGACCCCTCTGCCCCGCACGCGCCTCTCCGGGGCCCCGTCTGCCCCGCACACGCCTCTCCGGGGCCCCGTCTGCCTGGCACACGCCACTCCAGGGCCCCTCTTCCCCGCACCCGCCTCTCCTGGGCTCCGTCTGCCCCACACCCGCCTCTCTGGGGCCCCTCTGTCCTGCACGCGCCTCTCCGGGCGCCCCTCTGCCCCGCACGCGCCTCTCCGGGCGCCCCTCTGCCCCGCACGAGCCTCTCCGGGCGCCCCTCTGCCCCGCACGCGCCTCTCCGGGGCCCCGTCTGCCTGGCACACGCCTCTCCAGGGCCCCTCTTCCCCGCACCCGCCTCTCCTGGCCTCCGTCCGCCCCGCACCCGCCTCTCCGGGGGCCCCTCTGCCCTGCACGCGCCTCTCCGGGCCCCCCTCTGCCCCTCACGCGCCTCTCCGGGCCCCCGTCTGCCCGGCACCCGCCTCTCCGGGGCCCCTCTGCCCCGCACGCGCCTCTCCGGGCGCCCGTCTGCCCCGCACGCGCCTCTCCGGGCCCCCGTCTGCCCGGCACCCGCCTCTCCGAGGCCCCTCTGCCCCGCACGCGCCTCTCCGGGCGCCCGTCTGCCCCGCACGCGCCTCTCCGGGCGCCCGTCTGCCCCGCACGCGCCTCTCCGGGCGCCCCTCTGCCCCGCACGCACCTCTCCGGGCCCCCGTCTGCCCGGTACCCGCCTCTCCTACGCCCCTCTGCCCCGCACGCGCCTCTCCGGGCGCCCGTCTGCCCCGCACGCGACTCTCCGGGGCCCCGTCTGCCCGGCACACGCCTCTCAGGGGCCCGGCTGCCCCGCACGCGCCTCTCCGGGGCCCCGTCTGCCCGGCACACGCCTCTCAGGGGCCCGGCTGCCCCGCACGCGCCTCTCCGGGCCCCCGTCTGCCCCGCACCCGCCTCTCCTGGCCCCCGTCTGCCCGGCACCCGCCTGTACCGGCCACCGTCTACCGCCCACCAGCCTCTCTAGGCCCCCTCTGCCCGGCAGTCACCTCTCCATCCCCCTTGTGCCCCGCACGCGCCTCTCTGGGCCCCCGTCTGCCCAGCACCTGCCTATCCGCGGCCCTTCTGCCCCGTACCCGCCTCTCAGGGGCCCGTCTGCCTCGCACCCGCCTCTCTGGGCCCCCGTCGGCCCCTCACGCGCCTCTCTGGGGCCCAGTCTGCGCAGCACCGGCCTCTCCGAGGCACCAGTGACCCGCACGCGCCTCTCCGGGCCCCCGTCTGCCCCACACGCGCCTCTCCGGGGCCCCGTCTGCCCCGCACGCGCCTCTCCGGGCCCCCGTCTGCCCGGCACCCACCTCTCCGAGGCCCCTCTGCCCCGCACGCGCCTCTCCGGGCGCCCGTCTGCCTCGCACCTGCAAGTCCGGGCCCCCGTCTACGCCCCATCGGCCTCTCCGGCCAACTTCTGCCCCGCACCCGCCTGTCCGTGGCCCTGTTTGCCCCACACCCGCCGCTCCGGGGCCCCGCCTAACACGCACGCGCCTCTCCTGGGCACGTCTGCCCCGCACGCTCCTCTCCTGGCCCCCGTCTGTCCCGCACGCGCCTCTCCCGGGCACGTCTGCCCCGCACGCGCCTCTCCGGGTCCCCGTCTGCCTCGCACGCGCCTCTCCGGGGCCCCTAATGCCCTGCACCTGCCTCTCCAGGTTCCCATCGGACGCGCAAGGCCTCTCCACGGACCCCTTCTGCCCCGCACACGCCTGTCCGTTGCCCCGTTTGCCCCGCACCCGCCGCTCCGGGGACCGGGCTGCCCCGCAAGCGCCTTTCCGGGGCCCAGTCTGCCCCGCACCCGCCTCTCCGGGGCCCCTCTGCCCCACACCGGCCTCTCCGGCCTCCTTCTGCCCCGCACCCGCATGTTCCGGCCCCCGTCTATGGCCCATCCGCCTCTCTGGGCCCCCCTCTGCACCGCACCCGCCTCTCCGGCCCCCTTCTGCCCCGTACCCGCCTGTCCGTGGCCCCGTCTGCCCCGCACCCGCCTCTCCGTGCCCCCGTCTGCCTCGCTCCCGCCTGTCCCGGCCACCGTCTACTGCCCACCAGCCTCTCCGGGCCCCCTCTGCCCCGCACCCGCCTCTCCAACACCCTTCTGCCCCGCACCCGCATCTCCGGGACCCCTAATGCCCTGCACCTGCCTCTCGAGGCTCCCGTCGGACCCGCAAGGCCTCTCCACGGACCGCTTCTGCCCCAAACATGCCTCTCCGGGCCCCCGTCGGCCCCGCACCCGCCTCTCCGGCCCCCTTCTGCCCCGCACGCGCTTCACCGGGGCCCCTAATGCCCTGCACCTGCCTCTCCAGGCTCCCGTCGGACCCGCAAGGTCTCTCCACGGACCCCTTCTGCCCCGCACACGCCTCTCCGGGCCCCCGTCTGCACCGCACCTGCATGTCCGGGCCCCCGTCTACGCCCCATCGGCCTCTCCGGCCAACTTCTGCCCCGCACCCGCCTGTCCGTGGCCCTGTTTGTCCCACACCCGCCGCTCCGGGGCCCCGTCTGCCACGCACGCGCCTCTCCGGGGCTCGTCTGCCCCGCACGCGCCTCTCCGGGGCCCCTAATGCCCTGCACCGGCCTCTCCAGGCTCCCTTCGAACCGGCAAGGCCTCTCCACGGACCCCTTCTGCCCCACACATGCCTGTCAGTGGCCCCATTTGCCCCGCACCCGCCGCTCCGGAGCCCCGTCTGCCCCGCACGGGCCTCTCCGGGGCCCCTCTGCCCGGCACCGGCCTCTCCGGCCCACTTCTGCCCCGCACCCGCCTCTCAGGCCCCCGTCTGCCCCGCACCTGCCTCTGCTGAGCTCCTGTCTTTCCTGAACCTGCCTCTCTGGGGTCCCGGTCTGCCCGGAACCCGCCTCCTCGGTGAATAGGTCTGCCCCTCACTCTCATCTCCAGGGCTCCTGCACCCACCTCTCCGGGACCCCTAATGCCCCGAACCCGCCTCTCTGGGGCCCGTCTTCCCCGCACACGCCTCTCCGGGCCCGCCTCTGCCACGCACCCGCATGTTCAGGCCCCCATCTACGGCCCATCTGCTTCTACGGGCCCCCCTCTTCACCGCACTCGCCTCTCCGGCCCCCTTCTGCCCCGCACCCGCCTGTCCGGGGCCCCGTTTGCCCCACACCCGCCGCTCTGGGGCCCCGTCTGCCCCGCACCCGCCTCTTCGTGCCCCCGTCTGCCAGGCACCCGCCTCTCCGGAGCCCTGTCTGCCGCGCACCCGCCTCTTCGTGCCCCCGTCTGCCAGGCACCCGCCTCTCCGGAGCCCTGTCTGCCCCGCACCCGCCTCTCCAGGCCCCCGTCTGCCCCGCACCCGCCTCTCCGGGCCCCCGTCTGCCCCGCACCCGCCTCTCCGGGCCCCCGTCTGCCCCGCACCCGCCTCTCCGGAGCCCTGTCTGCCCCGCACCCGCCTCTTCGTGCCCCCGTCTGCCAGGCACCCGCCTCTCCGGAGCCCTGTCTGCCCCGCACCCGCCTCTTCGTGCCCCCTTCTGCCCCGCACCCGCCACTCCGGAGCCCCGTCTGCCCCGCACCCGCCTCTCCGGGCCCCCGCCTGCCCCGCACCGGCCTCTTCGTGCCCCCGTCTGCCCCGCACCCGCCTCTCTGGGGCCAATCTACCCCGCACGCGCCTCTCCGGGCCCCCGTCTACCCCGCACCTGCCTCTCCAGCCCCCTTCTGCCCCGCACCCGCATCTCCGGGGCCCCTAATGCCCTGCACCTGCCTCTCCAGGCTCCCGTCGGACCCACAAGGCCTCTCCACGGACCCCTTCTGCCCCGCACACGCTACTCCGGGCCCCCGTCTGCCTTGCACCCGCCTCTCCAGCCCCCCATCTACGGCCCAACCGCCTCCCCGGGCACCCCTCGGCACCGCACCCGCCTCTCCGGGACCCGTCTGCCCCTCACCCGCCTCTCCGGGCCCCCGTCTGCCCTGCACCCGCCTCTCCAGCCCCCTTCTGCCCCGCACCCGCCTCTCCGGGGCCCCTAATGCCCTGCACCTGCCTCTCCAGGCTTCCGTCAGACCCGCAAGGTCTGTCCACCGACCCCTTCTGCCCCGTACATGCCTGTCCATGGTCCTGTCTGCCCCGAACCCGCCTCTCTGGGGCCCGTCTGCCCCGCACCCACCGCTCCGTGGCCCCGTCGGCCCCGCACCCGCCTCTCTGGGGCCCATCTGCCCCGCACCCGCCTCTCCAGCCCCCTTCTGCCCCGCACCCGCCTCTGGGGGACCCCTAATGCCCTGCACCTGCCTCTCCAGGCGCCCGTCGGGCCCGCAAGGCCTCTCCGGGGCCCAGTCTGCCCCGCACCCGCCTCTCCGGGCCCCCGTCTGCCCCGCACCCGCCTATCCGGGCCCCCTTCGGCCACGCACCCGCCACTCCGGGCCCCCGTCTGCCCAGCACGAGCCTCTCCGGAGCCGGGTTCAGGCGGGTGTCTGGCAGACGAGGGCACAGAGAGGCGGGTGCGGGGCAGACGGGGGCCTGGACAGGCGGGTGCGGGGCAGAGGGGGCCCGGAGAGGCAGGTGCGGGGCACACGAGGCCCGGAGAGCCGGATGCAGGAAAGACAGGCACCCAGAAGAGGCGGGTGCAGGAAAGACAGGGGCCCAGGAGAGGCGGGTGCGGGGCAGAAGGGGGTCCAGAGAGGTGGGTGCAGGAAAGACAGCGGCCCAGGAGAGGCGGGTGCGGGGCAGACCGGGCCCCGGAGACGCAGGTGCGGGCCAGACGGGACCACGGAGAGCCGGGTGCAGGGCAGACGGGGGCCCGGAGAGCCGGGTGCGGGGTAGACGGGGGCCCGGAGAGGCGCGTGCGGGGCAGACGGGGGCCCGGAGAGGCGGGTGCGGGCAGGAGGGGGCCCGGAGAGGCGGGTGCGGGGCAGCCGGGCGCCTGAGAGGCGGGTGCGGGGCAGATGGGGGCCCGGAGAGGCGGGTGCGGGGCAGACGGGGCCCCGGACAGGCGGGTGCGGGCAGGAGGGGGCCCAGAGAGGCGGGTTCGGGCCATTCGACGCCCGGAGAGGCGGGTGCGGGCAGGAGGGGGCCCAGAGAGGCGGGTTCGGGCCATTCGACGCCCGGAGACATGGTGCGGGGCAGACGGGGGCCCGGAGAGGCGGGTGCGGGCAGGAGGGGGCCCGGAGAGGCGGGTGCGGAGCATTCGAGGCCCGGAGAGGCGGGTGCGGGGCAGATGGGGGCCCGGAGAGTCGGGTGCGGGGCAGACGGGGCCCCGGACAGGCGGGTGCGGGCAGGAGGGGGCCCAGAGAGGCGGGTTCGGGCCATTCGACGCCCGGAGACATGGTGCGGGGCAGACGGGGGCCCGGAGAGGCCGTGTGTGTCAGACAGGAGCCTGGAGAGGCGGGTGCTGGACAAATCAGGGCCACAGATAGGCAGGTGCAGGGCAGACGAGGTCCCAGCAAAGGCAGGTGCGGGGCAGATGGGGGCCCGGAGAGGCGGGTACGGGGCAGATTGGGGCTGTGGAGAGACAGGTGTAGGTCAGAAGGGTACCTGAACAAGAGAATGTGCGTCTCTTAGGAGCCCGGAGAAGCGGCTGCCAGGCAGACATGGGACCCAGAGAGGAGGGTACGGGTCTGGTTGTGACCCCAGAAGGCGAGTGTGGGGTAGACTGGAGCCTGGTGAGGCAGGTGCTGGGCATTAGGGGGCCCAGGAGAGGCGGGTGTTGGAGCCCTGAAGATGTGAGGGACAGACCGGGGCACCGAAGAGACCCATGTGGGGCAGACCAGGGCCCCAGAGAGGCAGGTTCAGGGCAGAAGGGGGCCCAGGAGAGGCGGGTGTGGGAGCCCTGGAGATGTGAGTGAGGGGCAGACTGGGGCACCGAAGAGGCGGATGTGATGCAGACCCGGGGCCCCAGAGAAGCAGGAGTAGGGCCGACGGGGTCCCCGGAGGAGGTTCAGGTCAGAATGGAGCCCGGAGTGGCGGATGCGGGTCAAACAGGGGCCGGGAGAGGCAGGTGCAGGGCAGACAGGAGCCCAGGGAGATGGGTGCAGGTCAGACGGGAACCCCCTGAGAGGCGTGTGCAGGTCAGATGAGGGCTCCTGAGAGGCCTCTGCTCTCTCCAGCTTTGTGCCACCATTTCTGTTGGGATTATGTATCTTTTATAATTGAAACGTTTTAGCATTGAGTGGAGGCCTAGGTCAGCAAAGGCAGGCGGAAAGCTTGGCTTCCTCCATTGCTGGGGAAACCCAAGCCTCCCTCCTGCTCTCAGAGGCCACAGCCATCTTGGTTGGGTTTTATTTGCATATTTGCTCATGATTGGCTGGTGGGCATGTTTTGTGTGTGTGTATTGGAGGTGTGGTCAATTTGCATATTGTTCTTTTATTATAGAGGTCTAGAGACCCGGTGCATGAAATTTGTGCACGGGAAGTGGGTCGCCTCAGTTTGGCCTACAATCTCTCCAATTTGGGACCTCTGGCTCCTACCCACTCACCTGCATGCCAGCCTGATCCCCCTAACTGCTCTCTTTTGCCTGCCTGATTGCCTCTAACCTCCTCTGCCTTGGCCCCAACCAACAGGCTTTGTCCCGAAGGATGTCCGAAAGGACATCTGGCAGGTCATCCAGAAGATGTTCAGTCTAATTATCATATTACCCTTTTATTAGCATAGATGCCACCTTGCCCTAAAAATGCAGGTTGTTCCCAGGTTTTCCTATCGTGGAAGGGGAGCCCACAGTAGCATCCAGGGTTCTGAGCAAGGCTTATACGCTTGTGCTTTATCTCAGCAGATGTGATTCCTAGAAGACTCTTGGATGTACCTTGTACATTTCTATCGAATTTGGCAAATCATCCTCCAAAAATGTTGAACCACTTTAAACTCCCACCAGCAACCATGGGTGTGCCCTCCATCCCACTTTGATGCCAATATCATTGACTTCTCCCTAGAAGCTTCCCTCCCGTCAGCTGGGATTGCTTGGTATTTGAGCCAACCTCATTGTTCAGCTGGGGACTTGATTTCCTCAGATAGATTATGGAGGAGGAAAAATAGCTTTCCTCAACCTTTCTGAGTTCTTAGTGGAGACACTTGTAATGAAATACAGATCACCAAGAGAAAAACAAAAGTTCATTAACATGTGTACCTTGTGTATATGTGGGAGATCTCAGGGAAAAATGAGTAACTCCCCACAGTGGCTTAGAATGCAGATTTAAATTCCTTCTTCCTAGGGAAAGGGGACGGGAGATATAGGCCTCTTAGAGGAGAGTGAATGATATTTAGGAAAGATGAATGGGGTGGGGGGAAATAGTTTGGAACAAAGTTTGGGTGTTATGTCTACTTCTACTCTCCTGTCCTGTGACAGGAGTCAGTCTTCTAGGCCTGATGACATTTCTCCGATCAAGGGGACCTGTGACATTTAAGCTCCTTTAGGGGGGTCTGATTTTAGGGAGATCAGGAGACTTCAGTGAAATCCTCTGTGTGCATTTGCTGTTTTTCAAGCATCTGCAGCTCGAGATCATCAATATAACAGCACAGCATATGTTGGGTGGCATGTTCTTTGACCTTCAGAATAAACCCAACAAAAGCTTGTTTCCTCTCTCAGATGATTTGCCACAGTAGCATTATTCCCCGGAGACGGTATTCTGACCAGACTTCCTGGGAGTGATCATAACATTATCCAGTGTTTGTAGAAAGGTGTTGGCCACAGCACTAAATAATCCAGGGGCAGTTTTCTCATCTTGTGGAAAGGGAGATAAAGTTATGATAGTTTATTTACTTTTCCAAAGGTTTCTTGTGGGTTTATGTCTCTACTGCCCCAACCCATGCCCCTCAGCTGCCCAAGCTGTCCAGGTCCGGCCTCCCCTGCTGAGGCTGGGGCTGCGATCCAGGCCCTGGCCACCGAAAACAGCACCATGGCAGTGGTTGGGCAGCCGGGGGGCTGGATCCCCTGCTGGGTCTGGGGCTGCTAACTGGACCCCGGCTGCCCTAAGTGCCACCATGGCTGCACTTCGGGCCGTGGTCAGCCGGCCCGCCATCTTGGTTGGGATTTGCTTCTGATTGGCTGGTGGGCATGGTTGGTGGGCGTAGCAAAGGTACAGTCAATTTGCATATTACTCTTATTAGATAGGATAGTTGTTGGATTTTCTTGAATGCTTTTTCTGCGTCTATTGATATAATTTTTGTCTTTCAATTTGCTTATGTGATGTATCATACTTATTGATTCACGAATATTGTACTAGCCTTTTGTCCCTGGAACAAATCCCACTTGGTCATGGTAATATGGTCTTTTTAATATATTAATGGATCCGATTTTCTAATATTTTGGGGAGGATTTTAGCATCTATGTTCATCAGGAATATTGGCCTGTAATTCTTCCTTTTTAGTGTCTTTATCTGGTTTTGGAATTGGGATAATGCTGGCCTCATAAAGAGCTTGGAGGTGTTCCTTTCTCTTGGATTTTTGGGAATAATTTGAGGATAGGTGTCAATTCTCTGAATGTTGGTAAAGCTCCCCTGTGAAGCTGTCCAGACCAGGGCTTTTGTTTGCTGGGAGTTTATTATTATTATTATTACTATGATTATTATTATTACTTCTATTTCTTCAGTTGTTAATGGCCTATTCAAGTTTTCTGATTCTTCCTGATTCGGTTTTGGAAGATTGTATTTTTCTAGGACTTCATCTATTTCATCCACATTATCCAGCTTGTTGGCGTATAGTTGTTCCAAGTATTTTCTTACGATCCTTTGTAGTTCTGTAGTGCCAGTGGTTACTTCTCTGCCTTCATTTCTGATTTTATTTATTTGGGTTCTCTCACTTTGTTTCTTGATGAGTCTAACAGTTCATCAATCTCGAAACCAGTTTTTGGTTTCATTGATATTTTGTATTTTGTGTATGTGTGTGCGTCTCTCATTTATTTCTGCTCTCATTTTATTATTTCCTTCCTTCTACTTACTCTGGGCTTTTTTCTTCTCTTTCAAATTCTTTTTTAAAATATTGCTGATTTCAGAGAGGAAGAAGAGGACGATAATATGAGTCACTGATCAGCTGCTTTGTGCACGCCCCCTACTGGGGAATGAGCCCACAACCCAGGAATGCACCCTTGACTGGAATCAAACCTGAGACCCTTCAGTCTGCAGGCCTACGCTCTATCCACTGAGCCAAACCAGCTAGAGCTCTTTCTACTAATTCTTTAAGTTGTAGGGTTAAATAGTTTATTAACTTTTCTAGGCATCATCTTTCTAACAGACCAATGTTGGCCCTGTCATATCAGAGCTATGCAAATTATATCCTCATTTGCATCTATACTGACCAGTTATAATCACAGTATGGAACTCTCATTTACATGAAACAGACCAAAATGGGAAATAGGAGCAGGAAAATGCTATTTATTTATCTATTTATGTATCTACTATAGACCTGTTGCAGGAAGATTCCTGCAAGAATAGGGCTTCCTGTGGCCTGAGCAAAGCTCCCTCCCATTTCCCCCGTCCTGCCTGTCTGCTTCTATGCAGCTTTGCTCCCTTCTGCAGTGCTTGGCTTTCTTCTACCCATCTTCTGTGCCTGGATATGCAAATTAACTGCCATCTTGGTTGGATTTGCATACTTGCTCTGATTGGGTGTGGCTTGTGGATATAGCAGAGGTACAGGCAATTTGCATATTACTCGTTTACTATGTTCCACTCATTCATCCTATATCATTCATCCATTCGCTTATTCATCATCCATTCATTTATCCATTTGTTCGCTTATTTTCTATGCCTGAATTGTTTTTGATATTAAAGCACGTTGAGGCTGTTGGTAAGGGGTAACCCTGTCCAACCCTAGCAGTCGCAGCTAGGAGTGGCTAAGTTTGCGTGGTGGGCGGGAAGGAAAAGTTTCAGAACTCGGTTAACTAACTCTGGATAATCCGAAGACTGAGCTCTGACCCTTGTCTGCTCTCCTGTGGTGAGCAAACGCCAGTCTGCACGGGACATGGTGGTGCTGAAGGCGGCGCTGTTGCTCTGGGCTCCTGTGTCCAGACACCGTCTCCTCTCCTTTCTCCTACTCACTGGCTCTCGGGTTATTAAGTTGAGGAGTCCCCAAGAGTGAGGACTGTGGTCTGGGAGGTGTTTAGAGCAGGACTTTTCATCTGCTTTGCTCATTGTTCTTTGCGTGGAGCCCAGAACAGTGCCTGGTATGGTGTGCTCAATGTCAATGTTTAAATGCATCTAGTAGAGATCCAGAATTCCTGGGAAGGGGAGTGGAGAGTGCACGGAAATAAAAGGTGGAAAGTGTATCAAAACTCACTTTTTGGCCAAAACCGGTTTGGCTCAGTGGAGAGAGCGTCAGCCTGCAAACTGAAAGGTCCCGGGTTCGATTCCGGTCAAGGGCATGTACCTTGGCTGCGGGCACATCCCCAATAAGGGGTGTGCAAGAGGCAGCTGAACGATGTTTCTCTCTCATCGATGTTTCTGACTTTCTATCCCTCTCCCTTCCTCTCTGTAAAAAATCAATAAAATATATATTTTTTAAAAACTCACTTTTTGAGGAAGCCACTGATGGCCCCAGCATCCTCTAGTCTGAGAAGATCTAAGCCGGACAGGCTTCTTTCATTCCCACCGGGTTCACCCAGCTAACCCTCAGCAGGTTCACCGGAGCTCACAAAACAGCAGAACTGCTCCAGAGACGCTCGGTTTTCAGGCTCCGTCCGTCCACTCAGCTGTTTGTTTCCGGTCACTCTCACGGCGCAGCGGGCAGTGACCGCTCACCTTCAGCTCCTCCGTCCGCTGCTCGCTTTCCTGCCTTCGTGCCGAGCCGGGGGCCGGATGCGGGGAGTCCGTCCACTGCCCGCGGTCCCAGCAGGCGGCCGGAGTCCCGCAGACAGCCCTCCCCGGGGATGGGGAGACCCAGAGGCAAATGCTGTCTTTGGTTTTTTACTTATTGGCTTGAGAGGAAGGGAGAAACACTGGTTTGTTGTTCCACTTATCGATGGCTTTTTTAAAAAAGTATTTTTTATATCAGAATTATGATATAATCTAGTATTTTTTCCTTACCTGTCACTTGCTGTTTTTATCAAATATATATTTTCTTTAAACAATCATCTTAGGTACAAGAGTCCACTTTAAAAAGTTATAAATCTTGCTGAATTAGAAATCTTCTGAAATTAGTATCTTCTTCAGAGCCTATTATCTGTATACTAGACTTTGTCCATAACGTCAGCATTTGTCACTTCCTAATCTTAGGGAACTAGTCTTAATCTACTTGTGGGCCTTTCTGATAGATTTCCATTATCTGTAGAGATGTTATTCTGCCTGAGATGCTTTTTTTAAAAAAAATGTCAACTTTATAAGAGATTAATCCAAAAACTGTTTTGTGATTTCTTTAGAAGTAAAAATGTTTAAGCTGAGAAACATAGTTTACAGGAGCTTTAAAGCCCCCCGCCCCCCACCTCCGTGCTCAAGAACAGGGTGTTCTGAGCTTTCTTGGTCCACCGTCCCTTCTACTTTCACCTGTTGTCCTGCTCAGTTTGGCTCCACTTCCAGCAGGGTCCCCGTGGGCACCTATCCTAGAAGGAAGTCCTCGTAGGCCAGCCCGATGCTCCGTCTGGACAGGGGGCTTCGGCCCCCCTCCCATGGCCGCTGGCCTCTCGCACTCACGCTGCTGGACGGGCAACACCGGCCTCGGATGCTCCCTCCGTGCGCCTGGCCTGCTGTGCCTGTGGGAGGCTGTTCTAGAGCTTTCCTCCTCTGCTCCTTCCTGTGGTCTTGGTGGCGGTTTAGGTCACCGTGGTCGGCAAGCTCACTGTCCAATAGAGCGGCAAACCGAGGCTCGCAAGCCGCAGTTTGCCGACCACTGGTGAGGATGTACATCAGTTACCGGAACTTGTGGTCCTGCACACGGGTTTCTGGCTCGCTGTCCAGTGTGGGGGTTTGAAGACTGAGAAACTACTGTGCTGTTGCCATTTCCTCTCTCCAGCCCCAACTTCAGTGCTCCCAGGCAGTGCCGTTTCAGCCTCAGCGGGGGCCCCCGTTTAAAGGCACCTGCGCGGTACACACACACACACACCCGCGTGCGCGAGGAGCCCATCTGAGCCTCCCCTGGTGGCTCCTGCCCCTGGCGGAGTGACGGCACAGACTTCTCGCCGCGAGTGCATCTCCGCGCCCGTCTCTCCTGCTGGCCTTTGAGAGCCTACAGCAGGCTTTACCCTTTTGTCCTTTAGGTGGCATTTTAGACGGGTGAGAAGATAAACATCTGTAGACAATGTCTGATTCACATTCTCAATCGTTCTACAGCAGGACACAGTCACCGGAAACTCAGATTTGCTTCTGTTCTCTGGATCTTTTTCAGATTGATTTTTACCACTGGTTTTGTTTAAAAAGGATTTATGTTTCTTACAATGTTAGGTTCATTTTCTCATTCTGGCCTCTTTTAGCCAATCGTCCGCTATTAAGTCTCATTTAAAAACTAGAATAGTCTGGGTGCCCTACCCTTTATCTTCTCCAGCTCAGGCAATTCTATAGTGTCTTTAGCCCGGCTGGGGCGGCTCAGTGATTGAGCACCGACCTGTGAACCAGAAGCCAGTTTGATGACGGGTCGGGGCCCACGCCCAGGTTCCAGGGTCCCTCCCCAGTGTGGGGGGTGCGGGAGGCAGCTCATCAGTTCTCTCTCATCATTGATGCGCCTATCCCTCCCTCCCTCTCTCTAAAGTCAATGAAAATGTATTTTACAAATTTCTTTGCGTCCTGCCCGATCTTCACTTGCACCGCTGGCTCTTTGCAGGGACCCGTCTGTCTCTCTGCAGAGCGTGTATGTCACACACCAGCGGTCACCAACCCTCGGACCCCACGGGCCCCCGGGTGGCGGCCGCTGCTGTGGACTCTGCGGCGGCAGCTCATGTCACACCCAGGACACTAAGTTCAAACACGTTAAGGCGTTTCTAGCCTGTGCTTCAGAGACATTTAGAAACGGGCTATTCTGAAGTGTAAGAATATTAATGCTGTAAGCAGTAGTGCCTTCCACTGTCAGATGTGTGTCCCAACCAGACCCTTCAGGGCGGTGAGCCTGTCTGCTGTGCAGTGACCTGCACGCCTTCCACTGCCCTGCCCCCCCGCCAGCACCTCCCCCATTCCGCCCGACAGAGGCATGGGGCCCCGTAAAGCGGTTTCCTCCGGGACAGAAGGACGGGCAGAAACGTGGTTTTCCATTTGCCATCCTTGTGCTCACAGTGTAACAATCTTTACATTTTTATAAACTCTCGCGGACTTGCCCAAATAACATTAAAACTTCCAAAACTGTTAAACATAATTTCTCTATTTAGCTTCTTCTGCAACTGTGAAAAGCTGAACAAAGGAAGCAATCACGCAGTTCGTGTACAAAACGTACTCTATTAAAAGACGTGGCGGAACTCAGAACAAATCTCAGACGGAAACCGCCCCCCTGCCCAGAGGGCTGTGGGGGCAGACGGACGGACGGACGGACAGGCCGGACGGACGGACGGGCCGGACGGCCCAGCTGCGCTCACTGGAATATCGCTCTCTGCGCTCGCGCACACTCCGGTTTGTGGAAGATGTCCTCTTCCGTTTCGGGAGTGAGCTGGATGTTATCCTTGGCGGGAGACAGGGGATCTGGCTTCTTGGAAGGAGGAAGCTTCTCGGAATCTCTGCGAATCAGAACAGAGTGCCATGAACGTGGAGCCTCTAAGGGCGGAGGCTCGGAGAGAACGCTCTCCCTGATGAAATAACGGTGTGCAGCGGGGACAGGACCCGTTAGTGGGATGGGCCTCGGTTCATCGTGTGCCATCCGCGTTCTCCGCGGACCCCCAACAACACCCGCTTCCCTGTCCGGGGGCGCGGCCCCCTAGTGGACACAGCCAAGGCAGAATGACTCCAATAGAGCAGCGGTTCTCAGCCTTTCTAACGCGGACACCCTTTAACACGGCTCCTCGTGTGGTGGTGACCCCAACCATAACATTATTTTCGTTGCTACTTCCTAACTGTAATGTTGCTACTGTTAATGAATCGTAGTGTGAGTATCTGTTTTCCGACATCAGGGATCCCCAAGGCAGAGAAATGTGTTGGCCGAGACTCAGCTATGGCTGCCAGTCACCCTGGGACAGAGGTCCCAGCACAGGCGCAGCGGCCGCCGTGAACACCCCTGTCCTGTCGGGGAGAAAGTGCCCCCAGTTCCTGCCACGAGGCCAGACAGTCCTGTTCCTCCCCAGGCGGGCCTGGTTCCCCAGCACTGGAGCTCGGAAGAAGCAGGACCTGTGTGTGCGTGAGCCCTTTAAGGGGGACGCCCGGCACCCCAGCAGCCTCCTGTCAGTTAGCCACATGCCCCTGGTAGCGCCCCGCTAGTGGTTCTCACCCTGTGTGTCTCCACCCACAGCTCGAGAACCGCCGCTGTAGAGTCTAATGAGACCATCGGAAAACACGTTCACATTATGTTTACGTCATTAACAGTAGCAAAGAAAATAATGTTATGGTGGGGTCACCACAACAGGAGCAGCGGCGTTAAGGTCTCGGTATCAGGAAGGCTGAGCACCGCTGCCACAGAGCAGCGAGTTCTTTTCTACTCGCACCCTCTTCGAGTCTTGCTAAGGACCAATGTGAGTGAGGCACGAACAGGTGTTTTGGCCCGAACTCTTACCCTGCCGCCCCCATTTTCCTGTGCCCTCACTCCAGGCACATCCGAGAAGGGACCCATCCGCGCTGTCCCGCACACGCGCAGGACGCTGTATGTAGCAGGGCCACACGGGCCAGTGGACGCGTGATCCGGGCGCAGGGTCACTGCCAGGGTCACGCTCGGCCTCACAGTAACTACCGCTCAGAGAGATTTACGATGAAATAAAAAGGCTATTTATTAAATACAGACCTTCAAACGGAAAACAACCAGCCAACCGGGTGGGGCCAGGTTTTCTTTCTGTATTTCACCCGGAACCACATTCCACAGACCACACACAGGACAGGTACCTGAATCCAGCCAATCCTAGTAAACTAGGCATAACGACTTGATTCTAAATACTTAATAAGCTTATAGTTGTCTTCTGAGTGTCTATTTTAATTTCTGAATGGTTAAAGGTTGACAGATGTAACTAAGTAATTACTTAATTTGGGGCCCTCGACTTGTAAAGGTATGAAGGGTTCCTGAAGACAGGAGTTTGGGAACTCGTGGTTTAATCCCAGACTGGACACAATGTGAACAGAACACCCAGCACTTAGTGTCCCCTCCACACCACCCCGTCTGGCGACAGCATCTCCATCAGGTAGGGCTTGATCCCACGCACCACGTCATCTCTCTGTTTTTCACTTATTTGTAGCACACTTGCTTTAAGAACAAGGAGATAAATGAAGAGCGAACCAAGGAGGCTGCACAGGTCAATGCCTGTCCTGGCAGCCTCCCCCGACCACGTCAAAACGACAAAGCGTCCGCACAACTGCGAAAGTGGCTGAGCAGAGCCCTCAACGGGAGAACCGAGCAAAGCACGCGAGCCCGGGGGGAGGGGGACAGGCTGGTCCGACAGCCACGTGCGCCGTGGGGTTCTTCAACTGGGGGGCAGACGTCCCTACAGAGGCTGCCAGTGAGGAGCAGCGGGTTCCAGAGTTGGGAATTGAAGTCCATGCAACCACAGGCTGTGAAACCAGGGGGATGCGGCTAAGAGACAGGAGACTGCTGGGGTCCCAGGTGTCCCCCCTTAAAGGGCTCATTCACACACTTATGGGTCCTACTTCTTCCGAGCTCCGGCGCTGGGGACCCAGGCCCGCCTGGGGAGGAACCGGGGGCGGCTTTCTCCCACAGGCCACTGTTCCTGCGCTGGGACCTCCCATCACAGCTGACTGGCAGCCACATCGGAGTCTCAGTGAGCCCACTGTTTGCTCTGCCCTGAGACCTCAACCCAAACAACATGCAGTCTCACCCAGGCTGTTTGTAGCTGCTTTTCCAAATGAGTGGCCTGTCACGACTCAGGCTTCCGACTTGGCTAAAACCTCGCGGACAAACCTCTCGAACAGCAGCAGCTGGTGTCAGACCTGTCAACAAGAGGCCCAAGACCCAGCACTGGCACCAGCCGGTCCTGTTCCACAGCTGGGTCTTGCCTGGGCATCTCTAAGCCCAATACAAACAGCAAATAGCAGATCTCTCTGGAGTCCCTGCTGGGTGGCCCCTGGCAGTGGCCGACTTTGAACTTCCCTGGAGGCCCTAGAGCCAGTGCATCCGGTGGACAGCTTCAGACCGCGGGTCACAACTCCGCACACCCACACGCGCCACACGCAGGAGGCACACAGAGCCCCAGGCCCCCCTGGCAGGTCCTGCTGCACGGGCTGTCTCCTCAGCAGCTCTGCACCGGAGCCGCAGCTGGCCCTCAGCCCGGCCCGGCTCAGCTCCTCCCAGGGACACCGACAGCGATCAAGGCTCACTCACCTACGAGACTGCACACACAGGGGCGCCCCTAGAGCGCCCCCAGCTCAGGTGACTGGGGAGGTTTAGCCACAGGACCTCTACTACACAAGGTCACTACCAATTCTAGAGACACAGCAACAAACACAGGGAGGCAGGAAGAAAAAGAGGTATCTACTTTTCACATATTTTATCTATCAGCAATCTAATTTAAAAATCTAATGAACAAAATAAGCTGGTGAATAAGACATAATCAGGCACAGAGGCAGGGCGTGCACAGATGAATCTCAGAGGGAAGGGGGAGCGGGTATGGCACAGAGAACCAAAGAGCTTACCTTTAAGCACGGACACTAGAGTGGTAAAGGCCTGGGGTGGGGTAGGAACTGGGTGGAGGGGAGCAATTGGGGGAAAAAGGGGGGCATCTGTAATACTCTCAATAATAAAGATTTAAACAGAAAATAAGTGAGTTATAAATCAATGTTACTCTGTAGTTACTCTTGTAATCTAACAGAAATATTGTACATATACAGAGTCAACTCATTTAAAATCATGTTTGCCACATACATTAGAAATCTGGCCAATTCATCTTATATGAGCTCGGTAATGCCTCCCATTTAAAAATTATTATTTTAGAGAGGGGGAGACAGAGAGACACATCCATTGGTGGCCTCCCGCATCCGCTGACCAGGGCCCAGGCTGGGGAGGGGCCTGCAACCAAGGTATGTGCCCCTGACCAGAACTGAACCCGGGACCCCTCAGTCCACAGGCTGGTGCTCTATCCACTGAGCACACTGGCCAGAGCTCCTCCCATTTGAGATGTGATAATTTAAGGCAACAAAGTGCTTTAAACCCAGAAGCAGCCTTGCCTTCCCAAACCCCGTGTCTTAACCTTGTTCTCATTGCAACCCCGAGAGAAGGAAAGAGTGTTTGAGCCACTCAGCCCAGGAAAAGTCATGTGGTTTCTTAACGAGAGAGAGACCCCCAGAACCCACTGAGGTCTGGGGTTTGGATCAGTTTGCCATCTTTTCACTAAAAAGAGACACAGAAATTACAGTTAAAATAGTCAGCTAAAGGAAGTAGGTAAGAGAAGAAATTGGTTCAAATGGGAACAGAAAGACTTGGGAGAAGGAGTGAAATTACAGGGGGGGGGAATTTACCTTATTTTAAAGAAACAAGACAGCCTGTCGAAACCGGTTTGGCTCAGTGGACAGAGCGTCGGCCTGCGGACTGAAGAGTCCCAGGTTCGATTCCGGTCAAGGGCACGAACCTTGGCTGCGGGCACATCCCCAGTGGGGGGCGTGCAGGAGGCAGCTCATCGATGTTTCTCTCTCATCGATGTTTCTGACTTTCGATCCCTCTCCCTTCCTCTCCGTGAAAATCAACAATAAAACAAGACAACTCACTTTTTAAATCCAAAGTTCTTCCAGAGCTCGCTGATCTTGACCTGCAGGCCCGGCTTGTTCTCGGCGTCGTGATGTTTCCTCTTCGGGACGCGTGCCGGCCTCCTGCTCAGGCCACTGACTCTGGCGGGCACCAGCGGTTTGATCTTGGTTGTGGACAGACTGTCCAGAGAACTAGATTTATACAGCCCAGGCACCTGAAGAACAAATGCCTGTTTCAATACTCTCTTGTTAAAGCAACTACCTTTAGTTAATTCCAAACTGTCCTTTATACTCCGGAACAGAAAAATAACAGGCAATAGGTAAAAATGTGCCATTTATAAATATGTGCTACAGAAATCGCCACTTTAACAGTTAATACATGTAGCACCTGGCCCTTAAACTCAAGAATTAAGTGAGCCTCTGCCTTACTCCTTCATTGCCTCGGCGATCACTGTCTGAATCTATTTACAGTCCTTTCCCCCCCTTATTTGTGGGGATCTGTTTCGAAACCCCCAGTGGCCCTAACAGGTTTGGCTCAGTGGATAGAACGTCGACCTGCGGACTGAAGGGTCCCAGGTTCGATTCCGGTCAAGGGCATGGACCTTGGTTGCGGGCACATCCCCAGTAGGAGGCGTGCAGGAAGCAGCTGGTCGATGTTTCCAACTCTCTCTCTCCCTCTCTGTAAAAAAAGCAATAATTAAAAAAAAAAAAAGATGCCCCATTGGATGCCTTCAACTGTGGACAGTATCTAACTACACCTGCTATGCCGTTTCCCGCACACACACCCACGGTAAGGCTTACCGCCTTTCCCGTCCACACTGAGCCGACACCCCTGCAGCTACACGTGTGTAGTTTGAGGCGTGACAGCAAGACAAGCACAAATTCCCTTTCCTTCCGCACAATTTCACAACAGAACACTCGGTTTATTGTGGATCTGAGCAACCTCAGCACAGTGTTTTCTTTGCTATTTGAGCCCAGAACATTCCCCTCTTCACAGCGTCTCCTTTAGCATTTGAACTGTGGGCGTAGCAACTCAGCAGCAGCGCTTTGGAGACATGATTAAGTAAAACAAGGGCGACTTGAACTCACTAAAAACATGGAAAACAAAGAAGTTCACCTTTATTCCTACCAGCTAAGATCTAAAACTAAAAATGCATTTAATAATTCACCTTTTATGTTTAATTTCCACCACTGTAACCAATACACAAGTAAATGTTCTTGTAAAACTCTATTTCCTTAGGTTCCAGTTCTAGGATGCACTTACTGGGTTAAATGATTTTAACTCTTTCAAACGGCTTTCCAGATGTGGCAGGGCAATTCAGTCTCTCTTAAAGATCTGATTACACCTCTCACTACACTTTCACAAAAATGTCGCGCTTCTCAGAAGGCACCGCGCTGTGGAAAGGCAGGTGGCTGTGCAGTCATGAAGGTCAATGCTAAACGGGCACGGGGGAGACACAGGCCTTTACACCGCACGAAAACACAGGTCTCAACCGAAACACCCACAATCAAGCACAGACAGACTCTAGAAGGTCTGCTGGAGAGTAGACATTTTGGTGTAAATAAAAATATAGGCATTTCAATTTTCAATTGTGCTCATGCTCCTCATTTCCTGGTGACAATCGTGCGCTGCTGGTGATAGGAAATGAACGGATGAATGTTTTACCTTGTTTCTCAGAGGCGTGTCTTTGTTTGAAAAGCGAGATGCATGGAGCCTGGGTTTCTGATTAGCTCGATTACCAAGTGACTTAAAATTGCAATCAGATTCCTAGATCCCCCAGATCAAAAAATAAAACAAAATTAGATTTTTTACTATGGAATGTGTATATAATCCAAATTCAAAACATAAAACAAAATGGGAAAGTCAGTATAAATATAATGTTTTGGGGGTTTTACCCCCCGGAAAAGTGTAAGCAACTGGGAACAGAGTAAGAGAACATGGACCCAATGTGAAAGAATGAGGTTTGCCAGCTTCACCTCAAGGGGCAGGGAAGGAGCGAATAGGTGGGGGAGCTGCAGCGAACGCACTGAAACGGGAGCCGTGTCTGACCGTTTCAGAGCCGGCCCGGATGCTGACGCTCAGACAGCACAGCCTCCTCCCACACAAGCGGGGCTGTTCCTAAATCCCCAGCAGGGAACGCAGCACCAGGCAGTTCCTCCTGTTAACTGTGTCACTGGTCGCATCAGAGACAAAAGGCATCTACTTTGAGGACGGGCCGCACCATCTGCAACGCACAGCTGGCGTCAGCAACACACCGAGGCCTGCTCGCCGCTCCCGATCCCATCACTAAGGCTGTCCTACAGGCCAGCGGTCGGCAAACTCATCCGTCACCAGAGCCAAACATCAACAGGACAACAACTGCAATTTCTTCCGAGAGCCAGATTTTTTAAACTTAAACTTCTGCTAACGCCACTTCTTTAAAATAGACTCGCCCAGGCCGTGGTATTTTGTGGAAGAGCCACGCTCAAGGGGCCAAAGAGCCGCATGTGGCTCGCGAAGCGCAGTTTGTCATCCACGGGTATAGACAGAAAAATCTGGATCCCCACCAACGTCAAATAAAAAGGACAATGAGGCCCTGACAGTCTGGCTCAGCGGTTAGTGTTGGCCTCTGGACTGAAGGATCCCGGGTTCAATTCCGGTCAAGGGCATGTACCTCGGTTGTGGGCACATCTCCAGTGGGGGGTGTGCAGGGAGGCAGCTGATCGATATTTCTCTCTCATTGATATTTTCAGGTCTGGCCCTATCCCTTTCTCTGTAAAAAAAAAAAAAAATCAATAAAATATTTTTAAAAGGACAATAAAAAAAGAGTAAAAAAGGACAATGAGGGGAAATTCAGAAGACTACATTTATGCATTTTCATGAGGGTTTTCTTTTAATATTTATGTTGGGATTCTATATAGTGTCATTATACACTTAAAAGAACAAACTGACAAGTACTGCATTAATAGGGACCGTAGCTTACAGAAACTCTGATGTTCTCCACTCAGAGCTCCCAGGGCAGCACTGGGCTAAACCATTTCTTAACGATCACGAGTCCGGTCCCCAGATCACTTCCCCGCGGACGGGGCCCCTGGCTCAGACCCACCGACCAGGGGCCGCGGACCTCCGAGGGCCACACGGGGTCTCCCTCCCGTTCCGAACGAGGCCCCGAGGCCCTGGGGCTCTGAACCGGCTTCTGAATCAAACACTGATTGACAGCGCTCGGCACCAGTTCACTTTTCCTAACAGGAATTCACTGCATCGGAAGCAGAAGATGCTCCAAGAATCCTTCCCGGTTCGGCTGGCCTCTGGCGGAGGGAAGAGGACTCACACCCCACGGTCAGCCCAGAAGACCAAGTGTGACCAGCTCTGTGGCCTTGACTGGCCCTCAGGCTGGGGCTGGAACAGGCTTCTTAGTAAGACGTGGCCGAAGCTTACAAATAAGCTAAACAGACGCCCACTGGGAAAAGGGCAAAAAACGTCCCAAAGGAGCTCGGCAGACTTAAAGTATCCCCACAAATAGATGGTGTTTTAAAACACGTATTTTCATCGATTTCAGAGAGGGAGGGAGAGAAACGCCAATGATGGAGAGAATCTGGATCGGCCGCTCCTCCCGGGACCGAGCCCACAGCCCGGCCTGCGTCCTGGCCGGGAATCCAACCGTGACCCCGGGCTTGCACTCAACCGCGGAGCCACACCAGCCGGGCTACAGGTGGTGTTTCTCGGACAGGCGTGAGAGCTGGCGACTGCAGTTCACAAAACGCAATGTGAATGACGAATGAAAAAGATGACGTTGAAATGGAGGCGCAGGTAAAGGAACCAGTCTCAGACCAGCCTGGAGGAACCGGAGGGAAAGAGAGCCACAGGCAGCCCAGCACTGGGGCGGCACCCCCAACTGAAACCACACGGGGACAGGCTGGGGATCAGAACAGATTAACCGATTCCGCTTTCCCCACGTCAAAACTTGTCTCCACATTTTAACTTAGTTCTTTTCTTTGAGTTTAGGAACTTAAGTATTTCCTTTAGGAACGTAAGTATTCTTTTGATAAATATAAGCTATACCGATTGGTTAGATGGTATCCAAAATTCAGGATTATCACCCATCCAAATTCTGTCAAATACCACCGAGGCTATATATAATTGTTCTCACAATGTGGTAAATATAGTCAGTAGATATAAAATGAAGTATCTTATATTGCTACTAGAGGCCCAGTGCACGAAATTCGTGCACAGGGGAAGGAGGTGTCTCTAAGACTAGCCTGCACCCTCTCCAATCTGGGATGCCTCTCACAATCTAGGACTGCTGGCTCCCAACTACTCACCTGCCTACCTTCCTGATTGCCCCTAACCCCTTCTGCCTGCCAGCCTGATCACCCCCTAACCACTCCCCTGCCAGCCTCATTGATGCCTAACCACTTCCCTGCCAGCTTGTTTGCCCCCAACTTCCCTCCCTTGCGGGCCTGGTCACCCCAACTGCTCTCCCCTGCAGGCCTGGGTCCTCCCCAATTGCCCTTCCCTGCAGGCCTGGTCACCCCTAACTACCCTCCTCTGAAGGCTTGATCGCCCCCAATTGCCCTCCCTTGCAAGCATGGTCCCTCCCAACTGCCCTCTCCTCCTGGCCTGATTGCCCACCACTGCCCTCCCTTGCAGGCCTGGAACCTCCCAACAGCCCTCCCCTGCTGGCCATCTTGTGGTGGCCATCTTGTGTCCACGTAGGGGCAGGATCTTTGACTATATGGGGCAGCCATCTTGTGTACTGGAGTGATGGTTATTCTGCATATTACTCTTTTATTAGATAGGATGCTATTTTCGGTATCTCAAATTGAGATTCTGAAGTATCATGACATAACTCAGATTTGAAAAAGCGGTATGTCATCATGTCATTTTAAAATACGTCACTGGGTCTTATGAACACTTATTTATGGTTTTGATTTTATTAAAGTCAAATTGAATCATATTTTATAAATTAAAAAATGGCTAGAGTGCTTTTATTAATTTAAAACAAAATGACAAAATC
Organism: Antrozous pallidus; assembly: GCA_027563665.1. Lineage (NCBI taxonomy): Eukaryota > Metazoa > Chordata > Mammalia > Chiroptera > Vespertilionidae > Antrozous > Antrozous pallidus. The sequence continues at coordinate 12,833,578 of CM050529.1, read as the reverse complement.
GCTTGTGTTTTGTTTTTAAAGGAGAAGTTTAGCAAGAATAAGAGGAAACGAAAAGATATTTCTGAAGTACTGACACTTAAAGTGGACACCATCACATTAATGGGGCCATCTCCTTAGGAGATTTAAAATGCTCTCTGAACTCAAGAGTATATTAAGGAATAAATATTAAACTTATAACAACTTTTCAATTCGTAGCTTATCATTCTGCTTAGGTGTTTACTCCACAAGTTGAGGCACCTGTCAGCAGAACACACAGTGATTAAACAAATGCAGTTAGATTAAATGGAAACAAGTTTAAAATAGGTGAATGAAATGTAAATTGTCTACACAGCAATATCTAGAATGAACATTAGGACAGCCAATTATTCCCATACTGGAAGCAAACTTTTCTTAATTGCAGGCTAATCACCCTGTTTTGTTTTACATAGTTTCGTGGGACTTACCTCGGGGCTGAAATCCCTCCTGGAAGGCTGCGGAAGTGTGGATGGACTTGGGCTGTGTAGGGACAATTCCGCACTCCCCCAGTAGTGTGAGGACCTGCTCGGTTCATGTCCGGGATGCGTTTCATCACCCGACTCATCGCTCTTCACCTGCGACACATCGGACACCTTCCTCTCAGGCAGAGCGCGGGGCGAGTCCCCCTTTCTCCGGAACTGATGCAATGCTGTAATCGGAGAGGGGCTCGGGGTTCTGGAAAAATCTGCAAGGCTTCCAGACCAGCTAAAACAACTTCTCAGTGTCCCCAACGGGGGTGGCGAGATGGTCTTTGTGAATTCAGTGGTCTTAAAAGACTGAGGCTCTTCACCAGCAACCACAGCTGTGCCACCTGGAGTCTGATCACTTGGACTGTGTGCTCCATTCCTCTCAGCCAGCTTCTTGCCCTCCAGACAATCTGATTGATTCAGATCAACCAGCTTCTTGCTCTCTAAACAGTCCGATTCATTTAGATCAACCACTTTATCATCTAGACAACCTGATTCATTTAGTTCAACCAGATTCTTGCTCTCTAGACAACCTGACTGATTTAGATCAAGCAGCTTCTTGCTCTCCAGACAATTTGATTCATTTAGTCCAACCAGCATGTTGTCCTCCAGACAGTCTGATGGATTCTGATCAACCCGTTTCTTGCTCTCTAGACAATCTGATTCATTTAGTTCAACCAGCATGTTGCTATCTAGACAATTTGATTCACTTAGATCAACCACTTTATCATCTAGACAATCCGAATGATTTAGCTCAACCAGCTTCTTGCTCTCTAAACAATCTGATTCATTGAGATCAACCACTTTCTTATCACCTAGACAACCTGATTCGCTGAGATTGGTCTTTTTATCTGTGACCGCAGATTCATCTAGAGGTTGGGGGCTTGCGTTCTTTGAAACACAGTCCAGAGAATCCAGAGAACTGCAGAAAAACCTAACAGAAAAAACAACGGAAAGAATGCATAAGTACTTTAGTTTACTCACAGCGGGGTAAGATTCAGAACATGGTCCAGTTTCTTTTATAAATAAAATCTCAGAAATAATTTTATGCGCGTTTCCATCACTGCACTTACCACATGGGCTGAAAGGATTTTGTTTATGGACCTATTTTCCCAACTATATTACAAGCTTCTCAAGAATAAAATCTTCCCTGGCTGGTCTGGCTCAGTGGAGGGAGTGTCAGCCTGCGGAATGAGAGGCCCCGGGTTCGATTCTAGTCAAGAGCACATGCCTGGGTTGTGGGCTTGATCCCCAACAGGGCATGTGCAGGAGGCAGCTGATCAATGATTCTCTCTCATCATTGATGTTTCTCTCTCTCTCTCCGCCCCCACTTCCTCTCTGAAATCAATAAAAATATATTAAAAACAATTTATCATAAAAAAAAGAATAAAACCTACATCTCTCACTTTTATAACCCAACACCTAGTATTGTATCAAGTTCTCAATTAATATTAGGGCTCGTATATTCATCAGTATTTAAATATACTTCTAGTAATACTTTACAAAACGTCCTTAGTTTTTAAAGAAAGTAGAAACGAAGAAGCAGGGGCTGCCACAAAACCCAGAATGTTTCTAATACGGAAAGTAGCAGAAGTTCAAGGGAAAGCTGTGCATTCCGGTCTGAACTCAGGCCAACGAAAACCGTCACTGTGAAGTCAGAGCCTGCACCCCCCCAGCCAGCCTCGGTGCTCACTGAGAGCGTCAGAGCACGCGCCCATGCGGGACGCCACACAGCAAACGGCATCCTGGAGACAGACCCCTACCTGCTTCTGGTCCCAGGAACCACGACGGCACCACTTTCTTGATTTTTCCTCTGCAAGAATGCTGCAAATTTATTTCTTGCCGTCGGTGGCGTGCTTGAGGCTTTTCCGATCGCGGTGCCGTCCACCAGGGCAGGCCTGGGCGCTCTGGGAGAGTTCGACGACGCACTGCCTCCGCCGCCGTCTTCCTTGGGCTTCTTTGCAAAGGAGAGAGAATACTGACTCAACAGCTCCTCTTCCGACAGCCCCTCTAGACAAAGCAGAGCGGCCGTGAGTCAGTGTTTGTCCACGTGCAGCTCACGATTTGGCTTAGCTTCACAGTCCATGGCCCTTTGTCCTAAGGACACTTTAATTTTTTTAAATTATACACCAGAAAAGACAATCCAAGCATAACTTTAATTTTTTTTTTTCTTGGCTGTGTTTTACAATTTCACAAGTTAGTATGTATGCTTTAATGTCAATTATTTGTACAATTTTATGTGAAATTACCCAAACCAAAATTTCAGGACACAATTTTATAAGGCTATACACTAATTATACTGAGGGCTTAATTTTGAATGTAAAAAAGAAACAAACAAACAAAAAATTCAAAAAGGATTTACATGTAAACATGCAATTAATTTGATGTTTAATTTTTTAAATGTCCCAGTAAAACCAGCAGCATTTATACACACCATCTATGTGGTGTGGTGATCATCAGGAGTGATTTGCTGCAGGGCAAACGTGCCCTGTGGTATCAGAACAGCTCAAAGACAAAGCAATGCCAAGGCTGCAGCCCGAGACAGGCTGAGTCTTACGTTCAATTAAATCTCGTCTGAGCAGCTTCCACTCACATAGGATTTAATGCCCATTCCTCGAAAAAGTGAGTAAAATAATTGAGGGCCCCAAAATACCAGAGACATGAAGATGATACCTCCAATTTTCAAGGTACAGATCTTTAAAAAGCTGTAAGATCAGGAAGCTTGATTTTGACTCCTGGCGTGAGCCTAAAGTTGTGTAAATTCAATGAGGAAGGGTCACCTGTTTAAAAAATTAAAACATACTTCTGCACTTTCTCTGATGCAGGTGAACATTCCATAGGCAAACACATCTGAACCACAACTTGAAGACACCAGAAGCCATACTTCTCAAATTTCTAGCCGACAAAAATAACACCCATATATTAGAATACAGAGATTCAAAAATGAAAAGGGGGAAGAAAAAAAAAAAGATTAGTGGGCAGGACAAGGGATTAAAATGAATTCAGAACACCTCAAAAAGAATCGCTTCACCTGCAGTTAAGTGTAAACGTGTAGCTGTACCTGGTTTAACAGGAACTGGTGGATTCTGATGATAAACTCAGTAAAGGCCAGCAAAATGACAAGGAGGCAAATAAAAGCTAACACTACCTTCGTTTGCAGAAACAAAATCCCCGTCTCTGGATAAAGGCCTGAAACGCTGCCCAGCTGGAACCTCTGCTGGGCTGGGTGAGGGTTCAATTTTATAACGGATATACAAACCCCGGGTAGCAAAAACTATAAAGCACTGCTGAAGACTTAATAAATGGATCAGAAAATTCAATATTCAGATGTCAATTCTCCCCCAAACTGATCTATAGATTAAACTAATTCCCAATCAACATCACAACAAGCTTCTTAAAAAAACAACAGTCTTAGCTGGGTTGGCTTAGTGGATAGAACATCAGCCTGTGGGTTCGACTCCAGTCAAGGGCACATGCCAGGGGTGGGCTCAATCCCCAGCAGGGGGCTTGCAGGAGGCAGCCAACAGAGAATCCTCATCATTGATAGTTTCCTTTTTTCTTTCCCCTTCCTCTCTGAAATCAATAAAACCAAAAAACAGCCCTAACCGGTTTAGCTCGGTGGATAGAGCGTTGGCCTGTGGACTGAAAGGTCCCAGGTTCGATTCCGGTCAAGGGCATGTACCTTGGCTGCGGGCACATCCCCAGTAGGCAGCTGATCGATGTTTCTCTCTCATTGATATTTCTGACTCTCAATCCCTCTCTCTTCGTCTCTGTAAAAAATTAAAACATATAAAACAAAACAAAAACACAACAAACTGACAGTTGATTCTAAGATCTAAATGAAAATGCGCACAACACAGAATTAGCCAAAACAACTTTTCAAAAGGAGAACTAAGGGACTGCTGAGACCAGTCTGGCTCAGTGGGTAGAGCGTCGGCCTGCGGACTGAAAGGTCCTGGATTCGATTCCGGTCAAGGGCATGTACCTGGGCTGCGGGCAGATCTCCAGTAGGGGGTGTGCAAGAGGCAGCTGATCGATGTTTCTGACTTTCTATCCCTCTCCCTTCCTCTCTGTAAAAAAATCAACAAAATATATTTAAAAAAAAAAAAAAGCTAAGGGACCATACTATTTGACTTTGAAAGTGACTGTAAAGTTACAGCGATCAAGACAGTGTGTCCGGCATGAAGACAGGGCGAGACACCAACGCTTCATAACAACACTTCAGAGACACACACACGCCAACTGATTGCCACCGGATGTGCCCAGGCAATTCAATGGGGAAGGGTCACCTGTTTAAAAATGGCCCTGGGACGACTGACCTGGCCAAAACGCAACCTTGATCCTTACTCATATCACATAAGAAAATCAAGAAAAAATGGATCATAGGCCTAACTATGAGTTAAAACTATAAACTTCTAAAAGAAACAGGAGAAAATCTTAGTGCCCTTGGGTTTAGCAAAGATGGATTTCTTTCTTTTTTAAAAAAATATATTTTATTTATTATTTTTACAGAGTGGAAGGAGAGGTACAGAGATTTAGAAACATCGATGAGAGAGAAACATTGATCAGCTGCCTCCTGCACGCCCCCTACTGGGGATGTGCCTGCAGCCAAGGTACATGCCCTTAACCGGAATCGAACCCAGGACCTTTCAGTCCACAGGCCGATGCTCTATCTACTGAGCCAAACCGGTTTCGGCGAAGATGGATTTCTTAAGCATGACCAATGCTAGCTAGCATTTCACCAAAACAGAAAGCATACCACTCCTCGGCCGTTTCACGGCGGCCAGCTTCCGCGGGAGACCCAGCCCTCTGGTGCTGACCACGCGCTCCAGGCCCACGGTGCTCGGATTCTCCTTCCGCCTCGTGGCAGCGGGGGCCGCGTCCAGCTCAAGTCTGGGGCCGCAACTCCTATGCCAAATGCTATTAACACCAGATGGTCTTTGAGATGTTTTGTCATCCCAGCTACGACTTCTTGAGTGGGCAGGCTAAAATAATAAAAGCAAACAGGTTACTTGAAGAACACAGTAAATTATTTCCCTCTGTATCAACACCAATTATAAGCAAGTAATTACCCATAATAAAAAGAACAGCTTTTTAACGACTTACCTGTTCTCCAATGACATTTCCTACACTTTGTTACATGTACCTTGTATTCTTAGGGTTGTTCCTCTTCTAACAAGAGGCAGGTGACCTTATTAGCTCATCCTAAGAAAAAATAGCCCTACTTGGTTTGGCTGAGTGGGTAGAGCTTCGGCCTCTGGACTGAGGGTCCCAGGTTCAATTCCAGGTCCGGGCACATGCACAGGTTTCAGGCTCATCCCCAGAAGGGGGTGTACAGGAGGCAGCTGATCGATTCTCTCTCATCATTGATGTCTCTCTCTCTCTCTCTCCCCAACTTCCTCTCTGAAATCAATAAAAAATATATTTAAAAAAAGAAAAGAAAAAATAAACTTCCTAGGATGAATGGCAGAAGACAGTGGTCAGCAAACCTCGGCTCACAAGCCACGTGTTTTGCCGACCACTGTCACATACTACCCTTTACCTCTTTGCACACAATGTGCCACAACTGCCTAATCCTCACAGCTTCCAACTACACGGTAACATTTAATCTAGTCCAGCAGCCGGCAAACTCACTAGTCAACAGAGCGGCAAACCGTGGCTTGCAAGCCTCACGTGGCTCGAGAGCTGCGGTTTGCCAACCACTGGGTCAGAAGACTATGAATGACAAGAGAACAGAATCTGAATGAAACAGAAGAGAGAACGGCGGGAGAGTGGACCAAAAGGGAGAGAGAGAATTGGGAAAAAGTAGAAGAAAAAGGGGAACACAGCGGGGTGTTCATTAAACATTTGCTAAATTGTGCATCAGGGGAAACCAAGTTGTACTTGCAAGGGTAGTGCTTCTAGATTTGGGTCCTCAACATGACAAAGGTGAACTGGGTGGGAGGAGAAAAAAGGCGTCCAGTGCTTGGTACATTCAAAGGGAATGTTCGAGTCTAAAGGCTTTCAATGTAAGGAAGTTACCTGACACACCCATGTTCTCAGAGACACAACTTCTTCAGCACCACGCTGTTTCTGTCCTATATATACTCTGCGCGCTGCCTGGATATAAAAATGCTAAAAAGAGGTTCGCTACACGAAGCTCTGCCTTCCGTCCCAGCGCTGAGACGTAACTGAATGCGCGTTCAGAGAGAAGCTGTTAGAAAGTTACCGTGGCTGCATCTGGACTGTAGTCATCAATCTGTTCGAAAGTATCTATATCTTTATTCCCAAGTGCTATCTGAAGAGCGAGCGCGTCATCAATATACCTGGGTTGGTAAGGTTAAGGAAAAGTGTTTTTATGAACAAGGGAGCAAAAGCCACTGAGCTAAGATTAAGAAGTGGGCCTGGCCAGTGCGGCCCAGAGATTGAGCACACTGACCTCTGAACCAGGTCAGGGCACGTGCCCGGCTGTCCCAGTGGGGGGTGTGCAGGAAGCAGCCAAATGATTCTCTCTCTCCCTCTCTGAAATCAATATAAATTTTAAAAAAGAAAGAAAAGTGTACTCCATTGTCACAGAAAATCCCCAGGTTTATAACGTCAACGAAAGCTACCTGCTTTCACACTCAGCATTACGGAAACCACAGGCACATCTCCTGCTCTCTCCGCGTCACCGCAGGAGCTGGCTGTTTGCTGAAGCCAAGCCCCAGGCATCGCTTCCTCCCTCTCAACATGGAGAGGAGTCCCGGCCGCCAGCCGAGTGCTTCTCTTAAGTGTCCCCTTCGTTCTTGTTGGTTTTTAAAGATCTACTTGGCTTCACTGGATCAGGTAGCATCCCTAATGCTGTAGAGAGGAGAGTTTTGGGTAATGGGGGAGTAAGGATACATATGTAACACCTTAATCAATAAAGAAATTTTTTTTTTTTTAAAAAGGAGTTTTGTCACCTTTGGACTATGTTCCTATCAAGTCAAACTAAGTAATTAACCAGCTACAGCGAATGAGCCTCAGATTTATAAACAAGAAGTTGCTCCAGATTTTTACTAGCATGCTCGTTAAAATGAACAAAACACGGATGTCATTGTAGAAAAGAAAGCGAGAAAGAGTTTTCGAGCTCTGCACGGAAGGCCTCGGAAGGATCGCCACACGGACACAGGGAGGGACTGGGGGTCCGACCACGTGGCCCCGAAAGGATACTGCCCCGCGTAGCTCAGCGCCGCAGGGTCAACGTCGTGCCCGTACTCATTCAGGGGGACGAGCTTCCTTCTGACGGGGTCGAACACCAGCTGGTACAGGAAGGTGTTGTTGGCCCGAATAAAGCCTTTGATGTAGTCTTCTGGCACGGTTATAGTCATCTTGAGGTAATGTCCAATTTTCTTGATGACCTAACAATGGATGCAAAAATATTTACGGGCTATCTGCAAGTCAAGAATCCAGAAAGCATGAGCCCCAAGACCATCTGCTCACAAGAGGAGGACGAGGAGAAACAGAAAACCAACAGGTTTTATCTACATTAGACACCTCCACCCGCAAACACAACCACGTCAGGTCCCTCAAAATGCTGAGTTTCTACAACAGGACTTTCTCTGCATTTTCTCTATTAATCCAAATAATGAAAAATTCAGTTACACGTCAAGTTTACCTTCCTAAGTACACATTCTTCACACTCAAAGTCCCTTTTATTCAGAAGGCAAAAAAAAAACAAAAACAAAAAAACAAAACAAAAAACAACAAAACATACATAACTCAAGAATTAAAAAACCCCAAGTATTCGTAGGTCTTATTTTTAAAGAGAAGTTGGCATTCTAACTCCTACTAACAGTCACGGATGATTAAAGCCTGAAGCGGTTTTAATATTTTCTATCAGATCAGTGATGGGGAAGGGAAGACCCAGAACTGAAGGGGTCCCGCAGTCACGGAGAATCGGGGCCTGACCCTCCATCCCCGCTCTCCCGCCGGCTCCCGCCCCGCACGATGCTGCACCAGCCCCGGCGCTGAGGACGCACACCGACCCCTGGGGACAAAGGGGAACTCGGCTCTGCAACCCTAGGGCTTTGGACAACTACCCAGCGCGGAGGAAAGCCTGCCTTTTGCCAGGGCAAGACGGCAGAGGGTCGCAGCAGAGCTGCGATGTGAGGAGCCACAGGCAGGACGTCCCAGAGGCTCCAGACAGCACGGCGGGCTGCGGGAGGAAGAGAGGAGAACCCGCCGCCTCCATTAGCCACATCAGAGTTACATGAATGTACAATTCTGCTCACGTCTTCATTTGTTTTATTTTTTATTTATTTTATTTTTTAAAATATATTTTATTGATTTTTCACAGAGCGGAAGGGAGAGAGAGAGAAAGTCGGAAACATCAATGAGAGAGAAACATCAATCAGCTGCCTCTTGCACACCTCCAACTGGGCATGTGCCCGCAGCCAAGGTACATGCCCTTGACCGGAATCGAACCCGGGACCTTTCAGTCCGCAGGCCAACGCTCTACCCACCGAGCCAAACCGGTTCGGCCGTTTTAATTTGTTTTAGAAGACATGGCTATTTTTCATAAAAATGTACTAGCTATGTTAATATATAATGAATTTATTACAAAGTTTAAGTGAATTAATAATTTCAACTTTTGTTTTAATTTCTGGTTTGGTAAATATCAATAGCTATACATATATAAACAAAACTACCACCACAAAAAGCTTTGGGAGTATAAAGGGTCCCAAGCTGGTTTGGCTCAGTGGATAGAGCGTCGGCCTGGGGACTGAAGGGTCCCAGGCTGGATTCTGGTCAAGGGCACGTGCTCACATTGTGGGCTCGATCCCCAATAGGGGGCGTCCAGGAAGCAGCCAATCAATGATTCTCTCTCATCATTGATGTCTCTCTCCCTCCTTTCCTCATATATATATATGTATGTATGTATGTATATATATATTTTATTTTTTTAATATATTTTTATTTCTTTTATATATACACATTTTAAAGAGAGTATAAAGGGATCCTGAGACCAAAAGACTGAGAACCATTACTATTGAGTAATAGGACAGAGATAATAAGATGGTACATCTTAACATTATTCCTACCCTAGAATACTTTAAATAGCCCTTAAGTCTCTTTTTATTACTCCTCATTTTAAAAACCACTACTACTTTGTCAATTGCTGAAAATACGGTTCATTATAGTTGCCAAAAGCAAATTTCTAGCGTGGTAGTCATTTTATGTCAATGACACATTATTGGCTATTAACATAACATAATATTTAAAATCCACATTCATAGTGTTTTATCTATTATTTAAGAAATGCTTCAAAAGTCGAGTATGACACTCGGTAAGACCCTCTTACCTTCACAATATCGGGGTTATTGGCGAGCCTCAGCGCTTTGCAGGCCTTTGCTAATCCAATCCCGCGCAGCGACGGGAGGTAGTCACAGCCCGAAAGGATGCACATGTACCGGAACTTCTCCTCCGTGAACACGTCCCCCAGCTGTCTGCACATGCCCAGCCGAGCCTGGTCAATTTCTAGCCCATTTCCAAACTGGTCCATTTTCAGAATCACCTTGAAGAGGAAAGGAAATTGTCAATACCTATAAGGGCCACTTTTATGTTTTATTGTACAATTCACTGCAATATTTCTAAGAAATCTTTCTTGTTCTTCATCATAGCAACATGAGAAGCAAGACGGGTGGGCCAGTTAACGACTGTCACATCTGTAAACAAATCGAGGTGAAGCTCGGGCTACTCTGCCGCAAGGAATGCCTTTCTGCACCTTCACTTCCTACTGACATTACAGGTTGTCATTACAGGTGACCGAACAGCAATTCATACAGAAAGCACTTCCCCCTGACCTGCCACTGTTACTCCTTAAAAAGTAAACCGTTTTCTTATTTTTAAAGTAATACGTGTTCATTATAGAAAACTTGGAAAACAGCAATTCAGGAGGAATAAAATAGAAGTTGCCCTAAATCTCTCATCTATCGCTCTTACCCAGCATTATCCTTTTGACATAGATCTTCCTAGACATCTATGCATAGCTGATACGAAAACAAAATGAGATCATCCTATTTCTTTAACTTCCCTAAATATATCACAAAAATTTCCATTCAACAGTTTATACCTAACCCCATTATAAAAAGTTTATTTACCTGATCTAATTGAAAAATTTAAAGGAAATTACCTACATTCTACTAGAGAATTTGTGCGAAGCAACAGAAGGCTCTAAATGTAAGTTTACTCTGAAAAAGCACCCCGATTATACAAATGTCAAGCAGCAAAACCCGTCTCTTCATTTTAAGTAACATAACTATCAACACTATAAAGACATGTTAATTGCAGGTATTAAGTGGAATATTAGTGGACAGGAAGAGCCGTAATCCCGTGGTTTGCACTGTTTGGCACCTTTTTACAGCCGAAAGCGAGGAGATCCGAGTCCTCCGTGACCACGGCCTGCACCAGGCCCGCTTTGCTCAGGTAGGCCAGCTGCGCGTCCGCTTCGTACGGCGCCACCAGACAGTCGACTCCCTGCGCCCGAGCCGCCTGGGGAGAGGGAGTCACCGTGCAGAGCCGCGTCCGGAGAGAACTGAGCTCCCCGCTTCAAACCCATTTTCCCACCAGCCTCGACGTGCACGTGCTAATCCTATTTTCCAAAATCACAGCCTCGCCCTAGCCAGTTTGCTTCAGTGGATACAGCATCAGCCTGCGGACTGAAGGGTCCCAGGTTCAATTCAGGTCAAGGGCACGTGCCCGGGTCGCAAGCTCAACCCCCGGTAGGGGGCGTGCAGGAAGCAGCCGATCAGTGATTGTCTCTCATCTTTGATGTGTCTGTCTCCCTCTCCCTCTCCTTCTGAAATCAATAAAAATACCTATAATAAAAAAAAGTGCAATATGCTACTTAGACCGGACATCCTTCTGGACATCCTTCCGGATGAGGCCCAGGTCCCGGGTGCCTGCCCGCAGCCGCAGGGAAGCCCCGGGTGCCAGAGGGAAGCTGATGCCGGCAGCCAGGGGAAGGAAGGCCTCCTCTTTCACGAATTTTGTGCATCGGGCCTCTAGTATATATATAAAAGTCACATCCTTTCAGGTATGGTTTTTCTACTTTTAGTCCTAGTATATAATGACCTGATCAGATAGTCACGAAGTTTTTTTTTTTTAATCAACTTATAAATTTGAAGAAAAGAAACACTGCTTTACATGGGGAGGAGGCCAGTAACTGTAAATCACAAAAGACAAGGGAGAGCTCAGCTTATTCCTTGGGCTCTTTCCTTTGGAAATGCTGGATTCTACCTAAGCAAACTGCCCTCTTGCTGACAATAGCCCTCTCCAGGAGGTCGGGCCTCCAGTAATCGCCCTCCCTTCATCTCCTGGCTCTCCCAGCAAGGAACAATTGACAACTGATAAACACATTGAGTAGCTGCTTCCTGCAGGAGTCCCAGGCAGGGCCCGGGCTGGGGAGGACCCTGCAACCAAAGTCATGTGCCCCTGGAAGCAATGGAACCCAGGAGCCTTAGGCCTGCAGGCTGACGCTCTGTCCGTGCAGCCGAACCGGCGAGGCCGGCACTGCTTCTTGCTGGGCTCACCTTCATGACTTTGTGGGCCATCGCATGCGTGATGTTGACGCAGCGGGCGAAACAGTCTCTGGCCTCCGAGACCTTCCCCTCGCGAAGAAGCTGCTTTCCCTTAAGGAGGTTGGCTTGTCGGCGCCTGCGCGGGGCGAGAAAATCCAGAGCCGGGTCAAGAAACTACGGTAAAACCTAACACGGGAAAGTTCCCTTGGATAAAGGTAAGTTTGGCTCATTTGAAAGTGCACACCTAGTCCTTGAGAGGAACAGCCCACGGGCCCTGGGCTTCTAAGCGAAAGCACACGTGTGCTCCAGTGCACGCTCGCAGGCCAGCTCGGCAGGCTCAGCCAGAGAGTTTCTGTCAGAAGAAAACGAGCTAAGACGCTTAAGGAAATGGGAGTCAAGGCTGCCACACCATCAAAACCACCTCCCGGGGAAAGGATGGGGCTTTATCCACGCACAAGAACCGGGGAACGCTGTTTCTGAGCCTCTCTGTGAACTCCATTAGAGAACACGTTTCAGAAGAAACAAGACGTGGGAGACACGGACGTAAGGACTGGTGATAACCACACAGTACGCTGCAGGGTCAGAACTAAGGAGGGGTGAAACAGCCACAGCTCCACGCTCTGACACAGCAGCAGCACCACACTGGGGAGAGCACCTGGGAAAGAACAAGCTTCAGCCGTTTTCAGTAATGACACTGGCAGAGTAAATATCAGTACTGGTGAGTACACAGTGGGAGAAAATAAACCATTACAGTTGTCCCCAGTTATTCCCTGTTTTGCTTGCCATAGTTTGTTACCCAGAGTCAAGTGAAGGCCGAAAATATTAAGTGGGAAATTCCAGAAATAAACAAAATTGTAAGTTTTAAATTGTGTGCCTTTCTCAGCATCAGGGTGAAATCTCGTGCCATCCGCCTCTCTCCGGGCTGGGATGTAAAACATCCCTTTGCCCGATGCGTCTACCTCACTTCACCCCCTCCCTTGGGCGGCCTGTCACCCACATCACCCCAAGAAGGGCGGGCGGCTGGCCAGTGTGGCTCAGAGGACAAGGCGTCAGCCTGCAGCCTGAGGGGCCCCGGGTTCGGTCCCCAGTCAGGGCACAGGCCTGTGCTGCTGGCCTCGCTCCCAGTAGGGGGCATGCAGGAGGCAGATGACCCATGATTTTCTCTCAACTCTGATATTCCTCTTTCTCTCCCTCATCTCTGAAATCAATGGATACCATTGCTGCTGCTGGAGACGGCCTGGCTCATCTGCGGTCTTAGGGGCGCGGCCGCCTCCCCGACTGGGACTGGTCCCCACTGGGACTGGCCTAGGCTCCAGGAGGCAGCAGCATTCCCCACAGGTACCCCGGCCCCCCGCCCTGACTAAGAGGGTTCCCAAGCAGGGGCCTATGGCACCAGGCAACCTAAGTCCTTCCTGAGCGGCGGGGGCAGCTCCGAGGCCCCGTGCTGGCCCCCCATCTGAGCTGCAGCCCCAACTGCGTGTGGGTGACGGGCAGACGCGCTGCTGCCACACTGTCGGCCGGGGGAGCCGGCCCTGGCCGCCCCCAGGAGCTGGGGGGGGGGGTGAGAACCCCAAGGCCTTCCTCGGGAGGGAGATCCCGCTCCACATGAGGAGCAGAGGCTGAGCGGGCCTGGCTCACAGGCTCACCCCTCGGGGAGCCCCGAACTCCTACCCAGGCAGCACCCGGCCACCTCTCTCCCGGCCCCCGCCTCTCCCCTCTCCCCAGCCCCTGCGTGGGGCCTGGGTCAGGTGGGAATCGAAAGGGCTGCCGACCTCACGTGAAAATAAATAAGCTCTCTGTGCTGCTGAGAAAAACCAGCTAGCATTAGCCTGGCCGGAGGGGCGCAGGGGCTGAGCGTCCACCCAGGCACCAGGAGGTCCCAGTCTGATTCCCGGTCAGGGCCCAGGCCCGGCTGCAGATGCCAGTGTTGGGGGCGAGCAGGAGGCAGCCAACCCATGATTCTCTCTCGCTCTGATGTCTCTCTCTCCCTCCCTCTCTGAAATCAATAAAAACACGTTAGAAAAACAAACAACTAGCATTCTACAAACCACAGCATCAGGCCTCAATGCAATCAAGTCAGAGATGAAGCAGGGGCTCAACTTACTCTCTTCTAGACTTCTCCACTTCCTTCTTAGAAGGCAAAGTACATCCATCAAACACAAGAACAGGCGTGATCCCATGGGACAGTAACATGTTTACAAATTTCATGCAAAATCCTACATACCTGCGAAAACAAAAGGCACTTGAGTGTTTTTGCATCTTGTAAGTAATACTTTTGCTCTTCTTAAAACCTGATGAAATGAATTATGAAAAGAAGTTTCTATTTTTGTAAAAATAAATGTTTTTGCCGAAACTGGTTTGGCTCAGTGGACAGAGCGTCAGCCTTCGGACTGAGAGGTCCCGGGTTCGATTCCGGTCAAGGGCATGTACCTTGGCTGCAGGCACATCCCCAGTAGGGGATGTGCAAGAGGCAGCTGATCGATGTTTCTCTCTCATCGATGTTTCTGACTTTCTGTCCCTCTCCCTTCCTCTCTGTGATAAATCAATAAAATATATTTTAAAAAAATAAAAAGGGGATCTTTTAACTGAAAATGGAAAATAAGGCATTATACATCTCCCTCTTGATCGGCAACGAGCTAACATGAATGAGGCCCACACTTACTTATCGGTGGGCTCCCCTTTGGCCAGTTTCTCGGCACACGCGATGGCGCCTTTGTGAAGCCAGCAGTACGTGTCCACGGCCACCGCCTGCCCCTTGTACTTCCTCACGTGGACCGGCTCCGAGGCGTCTTTGATAAACTGCAGCAATCCCTGTATCCCCATTGTGCCAGCTACAGGATGCAAAGGGAGAAGGGGAAAACAGCAATATTTAAAAGCAAATACAGCCGAAACCGGTTTGATTCAGTGGATAGAGCGCCGGCCTGCGCTCTGTGAAGGGTCCTGGGTTTGATTCCGGTCAAGGGCATGTACCTTGGTTGCGGGCACATCCCCAGTAGGGAGTGCGCAGGAGGCAGCTGATTGATGTTTCCCTCTCATTGGTGTTTAGCTCTCTGTCCCTCCCCCTTCCTCTCTGTAAAAATCAATAAAATATATTTTAAAAGAATAAAATAAAAGCAAATACACGTTTATTCAGAAGTTCCAGGGGAAAAAAAAAAGGGAGTCTGGAAACTAATAAGGACCTGTTACTATTCAGATAATTGAAAATAGCTGTTTTCAAATATTTTAACGGGGCTGCTCACTGTCAATCGATTTCCAGTCTAGAATTTTCTTTCCAAAGTGCTTTCCCACTTGGAATCATGTGTGCTCCAAGCCCTTCCCACAGTACCAGACACACGGAGGTGTTCAAGAGGCATGAGACTCTCTTCTCTAAGAATGCATCGCTGCCCGGCCGGCGGGGCTCAGTGTGGGCCTATGAACCAGGAGGCCACGGTTTGATTCCTGGTTAGGGCACAAGCCTGCGTTGCAGGCTCAATCCTTAATGGGGAGAGAATGTAGGGAGAGGGCGTGCAGGAGGCAGCCAATCAGTGATTCTTTCTCACCATTGATGCTTCGCTCTCTCACCCTCTCCCAAATCAATAAAAATATATTTTATTTATTTTACAGAGAGGAAGGGAGAGGGACAGAGAGTTAGAAACATCAATGAGAGAGAAACATCCATCAGCTGCCTCCTGCACCCCTCCCCCCGCCCGGGGATGTGCCTGTAACCAAGGTACATGCCCTTGACCGGAATCGAACCTGGGACCCTTTAGCCCGCAGGCCGATGCTCTATCCACTGAGCCACGCTGGTTAGGGCAAAAATACATTTTAAAAAACCAACAAGGGGTTGTGGAGGCAGCCTCAGTTCCAGGTTCTGTCCTTGACCCCCTGGATTAGAGTTAGGTGTCCACCTCCATCTGCCCGGTTGGCGAGGAGCAGCTGCCGCCGTTGATTCATGATTCTCTCTCATTGATGTTCCCCTCTCTCCCTCTCCCTTTCTCTCTGAACCCAATAAAACATTTAAGAAGGAAAAAAAAGGCATCCCTAAAACCTGTAAAATTGTTCTTGCTATGGCATCACACCCCCTCTACGCAGGCATTCTACCCTAAGAGAGGACGTGCGAATGAGCGTAGGGGTGGAAACTCAGAACGGCTTGTAGAAAGGTAGGCATTTCAACTGAAAAGTGTAATAAGTGCGTCAGGACAAACCCTGTAACTTCCCACCCGTTTCCACACAGGTTGCACCCCCTGAGCCCTTTCTACACAGAAGCAGCCACCCTCCCGGCTCCCCACGATGATCGGAGGCAGCTCTGGGCAGGTGCTTGGCATTTCATAACCGAGTCTCTCCCAGCAAACACTGCGTTTGGGAGGAAGGGAAGACAGCAGGCACAGGATCAGAAGGCAGCCTTACCCTTGCAGGCCTTGTACTGAAGCTCCGATGGCGCTGGTCCAGCCGGTCCCCAAATCCCAGCAGCTCCCAGATGCTCAGCGGTAACCACCACAGGTCATGTGGGTGCTTGGTGGCCACAGTTCCAGAGTCACCAGGAACCTCCCCCTCCGATAAGGTCCTCACAAAGAGCTCCCGTGCAGGCGGGGGGAGGCTGGCGCCCTAGACATTTCGTGAAACGTAGTTTCTTCTAAACTAGGTCGATACCCTCGAATGCATATTTCCTCGTCAGCCCGGGGGCAGTGACTGCGCGCCGAAGGCCACCTGTCACCGCACGGAGAGCCCCTGGGGGCGCCGGGGAAGCGGCTGCACCAGCGCCCCTTTGCTCCTAGGTCGCCCAGAGGTGCACGCCCATTCCAGAAGACACGTTTTCCTCCTCCTGCATAAAGGGGAAAAAAATACCTGTCAACCTTTAACTGATGGGCACAGACACCAGGGGGGTGAGGGCAAACTGGGGGCGGGGGGCCAATGGAGGAATAAGGACACGGGTAACGCCTTATCAATAAAGAACAAAGGAGTTGGGAGATCGCAAGCGACACGGGTCTGCGAGCTTTTGCAGAAAGGCTGGGGGGTTGGGGTGCGACCGCCGGTGCCCGGCCTGCAGGCCACGCGGACGGTCCCCCGGTTCCCCAACTGCGGCCCCCGCCAAGCAAGCGCGTTCCCTTGGGACCCAACACCCTCTCGGGCCACGAACCGCCTCAGACAGCGCCCCCCGCGCGCCCCGGGGCCCGGCTGCGGGGTCGGGGCACCACGCAGACCTGCAGTCCCGCCGCAAGGACCAGCGGGAACCCACCCACAGCCTCTGCACAGCCCGCTCCGTCCACTCCTCCGGCAGCCGGGCAGGGGCCCCGAAGCCCGGCCCCAGCGCCGCGGATGCCCCGGGTCCCGGGACTAGAGGGGGGCGCCGCGAAACCCAAAACACCGGGACGCCGCCTCGTTGCACGGCAGAGCCTTTCAATTTGCGCGGGAAGGCCCGCGACCCGCCCAGCGGAAGTGACGCACGCACCTCCGCCTCGCCGGAAGAGCGTCCTTCCCGGAAGCGGTCGCGTGTTGAAAGGGCGGGAAGAACTGAGCTGATTGGCCAACGTGGAATGGCGCCGGGGAGTTGAGAATTTTTTTCTCGCCCGCGGGGGCTTGCTGGGAGTTGTAGTTCGCTCCCGACTGCAGCCTCGTTCAGGGCTGCCGAAGTTCAAAGCGCCTCTGCGTGTCTTTGTTGTTTTTAAAATAAAATTAAAAAAGGGCTCCAGGGAAAGAGGAGGTGCAGCTTGAGTTCTAATAGACCGAGGTGGCGCTTGGTAAACAGTTTAACTAAGAAGGGGCAAAGGTTCTCTCCTTACTAACCAGGATCCTCTAAGCCCTCTTCATTCTCAACTGGGCTGCAACCTTGGACTACATAAATCTGAAAACCCACAAACATAGCTTTGTTTCTTTAAGTATATGTTTTTATTCATTGCAGAAAGGAAAGGACAGGGAGAAACACCGATGATGAGAGAGACTCATTGATCAGCTGCCTCCTGGACACCCCACAATGGGGCGGAGCCCACACCAGGGCATGTGCCTGACCTGGAATTGAACCAGCAACCCCCTGGGTCATAGGTAGACAACCTCTTCCCCAGGTGCTTCTCCAGTGAGGTTCCCCGGAGGCCTAATTTCTTTAAAAAAAACTTTTGTTGATTTCAGAGATGAAGGGGGAGAGATAGGAACATCAATGATTAGCAGAATCACTTATTGTCTGCCTCCTACACACCCCACACTGGGAACTGAGCCCGAAACCCTGTGCCTTGACCTGGAATCTAGCCGTGACCTCCTGGTTCATAGGTCAAAGATCAACCCCTGAGCGCTGGGCCCTGTCTAATTGGACTAACCTGCCAATTGCTCCTCAGACAGGAATTCCAGAGTAAACTCCTACCAGCAGTGGAGAAGGGTTCCTGAATTCCTACATGTTTTCCCACACATCCGGGCCAGTCTATCATGTGACAGTGGTTAAGTTAGTATTGCTTCCATTTGCATTTCTCTGGTCGCTAACGACTGTGAGCACTGCTTTGTAGGTTTCCTTTTGTATACATAACCTAATCAAAATGCCCTCCCATTTTTTTGTTTCCTGTTTTTTTTCTTGTAGGTTTTCAAATCTCTTGTACACTTTGCTCTATTTTTATGCCCTGTTTGTAAGGAGTGTTTCCTCTAGTTTATTTTACTTGTGCTTATGATATTTTATACGTTTTAAGTTTTAAATTTATTAGGTAGTCTCCCTGACCGGTTTGGCTCAGTGGACAGAGCGTCGGCCTGCGGACTCAAGAGTCCCAGGTTCCATTCTGGTCAAGAGATGTACCTTGGTTGAGGGCACACCCCCAATAGGGTGCGTGCAAGAGGCAGCTGATTGATGTTTCTCTCTCTAATTGGTGTTTAGCTCTCTGTCCCTCCCCCTGCCTCTCGTTAAAAAGTCAATAAAATACATTTTAAAAAATAAATTTATTAGGTAGTCAATAATCCTAATATTATCTGATTTCATCGAAAACAATTATGATATTTGGCAAATGGTGCCTTTCTTTGGTTTCTTCTGGATTAACAATCTCTCTGCTTTCCCCAAATAGATTGATTATTCCCAGATTGTCAGCCAGTTGTTCAAAAACTGTGTTGTCCCTTTTGATCCACTAGAGGGCAAAACTTGCTTAAAAGAAACCCATGTCCCTTCTTAAAACTCACGCCCTTTTCTCTCTGAAAGAGAGGAAACTGGCTGAAATGAGCCTTAATTTAAATAACTGGAAATTACAGAGGAGTTTGGACAGAGTGAAAAGCTATTTTTTAAGTATAACAAGTTACATAATAAGGACTCCAGGTTGTTTTTAAGTGGAAAAAAAATGAAAAAGACAAACCAGGTAAATTTATTTTATTTGACTTAGGCGACAGTTTTAGTTTTACAATAAAAACAGTGATGACCCCCCTCCCCCAATCATTCAGTGGAGACCACAGCCCTGAAAGGACACACCTGGAAAGCTGAATGTTCTATTGAGACCTTCCCCTGGGCTCCCCTAAACTCTCCCCCTTAAAGCCCTTAGGAGGGAGGACCTAGGGAGGTTGTCTCCCTCCCCAGGAGCCAGTTCCTTTCCCTTCTCCTTCCTCTCCCTGCCCCGGGCCCTTGACCACTAGCTTCCTCTCTCCCAAGCTCCAAGGGCCCTTCCTTTATCTCTATGACCTGTTTCCTAAGCCCATTGCTTCTGGGAGTCTAGCTCTGTAATTTACCCAATAACTGTTCTCTTATATAAAAAAAAAAAATAGCTAGAAGGTTGACCTGTACATTTTTCCTTTTAAGTACAATTCCTTTGCATGCCACAGCATGACACAAGAGTAACTCTTTTTAGTTTTTATTCCTATTGTTGAGAGTATTACAGATGTCCCCCCCCCCCACTGCCCTCCTCCACCGGATCCCACCCGCCCTAGGCCTTCCCGCCCTATTGTCTGTGCTCCCGGGCAATGCTGAGATGCATATGAATTCTTTGGTTAATCTTCCCAGCTTCCTCCTACCGCTCTTCTCCTTAAGATTCCTCAGTCTATTTTAGGGTTCCATACCCCTGGTTCTATGTTATTCATCAGTTTATTTATTCGATTTGTTGTTCATTTATGTTTATGTTTAGAGTTGATTTTTTTTTAGATTTGATTGTCGATAGATATGTATTTATTGCCATTTTATTGTTTGTATTCCTGATCTTTTTTGTACCTTTGGATAATAATTGGGGCTATGAGTTAGGTTGAGCAATGGGGAAGGTGGGAAGCTAATAACTAGGGCCATATTACTTTACTTCTGCTGTTGATTTTCTTTGTTTCCATTGTCATTTCTACAATACACCTAAAACACTGTTTCTTACGGGCATTTCAGGGGGTGGAAGACGCTGGCCGCCCGGCTGCTGGCGGCTTGCTTGGCGTTCAGAGCTGAGACCGCCTGAGCTGCAGGAGCGAGCGGGCTTCTCCAGGTGTCCGCTGGTCTGGGGACCCGGAGAGGGAGTGTCTGCTGGGCCCCGGCCTTCATCCTGAAACAAAGCCCGGCCTCGGCTCGGACCTCGCCATTCCCGGGCCGCTTGGCCGGCAGCCAGCTCTCGTTTTTCTCTTATTTGGGGATGACCGGGAAGAAGAAAGGCGACAGGTTGATCTGTGGGACTAAGTTCCTCTTCAGACTTTTCTTCCGCTGAACCTGTGAAATAAAGGACATGCCAGTTAGTAACTAGCCTTGCAAGACAAACATAATTTCCCAGAGTCAAGCCGCACCACTAATTTTTAAGAAAATCTATTTTTATTGATTTCAGAGAGGAAAGGAGAGTGAGAGAGGGAAACATCAAGGATGAGAATCACCGATCGAATGCCTCCTGCACGCCCCCTACTGGGGATTCAGCTCACACACGGCTATGTGCCCTGACTGGTAATTGAACTGTGACCTCCTGGTTCATAGGTTAATGCTCAATTATTGAGCTACACCACTAATTTTTGCCCAGCTGCACCACTAATTTTTGCAGAGATTTTCGTCCTCCTAAAAAAGAAAGTCTATTTATTCACTTAACTAACCTGGGTGCCTCCAGGGTGAAATGTTTAAAAACAGAAGGGGCGCTGCTGAAGGGTTAAGGGCATGGGTGGAAGAGCAGATGCTTTAGAAATACTGGACTGGGCAGTTATTCATTCTGTCACTCAACTGCCCAAACTGTGAGGATTGGTTGAAATGAAACAGAGCAGAGCAGCTTGCTAAGTTGAGATACAGCTTAGAGACGCTGTATAATATCACCAGAGGCCATTGACTTACAGGAAAATAAAACCAAGTGATGATCCCACAAATGACAACGGAAAGTTCATTTTGGTTGGAATTGGATATGTTTGAAAGTTACACACTTATAAAATATTGAACTCATTTAGTTTTTAAAAAAATCACATCAAGAAGTGTCTAATATTATCAATTATGTTCAGCCAATATTTAAAGCAAACATCAGCTTGACTGTATGGTCTATGTTGGGGAGGAAGAGAGAGAGAAGAGAGAGGGAAGAAAAGATGTAGGGAGTTCCAAGGTAAAGAAAAAAACAGGAGGAGCCTCAAGGTCAAAATTTAACTACCTGCAGCCTGGACTTGGATACTCGTGAGTCACGTGACTGCTCCTCCTTCCCACTACGACCAGGTGGGAGACTTGGCTCCCCAAATCAATCTGCTAAACAGCTGAGGCAACTTCCTACACTTCACTGATCTTTCTTTCTTTAGTTCTCTACATATTTAATACCACGTGAGGCAAAGCAATGCAAATATGGGGCATAAAATACACCAATTATAAAACTCTAAACACTTTTTATTTACCTGTTTTGGATTATTTATACCACTGTGTTTTATCCATTACTTAACAAACTAAAAGGAACTGATATAACCCTACCAGTTTGGCTCAGATGGAAGGGTCTCAGGTTCAATTCCGGTCAAGGGCACAAGCCCAGGTTGCATGCTTGATCCCCAGTAGGGGGCGTGCAAGAGGCAGCTGATCAATGATTCTCTCTCATCATTGATGCTTCTATCTCTCTCTCCCTCTCCCTTCTTCTATGAAATCAATAAAAATATATTTATAAAAAGGAAGTTTGCCCTAACTGGTTTGGCTCAGTGGATAGAGCATCGGCCTGCGGACTAAAGGGTCCCAGGTTCAATTCCAGTCAAGGGCATGTACCTTGGTTGTGGGTACATCCCCAGTTGGAGACATGCAAGAGGCAGCTGATTGATGTTTCTAACTCTCTATACATCTCCCTTCCCTGTAAAAATAATAAAATATATTTTAAAAAGAAAGGTTGATTTACCTTTGTTAAAAAAATTAATAAAAGTAAATAATTTTTATAACAAAAAACTCTTCTATTGCCAAAAATTCTTACTCAAATAATTGGTAGAATTGTTGATAACAAGAACCATTCATATTTTCTTCATTAAAGGCAAAAGCTAACAAAGTTATCGTCAAGTTTTCTATA
Source organism: Antrozous pallidus (assembly GCA_027563665.1). Lineage (NCBI taxonomy): Eukaryota > Metazoa > Chordata > Mammalia > Chiroptera > Vespertilionidae > Antrozous > Antrozous pallidus. The sequence goes on along the minus strand of CM050529.1, from coordinate 12,811,183 downwards.
TTAAACTAGATACCCAGTGCACAAATCTATGGGGTCCCTCGGCCTGGCCTGTAACCTCTCGCAATCTGGGATCCCCTGGGGGATGTCGGAGAGCCAGATTCCACTTGATCCCTGCAGGCCAGGCAGAGGGACCCACCAGTACACGAATCCATGCACAGGGTCTCTAGTATGCATATAAGATCTTTGGTTAATTTCTTCCCTCTGAGATTCATCAGTCTGTTCCATGTTTCCCTGCCTGTGGTTTCTGCTCCTGCTTTGAGTGTCTGCCCCATGGTGGCCAGTGCTTGTCATAGCTACCAGCCAGTTGGCTGGTAGCTTAGCCTTTTATATAGATACTAGATTCCTTGGGCACCCAGCCATCGCCCTGCTCAGTTCAGCCCCGCTGCCTGTGACCACCCAGCCCTGGCGGCTGGGCGCTCGCCGCCACTTCTGCTCACAGCGCCGGGGGGCCGGGTGCTCCCTGCCTTTGCCACCATCACCACCACCACTGCTGCTGCCGCCGCTTCCCCTCACAGCACCTCAGGGGCTGGGCACTCACCACCACCACCATTTCATCTCCACCCCCGGGGCCCAGTGCCACTTGGCCCCGCCCCTGCTCCTGATTGGCTGGTAGCACAGCCAAATCAGGAGCAAAGGTATGGTCAAATTTGCATGTTTCTCTTTTATTATATAGGACTAGAGGCCCATTGCAGGAAGATTCCTGCAAGAATAGGGCTTCCTGTGGCCTGAGAGAAGTTTCCTCCCTTCTCCACTGCCTCGCTCCCTCCCTTCTCTGCTGCATTGCTCTCTCCTCTGCTGTTTCACTCCCTCCCATCTCCTTTGCCTCACTCCTTTCTCTGCTGCCTGGCTCCCTTCTCTGCTGACTCGCTCCCTCCCATCTCCTCTGCCTTGCTCCCTCCCTTCTCCCCTGCCCCGCCTGCTTCCCTCTCGTCTCTGTCACCCTGCTGGCTTGGTTCTCTGCAGCTTTGCTCCCTTCTTCAGTTCCTGGCTTCCTTCTATGCTTTCTTCAGTCTTTGCTCTCTACCTGGATATGCAAATTAACCACCATCTTGGTTGGGTTAATTTGCATAATTTGCTGATTGATTGATGGGCTTGGCTTGATCAGAGGTATGGTCAATTTGCATATTACTCTTTTATTAGATGGGATAGATAAAGCAGCTTTTCATTGTTATAGTTGTGTTTGTTACCTGTTGTTCATTTAGGTGTGGACGATACCAATCTAAACAGAAATGGGATGAACCATGGAATTCTAAGTGCTAACTTACTCTTTCATGTTGAACATGACCTGCCTTCTTCTTTCCTGGAAAGCCGTCAGAAGACTCCTTTATGACCTCTGAGCCAATGAGTGGAAGGAATTTCAGGCTAGTGGGGCTTGGTACCTGCAAGCCACAAATAAAGAATAGGACATACTCAAGTGATTACTTCCTAATGTGAATTCAGGGTGGGGGGCATAGGGAGTGAGAAGTTCCAACTGCTTTAAAATATACTCCCTGTCACAGTTGCCCACTCTTCTTTTTTTTAATATTAATCCTCACCGAGGGCATTTTCCCATTGATTTTTAGAGAGAGTGGAGAGGAAGAGGGAGAGGGAGGAAGGGAGGGAGAGAGGGAGAGAGGAAAGAGAGAGAGAGAGAGAGAGAGAGAGAGAGAGAGAGAGAGAGAGAGAGAGAAACACTGATGTGACAGAGACATATTGATTGGTTGCCCTCCACATGTGTCCTGACCAGGGTCAGGGATCAACCCTGCAATGGAAGTACATGCTCTTGGATAGAACCCAGGACCCTTCACTCCGAGGGCTGGTGCTCTATCCACTGAGATAAGCTGGTGAGGGCCCCACTATTAATTCTTTTAGTTTTCTTTTAATTTTTTTTTTATTTTTCTACCACTATTGATTCTTAATAGTTCAACCTCAGCATCAACCTGCAGCTTAAAAGTTTGATACTCATCACAATGGAGGCATTTTGGGCAAGGGGGGGGGGGGATAACATTTTAAGGGGAAAAAAAGTTAGAATTAAGTTGAAATATTTTATCTTCATGTTATTACTCTTGGTTAATCAATTGGTTCTTTAATTTGACAGAGGTGATCTGGAATGGAGACCTGAAGGATGAGGGGTGATTTGGAGGGAAACAAGGGGCAGATGAATTCTGGGTAGGGGGGCAGCACAGGCAAAGTAACCGAGAAGGAAGGAATGCTGATGCTTAAGAAACAGCCAGTAGTCTGGCTCAGCTGGAAACAGGGGTCATGGAGACAGTGGTGGAAATGAGGGCACCCAGGTCAGGCAGGGGCCAGAGTGGGAAAGGTGTGTTTGCCAGGCTGAAAGGTAACAAAGAGCGAGGATCAAATTCACAGCAGCTCCCCGTGGTGGTGTTCCAGGGGAAGGCAGAGGTGAGGGATCAAGGCTGCGGGCACGCAGACCCAAGGCCTCTCAGGGCCGGACGCAGCCTGGTGATGGAGACATCGGGCAGCCGGTGATGCGGATTTTCTCCACCTGGCCCAGGGCCCAGGGTCGGCAACGAGATGTGAGTCCCCACCGTCCCATCACCCCTCCGGTCCTGGGAACAGTAAACTCACCCTGTATATAGGCAGAGAGCCAAACACAATCCCCGCTTCCTTGTTTTCAGTCAGGAAGCCTTCCAAGGCATGTTTTCGAATCTGCAGAACAGAGGAGCGGACAGATGTTTAATGAAAAGGGCACGTTCTGTAAGCGGCAACAACATTCCTGGGTCAGACTCTGACTCCGCCGCTTCTCAGCTGCAGAACCTTAGGCAAGTGTTTGCCGTTTTCCTAAAAATGTACTTTTTATGGATTGCAGAGAGGACGACAGAGGGAGAGAGACCTAGAAACATCAACGATGAGAGAGAATCACTGATTGGCTGCCTCCTGCACGCCCCCTCCTGGGGGTCAGGCCCACAACCTGGGCCTGTGCCCTGACCAGGAATCACACATGACGCTCTGGTTCACAGGCTGATGCTCAACCACTAAGTCACACTGGCCGGGCCCAGGTCTGACCTCTGACCTACAGAACAGTCCAGTGATTAATGTGTGTTGTTTAAACCATTTAGTTTGGAGTAACCTGTCATAGCAGCAAGAGCAAACTGATACACTGTACATACATCAGTTCAGGAAAACTGCAGCATTCTTTTGGGTGTTGAGGAGTTACCTTGGGAGAAGAAAGAGACTTGAAAAACTTAAAATCATGCTCCACTTTAAAGGGCTTGGAAGGTGTTCGTTTGAAAAGCAGAGCCATGGAGCTCAATTTCTGCCATCTGCACGGGAGGAAACGAGAAGAGCTGTTACCCACCTATCCACACCCTTTCCCTCTGGATGCCCCCCCGCCCCTTCCTCGCACTAGCTCTAACGATGCCACCTCTGTACGTAAGTCTTACTCCCTTTGGCTCCCCAGATTTCTCTCCAGGTAAACAAGAGACTTCTACTAGACCTGAGCACTCCGTATTGTTAAATTCATTACACAGCCATTGGGAAAAATACTGCATAGTAGGGATGAGAAAACCTTGGGTACTAAACCCATGCTTGGTATTTGGGTGGCTCAGGGAAACGTCTATTTAGTTAAAACTTACTTTTGCTTATGTTTAAAAAGCCATAATTAAGCATTGAAACATTCTATATAATAAAAGGCTGCTACCCTGTTTTCCCAAAAGTAAGACATCCCCCGAAAATAAGACCTACTTACAGTTTTGCCTCTCGGCTGTAATATAAGGCATCCCCCCAAAAATAAGACCTCCCCGATAATATTTTTATTCTTGAAACTGAAAAAGCCTGGGCCACACAAGCAATTATAAGGAAGTGGGTCAATTTAATGCTGCTGCTTGTTATGCGAGGGAGCCAAAGAGGTCTGCTAGTCTGGGATGCAGCCAACACTCACCGCGCTAAAGACATGAAGAAATTTCTTTATGAAAGAAAAATAGATCAAATAATGATTCCTGCAGGGATGACAACCTATCTCCAGACTCTTGATATTGCAATAAACAAGCCATTCAAGGACAATTTGTGCATGGAAATTAATGACTACATTGAAAATAGAATGGAGAGAAATCAGCGTGGAAACTTTGTGAAATCTAAACTGCAAGAGGTTGTGACTTGAGGGAAGAATTCTTGGGAGAAAATCACTGACAGTTGCATTGCAAATGTACTATGAGCAGGCTACTCTGACAAGAAGTACTCATTTAAGGACAGTGCTATTGCTAAACATGAGAGATTTGGTCCACTGATTCTGAAAGAAATGGAGGCACAAGATATTCACCAGGAAATTCAGGGTTTGGATTGTTATGATGATGTTCTAGAAGATGATGACATGACTGTCATTGAATAAACCTTACTTTGTGTTCATACCGGTAAATATCAGTATCAGTAAATGTACCATAGACTATTGTACATGGAAATAAAGGTAGTAACAAGAAATTCTTGATACCGTAGGATTCACAGTTTGTCTGGTTATGGTGGTTTGTGATGACAACTACTACCATACCGTATACAGGTAACAAATTTCCTTTTTTTGTTCAACAATAAATGTGTACCGTATTCTTCTTCATGGAAAAATAAGACATCCCCTAGTGCATCTTTGGGAGCAAAAATTAATATAAGACACTGTCTTATTTTCGGGGAAACGGGGTGTGCAAATAGACCAAATGGTGGAATGACTAGTTGCTATGATGCACACTGACCACCAGGGGGCAGACACTCAACACAGGAGCTGCCCCCTGGTGGTCAGTGCGCTCCCATGGGAGAGCGCCGCTCAGCCAGAAGCGAGTGCGGTGGCGGGGGTGGGGGCCTCTCCCGCCTCTGCGGAGAAATCCCCAGAGGGGCCTGGACTGTGAGAGGGCACCGGCTGAGCTGAGGGGCCCTCTGCTGGTGCATGAATGTCATGCACCGGGCCTCTAGTTTAAAAAATAACATCCCACAGGCATCTTGGACTTCAGCCTGTCCAAAACCAAACTCAGTATCTTTTTTCCAGTTTCATTTTGTTTGTTTCAGACACACAGTTCAGCAATTAGACAATCATTTACACTATCTTTTTCTACAGACCTGCTTTCCTCGTGTATTCAGTCACAGTTATGTCAGTAAAATTGAAAATCTTCATGTTGGCCCATAACCAAAGCTCTTTTTACTTTAGTCTTTATATATCCCATATGGTTGTGCCTCGACCTACGAATCGGAAGGTCCTACCGTTCCCGGTCAGGCCACAGCCTGGGTTGCGGGCTCGGTCCCCAGTGTGGGGCCTGCAGGAGGTGGCCAATCAACCCTCATCTTTGACGCTTCTATCTCTCTCTCCCCCTCTCCCTTCCTCTCTGAAATTTATAGACTTTTCTTGCTTTATCTTCTACCGTGTCTTCTCTACTTGCTCCCTGCACTTGAATAACTGTATGGATTCCTGTTTCATTATTTTGTGCCTTTGTTTAGGCGATTGCCTCTTTGGTTTTTTTCATTTGGATAAATCCTCTTTGTCCCTCTGAGATTATCTTAGGGACTGATATTCTTAGCAGTTCTTTTTAATATATATTTTATTGATTTTTCACAGAGAGGAAGGGAGAGGGATAGAAAGTCAGAAACATCCATGAGAGAGAAACATCGATCAGCTGCCTCCTGCACACGCCCCACGGGGGATGCGCCCGCAACCAAGGTACATGCCCCGACCGGAATTGAGCCCAGGACCCTTCAGTCCACAGGCCGATGCTCTATCCACTGAGCCAGACCGGTCTTAGCCTTAGCAGTTCTTTATAATGAATTATAAATCTTTGTGTACTCTCCACTGGATTGTGAAATTACTGAAAAGTTTTGAGTTTTTACACCTTTGGATTTTTATGTCCAGTACAGTGTTACAGTATCATAATAGTTTAATAATAATAATAATTATTATTATTATTTCTAAATTAGCAATAATTGTGCCTTGGATAAAGCCCATTGGCTACAATAGTGCCACTGCACAAAGCTGATAACTTAATTCTTGTCTGCTCTCTAAAGGAACCCCAGTGGCCTCACCTTTGCTGGTCAAATACCAGAGGATAGTCGTATTTTTGTTTATTTTCTGTAAACTTGCTCTCTTCTTTTACTTCTATGGGGTACTCACTCACATCACAAGGCAAAATGAAATCAGTCATCTGTAATAGGTCAAAGGGCCTTCGCTGTCCAAAATAGCCACAGTAATGGCCATTGAGGGCGTGCCAGAGCCTAAGGAAAGGCAAAAGACAGGGGAACAAAGTCACTGGAATTCTGCGGATGTTATTACGTTATTTTGTCAACGACAAGATTTTTATTGTGGATTTTAAACTTCAGTCCAGACCTCTTCTCATTAAATATATGGGTCTAATCATAACATAAACATTTTTGTTAGGTAGCGTTCTAATCTACAACTTCAGAAAACGTCCATTTGAATTTGTACTTATGATATTCATTCATTGAAGTCAGAAAATAAGGAACAGGTTTCTCTCCCGGTAACACTGCTCCATTAAGGTAATCAGACTTCACACTGACTTTGCTTTTTCTCAGGATGGTTTCGGCTAACTGGGGTCTTTTATGGAATCACACTACAAAGTTAGCGTGTTTTGTCCTATTTTGTTCTAAAAATGCCTTTGGTATTTTCATAGGGATTGTCTTGAATCTGTACATTGCTTTAGGCAACACGGATATGTTAATCATGTGAATTGTTCTAATCCATGAACACAAATGTCTTTCCGTTTCTTTGTGTCTTCAATTTCAACATGTCTTATAGTTGTCAGTGTATAGGCCTTTCCCCTCCTTTGCAAGTTTATTTCTAGGCATTTTATTCTTTTAATTGTGATCATAAGTGGGATTGCTTTTTTTATATTTTCTTTCAGATAGCTCATTGTATTTAGAAACACAACAATTTCTGTGTATTGACTTTGTATCCTACAATTTCATTATATTCATTTATCATTTACTATTTCTAACAATTTTTCTGTGTTTTTTTTTTTTCTGGAGCCTTAAGGCTCTTCTCTATATAGCTGATATGTGATATGCAAACACTGACTGTTTTACTTCATTTAGTTAATGTGGGGTTTCACATGGGTTGATTTTTTCATGTTGAGTCATCCTCGCATCCCTGGGATGGATCCCACTTGACTGTGGTGTAAGATCCTTACAATGTATTGCTGTATTTGATTTGCTAATGTTTGAGGATTTTTTCATCTATGTTCATCAGCGATATCAGCTTGTCATCTTATTGGTTGATGTTATCCTGACCTGGTTTGGGTGCCAGGGTTATATTGGCCTTGCCCAATGGGTTAAGAAGCCCGCACCTTCTGAAGAGTTTGAAGGGACAGGTATTAACTCTACTTGGAATGTCTGGTAGAATTTGCCAGGGAAGCCATTTGGTCCTAGTGTTTTGTTTTTTTGGGAGGTTTTGATTACTGTTTTAATTCCTTCACTATCAGTCCATTCAGGTTTCCTAATTCTTCATGATTTAATCTAAGAAATTCTTTTTCATTTCAATAAATCTTTATTGTTCAGATTATTACAATTGTTTCTCTTTTTTCCCCCTCATTGCTCCCCTCCACCGGGTTCCAACCCCACCCTCTGCTCTTACCTGCCCCCACTGTCCACATCCATAGATGTACAATTTTTGTCCAGTCTCTTCCCACACCCCCCACACCCCTTTCCCCTCAAGAATTGTCAGTCCACTCTCTTTCTTTTTTTTATTATTGATTTTTTTTTTTTTTTTACAGAGCTGAAGGGAGAGAGATAGAAAGTCAGAAACATCGATGAGAGAGAGACATCGATCAGCTGCCTCTTGCACGCCCCCTACTGGGGGTGTGCCTGCAGCCACGGTACATGCCCTTGACGGAATCGAACATGGAACTTTTCAGTCCGCAGTCCGACGCTCTATCCGTTGAGCCAAACCGGTCTCGGCAGTCCACTCTCTTTCTATACTCCTGATTCTATTATATTCATCAGTTTATTCTGTTCATCATATTTTTTATTCACTTGATTTTTAGATTCACTTGATACATATTTTTTGTTCATAATTTTTATTTTTACCTTTTTCTTCTTCTTAAAGAACACCCTTCAGCATTTCATATAATACTGGTTTGGCAGTGATAAACTCCTTTAGCTTTTTCTTATCTGTAAAGCTTTTTATCTGACTTTCAATTCTGAATGGTAGCTTTGCAGGGTAGAGTAATCTTGGTTGTAGATTCTTGCTATTCATCACTGTGAATATTTCTTGCCACTCCCGTCTGGCCTGATTTGGAGGTGCCCAGATGAGGCCCAGCTGTGAAGCAATGCAAGCTGCTGCAGAGCCTTGGGCCTTCTTTTGGATGTTCTGAGTCTCACTGACTCAGCTGCAGTTTGTTAGGTAAGTTTGCTTTTCAAAGGACCAGGCCATTCATATGCAAAAGCCTCTGCACACAGCTTGGATGGGGCGGAGTCTCAGGGTGGAGCAAACAGCAATGGCTTCCTGACAGCCCTGCCCTAAGAGGTCCCTGGGTCTCACTGTCCCTCGGTAATTGCTGCAAGCACCTCTGAGAGAAAGCCATCCTCAAGTTCTGCCCACTGACAGACAGTCCAGTTTCTCCCCGTATGAGTCTGGGTCCCCAGAGTCTCACCTGGAACTGGAGTTCAGAACAGTAGGAAGCCAGCCGCATACTCAGATGCTAGCCCTCTCCATGCGCGTGAGTCTCCTAATCTCTGCCTTTACTTCGACAGCTCCTCTGAGTCTCAGTGTGCTTTTCTCTTTCCTTCCAGTTGTAGAATTTCCCCTCAGCCAGCCTTCCTGTGGTTCTGGATGATACCCGTTTTGTCTTTTAGTTGTAGTTTTGAAGTTGTTGTGCAAGGTAGCAATTCAGGTGCTTACCTATGCCGCCATCTTGGTTTCTCTCTTGAAAGTTTTATTCTAAAATTTTTTCTAGGTTGCCTAATTTGATTACATGTAGCCATTCGTAATGCTCTTTTATAATTCTCTGTATTTCTGTGGTAGCAGTTGTAAAATCTTTTATTTATTTTAAACTTGCTAATATACTTTGGAGCCTCTCTACCTCTCGATCTTACCTGAATTTATTCTCTTTAGAGGACAATTCATCACCATAATTTTAAGACATTTTATTTTATTTTATTTTTTAATTTCTTTATTGATTAAGGTAATACATATGTTAAGACATTTTAATATGTGACAATTTGTCTCAATAAATGTCATGACATTTCTATTAATATATGTATGTGCCAAAACCGGTTTGGCTCAGTGGATAGAGCGCCGGCCTGCAGACTGAAAGGTCCCAGGTTCGATTCTGGTCAAGGGCATGTACCTTGGCTGTGGGTACATCCCCAGTAGGGGGTGTGCAAGAGGCAGCTGATGGATATTTCTCTCTCATCGATGTTTCTGACTTTCTATCCCTCTCCCTTCCTCTCTGTGAAAAAAATCAATAAAATATATTTTTAAAATGCAGTCTTCATCACTTTAAAAAGTATATATATGTGTTTTTAGAATTTTATGTCATATATATATATATATATATATATATATATATAGCATTATCTAGGCAATTAAAAACAAGTAGGCCTTGTATATCATGGTGACTATAGTTATTAATACTATATTGTATATTTGAAATTTGGTAAGAGAATATATCTTCAAAGTCACAAGAAACACATTTTTCATAACTCTTTGTGGTAATGAATGTTAAGGAGACTTGATATTAACTAGACTTATTGTGGTGATCATTTTACAATATATACAAATATTGAATCATTATGTTGTACATTGTTTCACCATATATACAAGTATTGAATCGTTTACTAATGTTATATGTAAGTTATACCGTAATAAAAGAAGGCGTGGCTCAGTGGTTGAAGGCTGACCTGTGAACCAGGAGGTCATCACGGTTTGCTTCCATCATGGCACACGCCTGGGTTGCAGCTCGATCCCCAGTGTGGGGCATGCAGGAGGCAGCCGATCACTGATTCTCTCTCATCACTGATGTTTCTCTCTCGCTCTCCCCCTCCCTTCCTCTCTGTAATAGGTATATGTGTGTGTGTATATATATATTATATTTTGGGGAAAGCAGCCTTGCAAGATGAGTTAAGAAAGCTGACCCTGAAGGGAGGCTCTCTAAGGAATGTAACCGGCTACCGTCCTAGTGGAAGGCCCTCGTTTGCTCCCTTTGCAGCACTGTGCTAACCCTGCTGAGTAGTGAGGCAGCCGTGCAGGAAAAACAGAGGCTGGGTTTGCAAAATCCGTCACATTGCCACTGAGACAATTAGCTCCCTTTCACTCTTCTCAATACTACTTTTCCTATTCTATGACTTCCCTCCCATATATTTTTTCCCAAAATAAGTTTTTGATTTTAGAAAGGAGAGAGGGAGAGGGAGAGTGAGGTGGAGAGAAAGAGAGAGAGAGATATCAGTGATGAACCCTAGCTAGTTTGACTCAATGGAAAGAGGTCAGCCTGCAGAGTGAGGGGTCCAGGGTTGGATTCCAGTAGGGGGCGTGCAGGAGGCAGCCGATCAATGATTCTCTCTCATCACTGATGTTTCTATCTCCCTCTCCCTCTCCTTGCTCTCTGAAATCAATAAAAATATTTAAGAAAATAAAAGAAACATCAGTGATGAGGGAGAATCATTGTCTGGCTGCCTCCTGCACGCCCCCCACTGGGGATGGAGCCCACAGCCCCGGCAGTTGTTCTGACTGGGAACCAAACCAGGGCTCCCTGGACCATAGGTCGATGCTCGCCCCCCCGAGCCATGCCGGCGGGGCTCGGCGACCGCTTCCTGACTTCGACTCTGTGCCTCTCCCTGCGTCTCCCCTGGGCGTTGGCTTGCCTCTCTGAGCTCTTGTCTTGCTTAACTCTTTGAAATGAGTCCACAAAAACCCACTTACTGGAAGCATTCATTATCTATTCGAACACAGATGAGCACGGCATCTTGTTTCCTCAGGCATGGAAAAGAATTCCAAACCAATGGCCCTCTTCCCAAGGCCGTTTTTGCCACCTTTAGTTATTATTATTATTATTATTTTTTTTTTTTTTAATTTCAGATTGCGTTTAGGGTATGTACTTTGACTGTAGCTTAACATCTTTCTCCTTTGCGTGCACAGCACGGAAGTCCAGCCCCGGCTGGTCTGGCTCGGTGGGTAGAGCGCCGGCCTGTGGACTGAAGGGTCCCGGGTTCGATTCCGGTCAAGGGCATGCGCCTTAGTTGCAGGCTGTATCCCTGGCCCAGGTCAGGATGTGTGCGGTGGGCAACCCATCCATGTGTCTCTCTCACATCGATGTTTCCATCTCTGTCTCTCTCCCGCCCTTCCACTCCCCCAAACCAATGGGAAACTATCCCTGGGTGAGGATTAGGACCACCACCCGCCAGCACGGCGGTCCATACCTGACTGAGCCGTCCACGGAGGCCGTCAGCACCACCTGCTTGTCTTCCACGTAGATCGCTCGAACAATTTCTAAGGAGTGAGCACGCCAGGCAAGCAGCTGCTTGAATTTCTAGATGGCAACGATAAGGCATAGACCTTGGAATAAGCACGTGCTGATTAAAATTCAATCTCGGGCAAAATATTAACCATTAGAGAGCCCGGCTTAGGAGTGAATGTGCGGGCAGATATGGAAGGCGATGGCGCTCCTGCCCCAATGAGCCCGTCTTTTGCTTGTTAAGGTCTCAAAAATTCAGTTTTTAGGCTGGCCGGTGTGGCTCAGTGGCTAAGAATCAACCTATGAACCAGGAGGTCACGGTTCGATTCCCGGTCAGGGTACAGGCCCAGGTTGTGGGCTTGATTGCCACTGGGGGACATGCAGGAGGCAGCCATTTGCTGTGTCTCTCTCATTGATGTTTCTATATCCCCCCCTCTCTCCCTTCCTCTAGAAATAAGAACTATATATTTAAAAATTCCGTTTTTAGATGTTTGCTAATCTATACTGACCCCTGGATCAGAAAGCACCTTACGTCTTTAGCAATTTATCGTTTAATTGAGGATCAGCAATTCATTTAATTGAAGATTGCTAAATGACTTGATGGAAGAACAGAACAGCCTTAGGATAAAGGCTCTGGGGGAACTCGGAGCGAATATGATCAGAAGCAGGAGCAAGCAGAATTGAAAGGTGGAGAGAAAGACAAAAAGACTTTTCCTATTTTAAAATTTTATCCAAGTATATTTTGTTCTTTTGTTGTTGCTGCTGTTGGTGGTGTTGTTGTTGTTGGTGGTGGTGTGTGTGGGGGTTATATATAGTAACCTTATACCAGAGGAATTAACAAAAGAAATGGGCCCAGCTCATTCTCTTTCAAAGATGTCCTGATGCTCGACGGGTAAGTTCCTTCAGGATGTAGCTTATTCTCAACTCTAGGAGCTCCGAACAGGCCACAGAAGACAGCGCTTAACCGTGTGAACTAAAGTGTCAACTGCGGAGACCGCTCTGCAGTCACATGCCAGTGGAGGGCGTGGAGATGTAAAAACGGGCTGTGGAGGGCGAAATGATGTATGAACTCTCTTAAGCTCTGGGTTTCTCTACAGACTCCCACAAATAAGTAAAAAGAATGAAGTAGAGCCCTAGCTGGTTTGCCTCAGTAGACAGAGCGTCAGCCTGTGGACTGAAGGATCCCAGGTTCGACTCTGGTCAAGGGCAGATGCCTGGGTTGAGGACGTGGACTGTACAGGAGGCAGCTGATCCATGGTTCTCTCTCATCATGGATGTTCCCATCTCTCTCCCCTCTTTCTTCCTCTCTGAAATCGATGAAAATATATTTAAAAAAACAAAAACAAAACATTAAGTAGTGGCTGGCTGTGACCAGTGGCTGGCTGGCTCGCTTGCTCACTCACGCACTCACCAATAGACCAGTGTTAATGTCCTGTGGCTTGTTCTCTAGTGTATATATGACATGAGAGTAGGAAGTCTTGGCTTGTATGCCTTTTGTGATGTCAACCACAAACAGGTGCTCAATCCATATGTGCCCATTCACAAGTTAGAGGAAGATTAAGTTCTTACCTTTTCATCATGAGGTGGATCCAGGAAGGAACCAACACTGCAAAGGATAACGTGTCCTTCTGTATAAAATGTAAACATCACGATATGTAATTCCATATTCTGTTGTCCAAGTCAGTACTACCCAGATTGCCAAGGTATTCTGACTCAGGCATTTATAATCCTATATAATAAAGGGCTAATATGCAAATTGACCAAATGGTGGAATGATAGGTTGCTATGATGCGCACTGACCGCCAGGGGGCTGACGCTCACTGTAGGAGCTGCCCCCTGGTGGTCAGTGAGCCTCCATAGGGGGAGTGCTGCTCAGCCAGAAGCCAGGCTAGTGAGCCCAGCGGTGGTGGGTGGTGGTGGGAGCCTCTCTTGCCTCCATGGCAGTTGGACATCCCCTGAGAGTACCCTAGATTGTGAGCGGGTGCAGGCCGGGCTGAAGGGGGGCACACTAGTCCTATCTAATAAAAGAGTAATACACAGATTGACCATCACTACAACACACAAGAGGGCTGCCCCCATGTGGTCAAAGATTCTTTCCCATGTGGACACAAGATGGCCAGCATAGGCGGGGGGGAGAGCAGTTGGGAGGTTCCAGGCCCTGCATGGGAAGGAAGTTGTGGGTGATCAGGCCAGCAGGGAAGGGCAGTTGGGGACTATCAAGCCTGCAGGGGAGGGCAGTTAGGGGTGACCAGGCCAGCAGAGAAGGGAAGTTGGGGGCAAACAGGCTGGCAGGGGGGCAGTTAGACATCACTTAGGCTGGCAGGGTAGGGGTTAGGGGGTGATCAGGCAGGCAGGAAGAAGCAGTTAGGGGCAATCAGGGAGGCAGGCAGGTGAGCAGTTTGGAGCCATCAGTCCTGGATTGTGAGAAGGATGTCCGACTGCCCCTTTAGGGCCTGATCGGGCCTAAAGGGGCAGTCGGACATTCCTCAAGGGGTCGGGTCCCAGATTAGAGAGGGTACAGGCTGGGCTGAGGGACATCCCCCGCCCCCCCCCCGCCCCCAGTGCACGAATTTTGTGCACCAGGCCTCTAGTAGTAAATAAAGTAGAATCTGAGGAACCAGAAATGAAAGAAAAAATTTCCTATCAGTTTTTATATGTGGCAATTCTTTCATGTTTCTGGCTTAATACATCAAAATGAGGTTGCCTTATACACTCAAAATATATTAAATCAAAGTTCTTCCAGACATCAGGGTAGATGAACGAGATGAGTACACAGCGACAAAATGAAGCCCAAATTATTATGAAGATAATCGCCCTACAATCCAAATAGTTACAACAACTAGATTTTAAAAAGCAACAATGACTACACCTAGGCACATCATGTTCAAACTGCAAAAACGCAAATATAAAGAAAAAAGCTTGAAAGAAGCCACAGGGGAAAACATCACCTTCCTTATAGAGAAGTAAAGATAAGAATCACACCTGACACCTGGAAATCATGTAAGCAAGGAGAGAATGGAGTGAAATATTTAAGTGTTTAGGAAAAAAACCCACCAACCTAGAATTCTTCAAAGGGGAAGGAGAGCCGGTCGGTGTGGCTCGGGTTGAGCACGGACGGGCCTGGGGAGCGTTATGCTAAGTGAAACGAGTCAGTCAGAGAAGGACAAGTACCATATGGTTTCATTACTATGTGGCTGCTCGCTCATAAAACAAACAAAATGGAAATAGACACAGAGGTAAAGAGCAGACTAACAACTGTCAGGGGAGGACGGTTGCAAGCCTGGGTGAAAAAGGTGAAAGATTAAGCAAGAAAGAAAACTCACATACAAGTAACAGTATAGTGGTTACCAGAGGGGAAGGGGGCCGGGGGACGGTAGAAGAGGGTAAGGGGGAGGTGGGGATAAATGGTGATAGAAGAAGACCTGGGGTGGTGAACACACGATACAATGTACAGTTGATTATAGAATTTTACACCCAAGACCTATATAAATTTATTAACCAATGCCACCCTAATAAATTCAATAAAAAATAAAACAAACAGAAAAACACCAAAAGAATATCATTACATTAAAGAATTAAGGCCAACTAAATTAGTTATGAACAGCAAGTATAAAATAAAGCCTCCTATCGAGAACAAATGCTTCCTTTCCTCTCTGTTCATGCCACTTCTCCCTTTAATAATGAAGACTAATGCAACACAACCCTTTCAGGATTAAGAATGAAAACTTCACCTCCCCAATATGTAAGGGTAAGGGTGGTCCTATACCCAACTTAAAGATGGAAGAAATAGCATGTCTCGCTATAAGGAAATAGGAATGAAACAGGTGTTCACATCCATTGATGGTTGTGTTCATTCAGCAAGCTACCCTCAGCACTCTCAACACCTCCTCTCCTTTTTGAGCATTTTGCTCTTATTCTTTTGAATGAACGCAGGCCACGTATTTTCCTCTTTCATATCTGGCGGGTTACGACAGCTGTGGCCAACTGCATGAAGACAATGACTTACCAACATTGCTGGTCAGTAGTATCCTGGAGCAGGAGTCGGTGTGCAGCGATGTCAGAGAAATGGCAGAATGCTTTGTAAACGGCAGCATATCTTTCAGCAGTCGTCCCTGTATCAAGTATAATCACAAATTCTGTAACATACTCATATCAGAGTCGAGTTTCTCTATAAGTAATCCATCTCAAAAATTATCTCTACTACCAAAACACTGTTTTATGTGTAGTCAAAGTAATTTGAAACTATCCATAGGGAACTAGCTCGTTTTCTTTTTTTAAGTTAAAAAAATTTTTTTTTCTTTAAGGTATTACATGTTTGTCCTTATTCCCACATTGCCCCCAACCCCCCAGAAACTCATTTTCTTTTATATATACATATATTATTGATTTTTCTTTTTACAGAGAGGAAAGGAGAGAGATAGAGAGTTAGAAATATTGATGAGAGAGAAACATCGATCAGCTGCCTCCTGCACACCCCCCACTGGAGATGTGCCTACAAGGAAGGTACATGCCTTGATCAGAATCGAACCTGGGACCTGTCAGTCCACAGGCCGACGCTCTATCTACTGAGCCAAACTGGTTAGGGCAGGAACTCATTTTCTTGAGATTAAATATTCATAAAGGTGTAGACAACTATTCATGATTGGCATCTGGACTCTGATTATTACAGATCATTTATACATTTGGGGGTTGATTTTGTTCCTCTCCTGACCCTTTTCATGCAATTCCTCAGATCTCTTTTCTAGTTATATATGATTTTAAACAAGCATTCTTTACAGGTATATATTTGATTTTTTACAGAGAGGAAGGGAGAGGGATAGAGAGCTAGAAACATCGATGAGAGAGAAACATGGATCAGCTGCCTCCTACACACCTCCTACTGGGTATGTGTCCACAACAAAGATACATGCCCTTGATCAGACTCGAACCTGGGACCTTTCATGCCACAGGCCGACGCTCTATCCACTGAGCCAAACCAGTCAGGGCCCTTCTTTACAGGTTTATGTGCACCTCACTTGTTTTATTTTATTATGATTATTTTTTAATCATCACCCAATATTTTTCCATTGGTTTTTTTTTTTTTTTTTTAGAGAGAGTGGAAGAGAGAAGGAAAGAGAGAGAAACACATCCATTGGTTGCCTTTAGCATGAGGTCTGACCAGGACCCCAGCTGGGGAGGAGCCTGCAACTGAGGCACGAGCTCTTGACTGGAATGGAACCCGGGACCCTTCAGTCTGGTGCTGTATCCACTGAGCCACACCAGCCAGGGCCCTTTCTCATCCTTTTTTAAAATATATATATTTTATTGATTTTTCACAGAGAGGAAGGGAGAGGGATAGAAACATCGATGAGAGAGAAACATCAATTAGCTGCCTTTTGCACACCCCCCACTGGGGATGTGCCCGCTGCCAAGGTACATGCCCTTGACTGGAATCGAACCTGGGACCCTCCAGTCCGCAGGCCGACGCTCTATCCCCTGAGCCACACCGGTCTCGGCCCTTTCTCACCCTTTTCTATGCCAAGTAAACAGTGAGCCTGATCACCTCTATGCTCCATAAGCGCAGGTGGCCGTCCTCGTGAGCGGTGACCAGGACCGGAGGCTGCGTCTCAGCAATGCCGGTGCCTCCAAGGTGTTTTTTGTCCGCTGGCTGTTGCTCTCCCTCAATGACATCCACGTGCTCACCTCCTGAAAAATCCATGAGCTGCATGGTGCTGGCAACACTTAGAGTTCAAAGTCTTCTAGAACGAAGGGAGAAAATATCCCAAACAACACATTCTTTCCCCCGCATTTCTGTTTTTTAACCCAGGAGAGTTTCAATCGGGGCAGAGAACAACACAGCATTAGCAATGGACACCCCCCCCCCCCCCATATCGCTGGAAAAACCTAAGAGCTTGCTTTTGTTCCTGTTGCAAAGTCTCTTCACTTACATAACTGCTAACACCATGTAAACATCCAGCGCAAGCCGTACACGTACAGAATGGCTTATGCATCTAGTATCAGTTTTAGAGGATTAGGAGGCTCAGTAATACTTTGGATTAAAAAACATATACAATTTTAACGATTTCAGAAAGGAAGGGCAAGAGGGAGAGAGAGAGAGAAACATCAATGATGAGACAGAATCATTCATTGGGTGCCTCCTGCATGCCCCCCACTGGGGATTGAACACACAACCCCGGCATATGACCTTGACAGGAGTTGAACCTGGGACCCTTCAGTCCACAGGTCAGCGCTCTATCCACTGAGTCAAACCGGCTAGGGCACAAAGCAATCATTTTAGAATAAGGGATTAAGGTGTCTTCATACTGACCTTTGCCCTCACTATCATGTATGCTCTGCTTGCTTCCCTGGATTAGGGAGGAAAAAGAAGATATTTCTAAATCGTTGTAAGGAAATGAGATGTACTGGATGAGTAGACTCTTCAGATAGCTAATACACTGCTAAGCAGTAAAGTTATTTTTGGACTAGTTCTTTGAAATATGGATTGCAGATTTTCATGCCCCGAAATTGGGTATCTGTGACCCACCTTCCCCCGAGTGGCTCAGAGATAGCACAAGAGTGAGAGTAGCTAAATGCCTAATGTGTGCCCGTTCGTGGTATATGTTATTCTGAATTTTATTAACAACCATGCAGGTGAATTATTATTCCCTTCTCACAGATGAAGAAATGGAGACTCAGAGATTAAGGGCTGTTTCTGAGGCTAATCAGATAAACAGAACACTTGGATTCATGTTCAAGTCTGTCTGACTCCTAATATTCTTTCCCCCATGCTAGTGGTTTTTAATTATTTTTTGCAATGAAATTCCCCTTTAAGCAAAATCCTAACTAGAAGTGTTATGTGTAAACATATCTAAAATTATAACTGAAAACACAACTTGAAAACCATACATTACATTGTGCTGTCTCTTCCACCTGTGAAATGTATGAATGTGTTTAGCAAAACTGTCTAAAATTATTTTTCAAATGTAGAAGTAGCATCTGCAATTTATTTTATTCATGGTTACATATTGACTAGAGGCCCGACGCATGAAATTCATGCAAGGGGCTCAGCCCTTGCAGCCCCAGCTTCGTCCAGAAGGACGTCTGGATGGTTGTTCGGCTGTCTGGTCTAATTAGCATATTATGCTTTTATTATTATAGATTATTTGAAGTAATGAAAGCCTTCTGAAATAGGGAAAATTGGATGAAATCAGTTTAGACACTAATTTTAAGAAAAACAAAAAGTTTTATATACAGACACACAGAAAATGTTTTCTGCTTCTTTTCTTAAGAACATTTTTTATTATTATTTTATTTTTTTTAGAGAGACAGGAGAGGAGAGGGAGAGAGAGAGAAACACAGATGCGAGAGTGCAACAATCATTGATCGCCTCCTGAGCCTGAGCCTGCAGGTGGCCTCACTGGGAATCAAACCAGCAACCTTTGGTGCACAGGATGACACCCAACCAACTGAGCCACCATGGCCGGGGCCCTTTTACTGTCGATGGAAGGAAGGGTGCAAATGCAGCAACCCTGATCTCTGAACCAATATTGGGTGTACGAGTAAGACATGCTCTCCCTATTTCTTGCTTACCTTGCTGCTCTGAGGACCCTTACTAGAGTCACACTGGGAAGAAGAGCACACGGAATCCTGACTGGACAGCCTGTAAGAACAGGGAAGAAGCCCAAAGAGGAAACGGTTAAGATTCTTTCATACTCAAAGGGTGCTTTTCTCTTTAAGTTCATTCCTTCTTCTATCCTCTGTAGATCCTGAGCCGCTTACGTAAAAAACAAATACACCCCATATCTTGTGTCACAGATCCTCATTTGCCTGGTGTTGGTGGAGACTGTTGGGGCGCCTCAGAAATTAAGGTTCATTTCGGCCTGGTCTGGGAACGAAATATCTGCCCTATCCCATGCCTAAGGCCAGATGCAGTTCCAGAGGTTCTGACACTGCCTCTAGTGGTGGGAGTGGATGGTACAGGGGTGGGGCCCTGAGTAGCCTGGCTAACTTCTGCTCTCCAGGGTCCGGTTCTGGCCTGGTCCACTCTGCGACACTGCTAGAATGGGCTGAACAGTGCCTTGGGGTCTAGTGTAAGCATTAAGTCCACATTAACCCTTCAAAATATTCTCAGAATAAGGGATTTCAAGCCCATGGGATATATTGTGGCTCACCTCTGGGTGACTCAAAACTAGCATAGAAACATTTAAAAATATACATATTTGTTACTGATTTCAGAGAAGAAGGGATAGAAACATCAATGATTAGGATCATTGATTGGCTGCTTCCTGCACCCGCACTACCGGGGATCAAGCCCGAAACCTGAGCATGTGTACTGACAGTGATTCAAACCCTGACCTCCTGGTTCATAGATCAATGCTCAATCACTGAGCCACACTGGTCCGAGCTAGCATAGAAACTTTTGACTTCCCTCCAGAGATGTGTTTACCATGGCCTATGGATGGAAAACCAGACCTCACAAGCAAATATTAAGAGAAAAATACCTTCTCTTCAATCCTATCTAATAAAAGCATAATATGCAAAGTGACCATACCTCCGCTACACCCACAAACCATGCCCACAAGCCAATCAGTAGTGAGTATGCAAATTAATCCAAACCAAGATGGCTGCAGCCACAAAGAGAGCAGGAGGGAGGTATGGGTTTCCCTGGCAATGGAGGAAGCCAAGCTTTTTGCCTGTCCTGGCCGGCCCAGGCCTCCACTCAATGCTACAAAGTTTCAATTATAGAAGATAAATCAATCCCAACAGAAATGGCTGTAGCCATGGAGTTAGCAGAAGGCTTGGCTCTGCTCCAGGATACAAAGTTTCGATTATAGAAGATAAATAAATCCCAGATATCAGGGCCTCCACTTGGGTCGCCGGGGGGCATGGCCGACCTGCAAACCATCACAGGCCCCTCGCCCAGGCTGCCTCAAGCCCAAAGTAAACCCCCATCCTGATCTAGGACACCCTTCAGGGCAAACCAGCTGGCCCCCACCTAGGCCACTATCCTATCTAATAAAAGAGTAATATGCAGATTGACCATCACTCCAACATATAAGATGGCTGCCCCCATGTGGTCAAAGATCCTTCCCCCATGTGGACACAAGATGGCCACCACAAGATGGCCAGCAGGGGAGGGCCGTTGGGAGGGACCAGGTCCACAGGGGAGGGCAGTTAGGAGCAAACAGGCTAGCAGGGGAGCAGTTAGGCATCAATCAGGCTGGCAGGAAGTGGTTAGGGAGTGATCAGGCTGGCAGCCAGAAGTGATTAGGGGCAATCTGGCAGGCAGGCAGGCAGGCAAGCAGTTGGGAAACAGCAGTCTGGATTGTGAGAGGGCTGTCCCAGATTGGAGAGGGTGCAGGCTGGGTTGAGGGACACCCCCCACCATGCACAAATTTCATGCACTGGGCCTCTAGTATTTAAATAATGATCTCCTGCTCTCCCAGAAATGGATGACGATTGCTCAGTTTTAGTGGAGGCCCTCTGAGACCTGTTGCCATTTGATCTGTCCTATTGGCCTTGCAAGTCCCGCCTGCATCACATCCGTGCTCACAGAGTTCGATTTTGGCTACAAGTGTGGTCTCGTGAGCATTTCCCCTCTTTGTTACTGTTGTAAAGGGTGCTGTGGGTCTGACCGAGTGAGGGGGAGGGATTACATTCCCACACAGCCAATCGGATCCCCGGGGACCATCCACTACAAAAGACAGTGACGGGGAAGAAGGCTGAAACCAGGTAGTCTGCCCAATTTGCCTGCCCTCAAGTGGACCTTCCTGAAGGCTGGGATGGGGCGAACTCTTTCCATGTCACCCAGGGAGGACTCAGCCAGCCATTCTCCATCAATCAGTACCAAGTTACCTTGCACATTCAAGGGAACGAAAGAGGAACCTGATGTCATTAATTCTATAGCGTTTGGGATCCAAGTCAGGATTCACACTGAAGCAATCTTCAGGCCTGTATCTGGAAAGAAACATGCATGCACATGATAAACATTTAAGAATTAGGTAACTTACATGACTTATATTACAAACCTCACAAGAGCTAGTCAACTCCTAAAATGCCGATATCGAACATGAAGAGAAAATGCAGAGGTGTAGAGTTTGAACATATCTTTTTTTATTATTATCAAGGCTTTGTGTGGCCACATGAACATTTAGTATGTAAAAGTCCTTTAATTCAAGTGGCTGGTCTATTCTTCCTACTTGTAGGTCAGAGAGTGGGCTTCTGTAACATCCTGGAAGTTTCATAGAATTTAAAGGTTAGAGTTCTAGCCCTCGCCAGTTTTGTTCAGTGGAGCAAATATACTGATTTCAGAAAGGAAGGGAGTGGGAGAGGGAGAGACGTCAATGAGGAGAATCATCGATTGGCTATCTTGTGCACGCCCCCGACCTCTGGCGATCAAGCCTGAAACCCAAGCATGTGCCCTGACCCGGAATTGAACCATGATCTCCTGGTTCACAGTTTGATGCTCGAACCCCCCCCCCCCCCCCCCGAGTCACTCTGGCTGGGCCATGCTCAGCTCTTAAAGCTACACTTAACATTTCTTATAGCAAATGGACCCCACGGCAAAATGTTCCTTTTCCTTTAATGGAATTGCCTATGCTAACTGGATCTGTTGAGTGATAAAGGAACCTCTTGAGGGGGGCGAGGGAGGGTGAACCAAACTCAACAGAGGAGCTTGTGGGCTTGACGACTTGTTAAGCTCCAACTTTTTACGTATTTCTACTCTGCCGACTAGCTGAATGGTGGAATGGATTATTAATTAGCAAGGACAATTTCTAGTTTGGTCCCCAAAGAGCTTTGAACAGGAAGAGAAGAGCTGTTTCTCCTGACTGGTGAAGGGATCTTAGGCAAAGTCTGAGGCAGAGATGACCTCTGCCATGAATATGGGTACCGTATCTCATGTCAGCTAAAGCTGGCCCTAACTTACATTAGACCTTGCTGTGCTAAATGATATGTTTTGCAAAAATACTCTATTGATTCTAAGTCAATCATTTTTACATCATCATCTTTTCCTAAGGAGAAACTGTGATTCTCTGGTTAGATGTTGTGTTGGCGAGCGTCCCGTGGCACAACGCCTAGCACTTCCACAAGGAGGACGTGTCTCAGGGCAGCTTCCCCTCCTTAGGCCGTGGCATCAGGACTCTGTGCCTTTTGTGTCTAGCCGAGGGCCCTTGGGGGCGAGTCACACACCACCCGACCCTCAGAGTGCGAACTAACTGCACTAACAAAAGGGCGAGAAATTGTACAGTGCGTTTTCAAATGACAAGCACACAGTCTACGAGAAAAGCGTAAGGGTGAGGGTTGAAGAGAAGGAACACAAGGATGACAAAATTTTGAGGGGCCAGGACCAAGAGAAGACGAGCTAGGGTCAGAGGGAGCGTTCTGCAGAAACATCCACTTCAACTAAAGGCTCAAAGGAGAATAAACCCAGGGCTAAACAAGGAAGAGGCACGTCCTCTCAAAAGTTGGTTACGTCCTAGCCAGTTTGTCTTGGTGGCTAGAACGTTAGACTGCAGACTGAAGGGTCCCAGGGTTGGATGCCAGTCAAGGGCACATGCCCAGGTTGCAGGCTGAATCCCCAGTAGGGGGTGAGCAGGGGACAGCCCATCCATGATTCTCTCATCATTTGATGTCCTTCTCTCTCCCTCTCTGAAATCACTTTTTAAAAAGTTGGTTAAAAGTGAAGGCTCAGACTTAGACTGGGAAGGGGCATGGAGTCCAGGTAGACCAGTAGTACATAATTCACTGTAACTAGAGAGGCAGAGATTTCTTTTGCATTTTCTTCTTCTTTCTCCTTGTTCTCTCCCACTCTCTTCTCCCCTCCTTTAATGCCTCTTCCATTCCCCCAAATGCTTAGACTTGATTTTCCTGTCATTCATTCATGGAGGTCCTTGACCACCTTGTACCTCAAAGAACAGTATTACAGACTCCTTTGACATGGCCCTTGCTCTTTAGCCCAGTTGCACAACTGTGGATTGCTTATTACTTGCAATCCATCCTGAGCAAATTAACGTGACTGTTATATTATTTCTCTTTACCACCGATGGCAAGAACATTTAGGAATGGTTGGCAGGAGAAGGTAAAGCTTTTGACCACAGCATGAAGAAAATCTAATTGGTTGAGATTTAGAATCGCAAATGCGTTGGCCTTGTTAGCACTGACGTGCAATAAATTAGATGTGTTGGGGGCAGTGAATGAGAAGGAAAATCCATCCAGAATGCCTCTCACCATTTGATTTTGGTGACTTAGTAGATGGTGTCACTGGGTATTCAGGAAGGGGAGTCGTTTGGGGGAGGGGGAAGTTGGGCCAAAGTTTGGGGCATGTGGGGCTTTAAGGTAAACTTGGGGCTTGGTAAATGCCAGAAGTGTCTATTTGAAGCTCTGGGAACATTAAATTTAGTGTGTATTCTAAGCATTTGTTGAGGTTAGGAATTTGGCCGAGATGACATGTGCAAGCATGTACTGGAGCGAGAAGAGTAAAAGTCGAAGCGCTTGAGAAAACAAATGCGTGAGGCTCGTCTTATTCACATCTCGAGAGGCATGGTGCACGAGATTCACGCTCTGGGGGTGGGGGAAGGGTGTCCCCTCTGCCTGCTTGCACCCTCTCGCAGTCTATGGGAGCCCTCAGAGAATGTCAGACTGACTGCAGTCAGACATCCTTAGTGCTGCTGCCACTGCTGCTGCACTAGCCAGCCATGAGCCCGGCTTCTGGCTGAGCAGAGCTCCCCCTGTGGGAGCGCACTGACGACCGGGGGTCAGCTCCTGCGTTGAGCGTCTGCCCCGATGGTCAGTGCACATCATAGTGACTAGTCATTCCACCCTTCAGTCAATTTGCATATTAGCCTCTTATTATATACTAGAGGCCTGGTGCACGAAATTCGTGCATGGGCGGGGGGGTGCAGGGGATGTCCCTTAGCCCAGCCTGCACCCTTTCCAATCTGGGCCCCCTCGAGGGCAGTCGGACATCCTTCTCATAATCCAGGACTGCTGGCTCCAAACTGCTCACCTGCCTGCCTCCCTGATTACTCCTAACTGCTTCTGCCTGCCAGCCTGATCACCTCCTAACCACTACCCTGCCAGCTTAAGTGATGTCTAACTGCTCCCCTGCCAGCCTGTTTGCCCCCAAATTCCTTCCTCTGCTGGCCTGGTCACCCCTAACTTCCCTCCCCTAAAGTTTTGATCACCCCCAACTGCCCTTCCTTGCAGGCCTGGTCTCTCCCAACTGCCCTCCCTTGCTGGCCTGATTGCCCACAACTGCCCTCCCTTGCAGGGCCTGGAGCCTCCCAATGGCCCTCCCCTGCTGGCCATCTTGTGTCTACATGAAGGCAGGATCTTTGATCGCAGGGGGGAAGCCCCCTTGTGTGTTGGAGTGATGGTCAATCTGCAAATTACTCTTTTATTAGATAGGATAGAGGCCTGGTACATGGGTGGGGCCAGCTGGTTTGCCCTGAAGAGTGTCCAGATCAGGGTGGGGGTTCCCTTGGGGTAAGGGGAAGCCTGGGCGAGGGGCCTGTGGAGGTTTTCAGGCCCCTCCTCCCCTGCGACCCAAGTAGAGCCCTGGTATCTGGGATTAATCTATGTCTACAATTGAAACTTTGTATCCTGGAGCAGAGCCAAGCCTTCTGCTCACTCTTGGTGGCAGCCATTTCTGTTTGAAACTTTGTAGCCTAGGCCTCAGCAGGCTGAAAGCTTACCTACCTTTGTTACCAGGGAAACCCAAGCCTCTGATTTCTCCAGCTCAGTGGCTGCTGCCATTTCTGTATCTTTTATAATTGAAACTTTGTAATACTGAGTGGAGGCTTAGGCAGGCAGCAGCAGGCAGGCAGAAAGCTTGTTGCTGGGGAAACTCAAGCCTTCCTCCTGCTCTAAGTGGCGGCAGCCATCTTGGTTGGGGTTTATTTGCATAACCTGCTCCTGATTGGCTGGTGGGCGTGGTTGGTGGGTGTGACTTGTGGCTGTGGCGAATGTACAGTAAAATTTGCATATTACTCTTTTACTATAGGCCCGGTGCATGAAAATTCATGCATATGGGGGTTCATCAGCCCAGCCTGTGCCCTCTCACAGTCTATGACCCTTGGGGGATACCCACCTGCTGGCTTAGGCCTGCTACTCGAGAACAGATGATCTAAAATAAATAATCAAATTCATTGCTGGCAGGGCTGAGGGGACTGGGGGATTCCAGTGCCTGCCACTCCCCAGAGGGGCTGAGGGGACTGGGTACTTCGATCTTGAGGCTGTGGGTGCCACCATCTTGTGAGGGTGTGATGGTCAATTAGCATATTACCTCTTCATTACATAGGAGGATTCTGGGATTTAGACCCTTAGAACACAGTCTCCTCATGATCATGACTCCAGGAATGCCTCCCTTGATAGTAACTATTGTTGATTTATTTGTTTTAGCATTGAATGTTACTTTGGCTCTTCTGTAGTACAACTTATATGTTTAAAAAAAAGATGCCACTTACAGTTCTTTGACAGTGGATGTTACAAAGTTCCATAAGGTGATCACACCATTTAAGGTCCCAGTGACTATCAAATTAAATCCTTCTACTTGCAATACATCAAAGCAGTGCACCTCTGCATTGACCACAGGATTCTAAAGAAGGGAGGAAACAAACTCATTGACTGCCATGAACACAGTATTTAACCACAATACACATGCTGTATGTACGCTTTATTACCTCATCACTAACTTAAAATGTCTTATGAGTTTTCAAAAAATTTACTGGAGAATTGGTATACAATATTTTGTATAACATAGTTGATTCGACATGTATATGCCTAACAATGTGATCACCATTAAGTCTGGAAATCATCTGTCATGCAAAGTTCTTATGATGTAATTGACTATATTTCCTGAGCTGTACATTACATCTCCATGACTCATGTTACAGCTGAAATTAAGTGATAGTGCCCTGAGGTTCGTTGCATTGTTTTCTCTACTTTTGTGTATGTTTGTAATGTTCCTTAATAAAAGGGAAGGAAATCAAGAAACGAAACTTACATGATCATGTTGAGACTGGGTTTTCTCAGGTATCAGTAAGACGTGTGGGAAAGGAAGAGGCAAGCTCTTGTCTTTAGTAAACGTCTTCAGGCGCACAATATGATTACCATCTCGTAGGACAGGTATAACATCAGGCAGCTCCCATACCACAGCGAGACAAATGTCATTTTCTTTCCCCTTTAATAGAAACCCAGTGAGGACATGAGAAACTCAATCAACTGTTTTATTTGTAAGGATATAGAGAAAAGTAAAACAAACCAGGATATTTCTGCCACCCAGTTTTGTCAAGTCTTAAGTTCTGTCTACCCCTCTCTAATATAATCCCTCTTTTTCTTCCCTTTCCAGTGTTAATTATGAAAGTTTTTATATTTACATGTAAATATAACCCATTACCTGGCTCTAAGACCACACCCAACAATCTAGCACAGTGATGGTTTGTGAAAAGTTGCACAAGCACTTTTCTGAGGTAGAGAAGATAAAATCTAGAATATGAGTGCCAAAGAGACATTACATTTCAAGCCCTTAAGGATGGGTTCGAAGACATTCAAACTTATGGGGAGTCTGCCTCAGCACACAATGCAGTAGCAATGGCCCGAGTGGCCGGCTGTAACTATGCAAGCAGTGTTTGCCGTTTGTGTAAAGCAGCTGAAGTCTGGGAGGACAGAGGTTTGATGCATCTTTTGCTCCACTCCCAGCTCCAACTCCAGGAATGAGTTACATTCCTGTCCCATTCATTTACTATTGTACACCTTATATGAGGTGTCTTATATTTCTTTATGGGAAGAGTATATTGAATCACTATTTTTCCAGCAGCAGCCATCAATCATCTTAATCAATGCTGGATTTCTTTTTGTGTTTTGGCGTGTGTATGTGTGTGTTTTAAAACATTTTTATTGATCTCAGAGAGTAAGGGAGACAGAGAGGTAGAAACATCAATGATGAGAAAGAATCATCGATTGGCTGCCTCCTGCACGCCCCTCACTGGAGAACTAGCCCACAACCCAGGCCTGTGCCCTGACTGGGAATCGAACCAGTGGCCTCCTGGTTCATAGTTTGACACCCATTGAACCACACTGGCTGGATTGAACAGCTCTTCTTTTTGGCTCTTTGTTGTTCTGCTTTTCTAATATGTTTTTATTGATTTCAGAGAGGAAGGGAGAGGGAGAGACAGAAACGTCAATGATGCGAGAGGAACATCATTGACCAGCTGTCTCCTGTATGGCCCCTTCTGCTCCTCGGGATAGAGCCTGCAACCGAGGTAGGTGCCCTTGACCGGGAATCGAACCCAGGATCCTTGTATCTGCAGGCCGATGCTCTATCCCCTGAGCCAATCCAGCCGGGGCCTTTCTGGCTCTTTGCTAGGACCTGGGCAAGCTTACTCCTGGGAAGGTGGTGGGAAAACGCCATCCTCAGCTGACTGCCAAGAGAGGAGTTCAGTGGGGATGGTGCCCAGACTCAGCTGCGTCGCCCTGGAAGAGCAGAGAGAGTACAGGTGTCCATGGGGACGGCAAACCTGCATCATTTTGATCTTCCCGCTGTGCTCCAAGACGAGGAGCAGGTGCTGGTGCTTCTCCTGCGCCTTCAGGAATGCCAGACGCTTCACCCAGTGCTCCTCCTCCCTCCAGTCCTTCCCCTCGGGCAGCACCTTCATCTCCTGCCCGCTGCCGAAGTCCCAGATCTTCACCGTTCCTGAGCAGAGGGACACGTGGTGGGTGAAAAGGAAACGGTACAACGCTTGGCTCTTATCTCGAGAACATGCGTCTTCCTGAAAGCTTTCTGCCCACGATTTATTCTATGTCTATTTCCTACTGAGATGCGATTCTCCCTGGCATTGCTGTGCACAAAATACGCTTCTGTGGGCCTCGGTCACAGGCTGACAAACATGGAACAGGACGAGGCACTGTCGCGCAATTGCGACCGTTTTCTTTGAACTCTCCTAGCTGAGCTTTCTGTCTTAGGTGGATCTTTTCTGCCTTTATTCCCTCACGGCTTTCCAGTTTGCTAAATACCCCCCGATGTCTATTTGTATATCTAATATCATGCCACAGTTGTTGTTATTATTATTATTATTTAAAAATATTTGTACTGATTTCAGAGAGGAAGGGAGAGGGACAGAGAAACAGCAATGATGAGAGAGCGTCTTTGACTAGCTGCCTCCTGCACGCCCCCTACTGGGGATGGAGCCTGAAAACCCGGCATGTGCCCTGACAGGGAATGGAACAGTGGCCTCCTGGTTCCTAGGTCCATGCTCAACCCCTGAGCCACGCCTCCCAGGCAGGACACAATTGTTATTAATAGAAAAATTATCATTGTAATAGCAAAGATCGCAGGGTCACCTCAGGGCTAGATAGATATATGGGCTGCCCCTCACAGCCTCCCCTCCCTTAACCGTCCATACTTAAAACAAACAAACCTCTAGACTGTATGACTAATGAAATGAAATATTATGCTTGCCTGAAAATAGTGCCATCTCAGTCACATTCAATTGCTTAATGCTTACTTATTTCGACTGTGATTAATTTTCACATTGTGCAGGGGACTGCTTTCTTAAGAATTGTCCCGCGAGAGAGCAGCTGCATTCATTCAATCCCACCCCACCCACTCAGCAGGGGCGATTTTATTTCATGGGTATTGCTATCTGCTCACACTTTTACAAAGCAGACTCTGAGCCCGGCCGGCGTGGCTCCGGACTGAGCGTCGTCCTGTGAGCCAGGAGGTCACGGTTCGATTCCCGGTCAGGGCACACGCCCAGGTTGCAGGCTCGATCCCCAGTAAGGGTCATGCAGGAGGCAGCCGGTAGATGATTCTCTCTCATTATTGATGTCTCTCTCTCTCCCTCTCCCTCTCCCTTCCTCTCTGAGATCCATAAAAATATGTTTAAAAAAATAAAAAGCAGATCTTGACATCAGGATGACCATTCAGTCCACCAACGGGCTTTCATGCCAGTAAATATGTCCCTAGAATAAATGTACTGTGCGCAGTGCATGCGGTTGGTCTAAATAAAGCAGTTCTTTCCTGGGAGTTTACAACACAATGAGGGGAGAGGGAAGCAGGCTGTAGCTCCAGTTCCTGGAAGTTCCATGTCCTGCTCCCCAACAGGAGGGACATCAAACTAAACAGCCCACCAGCCAGCGTGACTCGGTGGTGGAGCATCGACCTATGAACCAGGAGGTCATGATTCGATTCCTGGCCAGGGCACATGCTCGGGTTGGGGGCTCCATACCCAGTGTGGGGTGTGCGGGAGGCAGTTGATCAGTGATTCTCCCTCATCATTAACGTTTCTATCTCTCTTCCTCTCCCTTCCTCTCTGGAATCAATAAAAATATTAAAACACACACACACACACACACACACACACACACACACACACACACACTAACACAGCACAGCCTGACTCTCCAATGTGTACACCCCAGGAGCTCACCTGGATAGACAAGTCCAAAGGAGAATTCTAGGTGTTTTATGACAAGGCTGGCTGGATATTTTGTCTGGCCCTCAAATCTACTGTCAACAAAAATATTCTCAACAACCACTGAACCTAATATGTATATCACAGCAAGTGGTCCCCACAGTAGGACCGAAGGAGTCAGTGCAACACAGGTCGGTCGACCAAAGGTGGAGGAAGACTGTAGGTGAGGAAGACCTCTGCAAAAGGGAAAGCAGCTGTCTGAACGTAACGGAAAGGACTGATTACGGGGAACATCGGTCTCAGGACAAGAATGCCCATCGAAGAAGAGCTATCGCTCTCCCATCAGGCGCTGTGATCTCGCTGTCACGGTTATGTGGTCCAGCCTGGTTCATGCCCTCCCTGTAACCCAAACCACTGATGAGTTTCTAGAGCAAGCTCTCAGAGCACTACCGCCGGCCGGGAGGCCGAGCTCGGATCTTAGTCTGACCGTTATACGCGCCCGTGGCAAAAAGAAATCCACTGTCGTCGACGGCCGCAGCAGTCAGCTCGATATTGAAGCCGTGAGGGTCTAGAATCTGGTATATTTGGACGCCAGTCTCCAGTTCCCACACCTGTAGGTAAGAACAAGAAAATCAAATGCCTTTCTGTTCTTATAAAAAATTTACGACATTCAAGAGAGCCTCCAAGTTGGTGCTATGGCCCAGGCCGGTCTGCGTCAGTGGTTAGCATGTTGGCTCCTTGGACCAAAGGGTCTCAGGTTTGAGTCCCAGTCGAGGGCACGTACTGGTAACTGGGTTACAGGTTTCAATCCCTGCCCTGATTGAAGTGCACGTGGGAGGCAACCAATGAATGTTTTTCTCAAATCCTTCTCTCTCTTTCTGTCTCTCTCTCTTCTCTCCCTGTCTCCCTTCCACTCTCTCTAAAAACCAATGAAAAAAATAACCTTGGCTGAGCGTTAAAAAAAAAAAAATGGTGCCATGACCATCTAACACCTTCCCAGCGTTCCGCCACGAATGTTGATTTGCTCAAAGAAAATTCTAAAAGATGCAAGGCCATCTCGTAGTGACTGTGGTGCCCTGGAGGGTGGTATCTGTGGCGAGGATGGGCAGGGACTGGTCCAGGAAGCCCCTTGCTGTACAGGAAGCAGTCCTTTGCTATTGTAAGTATGGAGCCGGATGGGAATGTAATAGTGATGAATCCAGCAGAGAAGATCACCCTGGAGGTTGTTCCTCTGTTGGCACTCATCCAAATGAGCTAGGGGTCACCTGTAATCTGAGAGAACCCTGAGGAGGGAGCTTTCCAAGGAGTGATTAGAGAGGGGGGTTCAGCGAAAGAGGGAAAAGAGAGAGAGAGAGAAAGAGAGATAGGCAGATATGGAGAAATGGGGGGAAGGCGAAGACTTCAGAAAAGGCTGTCTCTGTAACCAGGGTTGGTGTAATCAGGAAATGCAGGAACATGTCAAGACTCATCATCATTGCCTGGCCTGTCGCTCAGTGGTTGAACATCGACCCATATACCAAGAGCTCATGAATTCGACTCCCAGTCAGGGCACATGCCAAGGTTGCTGGCCCGATTCCCAGCAGGGAGCATGCATGAGGCAACTGACTGATGTTGAAGCACCGATGTTTCTATCTCCTTCTCTCTTTCTCTCTAAAATAAATTAAAAAAAAAAAAAAACGATTGAAAAGGAAAAAAAAAACACAAGACTCATCATTATCTCTCTTTGGAAACACAGTAGGCACTTTAGTCCTGTAGTCCTTGGGTCCAAGTCAACCCTCTTCATGGGTCTGCTATGTTCACATGTAATAAGAGTGAAGAGGCCAGCCCCGCCAGTGTGACTCAGGGGTGGAGCATTGACCTATGAACCAGGAGGTCATGGTTCGATTCCCAGTCAGGGCACATGCCGGGGTTGTGGGCTCGATCCCCAGTGTGGGGTGTGCAGGAGGCAGCTGATCAATGATTCTCTCTCATCACTGATGTTTCTTATCTCTCCCTCTCCCTTCCTCTCTGAAGTAAATAAAAATATATATTAAAAAATAAAAGTGAAGTGGCAACACAAGATGAATTTGGTTGCACTCAAGTTATCTGGCGGAGCGGGGAGGAGGGTAGCATAGGCAAAGGGCCAGAGCTGGGAAGGTGCATGGCTCCTCCAGGGACCTGAAGGGAAGCTGCAGCAGTTGGGGTGGTGGGGTGGGGAGATGGAGGTGATGGGGGGTGATGGGGGGGGGTGATGGGGGTGGAGTGATAGGGGTGGTGGGGATGGGGTGGGGGTGGGAGGAGCTGATGGAAGTCTCTGATGGAGCCAATCTCCCCCCTGAGGCCATGCTCTTCACCTCTGTGTGTCCCCCGGGCTAGAGGGGTTCTTCATGGAGAAAGTGTGTCACTGCATGAATGGGTTTCAGAGGTCCCCCTCCAACCACACAGGCATGGACTGGGACCTTGACGTCTGCATCCCCAGGGAAGACTTTCCCCTGGAGGGTCCTCCTGCATGGAAACTGCACAGGGTTACTTTCCATTTCCCTCCACTCACTCCGGAGCTATTAGCAGAACTTATTTATCTATCTATCTATCTATCTAATGCTCGCCCAAGGACATTTTTCCATTGCTTTTTAGACTGAGTGGAAGGGAGGGAGAGAGATACAGAGAGAAACATCGATGTGAGAGACACATCTGTGGGTGCCTCCCACACTCACCCTGACCAGGGCCCCGGCTGGCCAGGGAGGAGCTGACAACCAAGGAATCGAACCTGGGACCCTTCAGTGTGCAGGCCGATGCTCTATCCACTGAGCCAAACTAGGGCGCCATTCTCAGAATTAAGTGATCGCTGACTAACCTCATGAGATTTGGACCTGAGGAAATCTCCAGCAGGTGTGCGGAGGTCAAAGATTGAGAGGGGCTGGAGGGCAGGGCCCCACACTTTCTCCATGAAGGACCCCTGTGGCCCCAGGGGCACACAGAGGTGAAGAGTGTGGCCTCGGGGGCAGACTGGCCCCATTCAGAGACTGTTCCTCAGCTCTCTCTACAAAGGGGTGGAGGGGAGGGCTCACTGGGGAGGGCACTGGTCCTGTCTGTCTCCCTTTGGAGGGCAGGCACGGCATGAACAGAGAAACACTTGAAGCAAACACCTCCAGCCACCACTGCTACGTGGCTGCAGCGGCTGCAGTCACAGGCAAGCCAGTGTGGCCACGCACCCTGGCCTCCGGGGAGCACAGCAAGGGCAGGGCCGGGAGGATGCAGAGACAAGGATATGGGCATTCACATCAGACGAAGCTGGTTCAAATCCCAGTCCTGCTGCCCAATCTCTCCGAGTGCTCGCTTGCTCACTGTTCAGATGGAACTCTAGCTGTTCACAGGGCGCTACTGGAGGGTTAACTAAGGGCATGGATTGAAGGCCCCTGGCCAGCTCACACCGAGAGGGGTGACAGAAAACATCTCCCCAGTTCTTTCCCTTTTTTTTCTCAACATGCTCTCCTTCCAGAGTTCAATGTAAAAACAATGACATATATGCAGGGTGTTCCCGAAAATGTATACACATATTGAAGAATTATAAAGGCAGTGCTTATTAAAACATGCTTCCTTTTCAAAATTTAATAGAACCTACAGACACTATGTGTATATATTTTGGGGGTACACTCTAGATAGATAGATAAACAGATAGATTTTCTTTAAAATTACTATTTTTAAATATATATATATTGATTGATTTAAGAGAGGAAGAGAGAGGGAGAGGGAGATAGAAATATCAATGATGAGAGAGAATCACTGATTGGCTGCCTTTTGCATGGCCCCGCCCTGGGGACGGAGCCCGCGACCTGGCATGTGCCCTCTCTGGGAATGGAGCCATGACCTCCTGGCTCATAGGTCAATGCTCAACCACCGAGCCACGTAGGCCAGCGGGCAAAATTGCTATTCCGATAGTAACAACTAGCTTTATTTATTTAAGTGAGCCTGTCGCTTAAGACCAAGCAGTCTGAGCTGGCTTAAAATACTTGTTTCTCATGTGTTTGTGAAAGCTTAAAAATAGATGGAGCGTGGGGCATCACCAGTGCCGCTGCATTTACTTAATGAGCCGAAGACTTGCCAGGAAGAAGAAAATCTCCACCTGCTTTGCCTTTTCCTTTCTGCAGAGGCAGCCCGCACGCACCTTAATGATGGACTCGGAGCAGATGGTGAGCACTTGGTGGAAGTATTTGTTGTGAAGCATGACGTTGATTTCTCGCTCGTGCGTGTGAGGAACCTGTTTTGTATCTTGTATCATCCTGGTCAAAGGGTACATGTCAATAACCGTAGATCCTGGGGGGAAAAGTACGACTCTCATAAATACTCAGTAGTAGAAGGTTATTTTTGGACCACTGTTAGAAGTTTTTTTTGTTATTATTAATCCTTACCCGAGGGTATTTTTTCTACTAATTTTTAGAGAGAGTGGGAGAGAAGGGAAGGACAGAGAGAATCACTGATGTGAGAGAAACACATTGACTGGTTGCCTCCTGCATGAGCCCTGACCAGGGCCTGGGCCAGGGAGGAGTCTGCAACCAAGGAATTGAACCGAGGACCCTTTGGTCTGCAGGCCAATACTCTATCCACTGAGCCAAACCGGCTAGGGCAAGATTAGAAGTTTTGAATCATCAAGGGTTTTAGCCAACCAGTTGTGCTGGAAACAGTCAATCAGTGAGACTAGTAATATCAATGCCTAGGAACTGTAATGAGGGGAAAATGCATTCATTTACTCTAAAACTATGCTGATAAATAAAGCGAATGTGATTGAGCCAGAGAAGAACATCCATTTGGGGCCGCAGTGATTTTTGAGTGCTGGCCATGGGGTCCCCCGATACCCTCTTTTCAGTGGTTCCTGTTTTCCTCCTGAGAGCGGCCCTCAGTCTGGTGTGCAGAGAGAATGGAGACGGAACGGCAGGTGAGCTGCCGGTCAGTGACTGGAATTGACTGTTAGAGAGCCCTTTTCAGCCAACAAACGACAAAAAACAAAACGAAAAAACCCCACCCACTGTAAACATGGTTTTATCAAATGGAACCAATGAGAATGATCGCAAGCCAGCGCTTACAACATTACTATTAGATTATTTCCCAAATCACCACAGGGTGGTACATGGAGACCAGGTACTTCTTACTTTCCTTCTCCTGAGGGAGTTTGGGTTGGTTTTACTGTAATGGGATGCTTTGCAAGTATGATTCAACTCTCATGGTTCAAAGCCAATGACCCACGCATCCTGGTTGAGTAAAAAATGTCTGGGAATAATAGGTATCCCAAAGCATCCCATAGCTCAAACAAAAATAAATCTTGTCTTTCCCATTTTTGTCTTTAAATGTGGACTTTCCCCTTTGCATTGAGTTTCTAAAGTCTCTCCCAAGAAATCTCAACTTTATGAAACGTTCCAGCAGGAGTTTCAAGTTACTAAACCCTTTCCTTAGGTGTTCAAATTTTAAGCTAAAACCTACTCATGGGTAAAGGACTGTGATGGATATTTTTCAATCCAAATACCTCAACATGGAACTAGAGGAATATGGTAACCAGTCAGTCAAACAACACTTGAAGCTTCTGGCCCTAATTAATCCAGGGGAGGTCAGAGAGGAAGGGAGAGGGATAGAGAGTTAGAAACATCGATGATAGAAAAACATTAATCAGCTGCCTCCTGCACGCCCCCTACTGGGTATGTGCCTGCAACCAAGGTACATGCCCTTGACTGGAATTGAACCTGGGACCCTTCATTCTGCAGGCCCCTGCTCTATCTATGGAGCCAAACCGGCTAGGGCCAGTTACACATTTTTTAAAAATATTTTTTTATTGAGTTTTAGAGAGAGGAAGAGAAAGGGATAGAAACACCTATGAGAAAGAAACATCAATTGCCTGCCTTCTGGCTGCTCCCTACTGGGGACTGAGCTCACAACCTGGGCATGCGCCCTGACTGGGAATCGAACCCGTGATCTCTTGGTTCACGGGTCAATGCTCAACCGCTGAGCAACACCAGCCATGCAGGACAGTTACACATTTTATCTACCCAGCCATGGAAATGCAGGAAGGAATACAATTGAATTAAATACCCACTGTGATGAATAAAGGTTTATAAATTCCCCTTCTAGTTTGTTTTTCTTCTAGTTTGTACCCGTGTCCTAGTTTAAGAAGTTAGAAGTCAGGACACGAGCTTGTTTGTCGTTAATCGGGACCCTTACCTGCAATGAGCATGCCGCGATTGGAGTCATAGATCATGGAGTAGATCTGCATGTCTCCGGGTCCTCCCTGGCTGTCATGGAAGACTTGTAACAGTGACAGAGTCTGTATGTCCCACACCCTGAACACCTGGGGAGGAGAACCACAGCTCACACTGTGCCACTCGGCCTCCCCATTCACAGCTGTCCCCGTGAAGCGTTGTCAGAGTCGGTAAGATGCTCCTAAGAACTCCTGCACAGTCTGACTTATCGGATGAGTACATATTTGCTCAACTCTAATCTGTCTGTTGGTTCAGTTACTGTTCATTCATATCAGGGGGAAATAGCTTGCTTAAAGGAACTGGATTTTCCCACCATTACAGAAGAAGAGGGAAAACATAGTATCTATTATTCTGTGAGAATTTGGAGAAATAATAAAATACCGAGTGTGACTTATAGTCTAATAGAAGCCACGTTTTCCTTTACAGCATGGAGAATAGAGGGGAGACATATTTTAGGTGGAGTGTTTCAAATTGCTCTTTCATGACTTAAGAAGATAGGAACATCGTACTAAGTGAGGGTTTTAAGACCCTCCCCTTTCTCCTGCCCAGGCATGTAAGAATTACAGAAAGCAGACCTCTTTTCTTTCTTTTTTTTTTTTTCCAATACTCACCCAAAGATATTTTTTCTATTCATTTTTAGAGAGAGTGGAAGGGAAAGGGAGAGGCAGAGAGAAACACCGATGTGAGAGAGACACATGGATCGATTGCCTTCTGTCTGCCCCCAACCAGGGGTGGGAGCCTGCCACCCAGGCCTGTGCCCTGACTGGGAATCAGACCCCAACCCCCTGGTTCACAGGTCAGTGCTCAGGCACTGAGCCACACCAGCTGGGCACCTGCATTTTCTTACGGAACATTTTAGAATTTCTATGGTTTTGTAGTCCATATTTAAAGTCTTTAATCCACATGAATCTGTTTTTCTGTTTAGTATGAAGTGGTGATCTGATTTCATATTTTCCTTATGTGACTACTCTGTTTTCCCAAAACTTAATGAACAAAACCACCCTTTGCTTATAGATGTGAAATGCTACTTTTATCATACACAAAATTCCCATACACACAATGAACTAATTCTTGCATTTTCTATCTGTCTCACAGGTGTGTCTAACAGTTCCTGTATTGACTACTGCTCTGTGTGATTGATTGTGGCTTTACAATATGTTTTAATGAGCATCTGACAGGGAAAGTGCTATCTTATAAGGATATTCTCCAAAGTTTTGGGATTTTTACATATTATTGTTTTTGCATTAACTTTAAACTTGGAAAACTGATACTTAAATAATCCTGACTGGCATTAAATAAATAGTTTAATTTGTCAGACACTATCTTAGAGTATAATATTCTTATGCATCTCTCTGCTGATGTTCTTAAATAAAAGTACCTCAGAAAAACTTCACGGTTTTCTACTCATGGTGAATATTGCTTGTTAAGATTATTTTTAGGTATTTCATATTTTTTTTTGCTCTTGTAAATGTTATCTGATCATTTTTTCCAACTGATCACTGCTCTTACATAGAAATTTATTTTTAGAAATTGCTATTACAACCAATCACCTTACTAAATTTATTTTAAAAATTTAAGCTGATTTTATTAAGATTTTTCAAGCAATCCCACTACTTGCAAAGACAGTAATTTAGCCTCTTCATTTAGAACATTTATAGCGGGTTTTTCTTATTTTACCACATTGGTTAGAATAGTGGTCGGCAAACTGCGGCTCACGAGCCACATGCAGCTGGCGAGCTGCAGTTTGCTGCTGTGTTGACTAACGAGTTTGCCGACCACTGGGATAGGGGCTTAATCACAAGGAACGACAACAGCCTGTCATGATTGGAACTGAGAGTCTAAGACATGGTGTGAGCCCTAGCCGGTGTGGCCCAGTGGGTAGAGCGTCAGCCTGCGGACCGAAGGGCGCTGGGTTCGATTCCAGCCGAGGGCACGCACCTCGGCTGCAGGCTCGTCCCTGGCCTGGGCCCAGGTCGGGGCCTGTGCAGGAGGCAACCAATCGATGTGTTTCTCTCCCATCCGTTTCCCTCTCTCTTCCACTCTCCCTAAAATCAGTGGAAAACGTCCTTGGGTGACGGTTAATAAAACAAAAACAAAACAAAACACTGCTTGATAACAGCAGCGCGGACAGAAACCCCAGCTTTTCCTGCACCGGATGGCGATGATGTCTGTAACGGGAGGCCTCTCGGGCCCGCTCTGGAGGACGACTGGCTCCCAGAGCTGTGTCCTATCCCTCTTTAGCCACGCCCTTCTGGCTCTGCCATCAGCCCCGACAGACAGCCGCTCACCAGGCCTTCCCCACAGTGAGGACACTTTCCTCGGTGACTGCCAGCTGTTTTAGGCAGAAACTGTCTGGGTTCTAGATTTCCCAAGAGTTGATTTTAAAGGGGGAGGAAAAGCGCCTTTCTTTTCGGTGTTCTCCACTTGTTACCTTGGCCGAGGAAAGGCTGATGACGAGCTGGTCCTTCTCGTTGGTGACGATCTCGGTGATGCTGAACATGTGCCCCACGAGCTTCCCCACGGGCTTGGTGCTGATGTTGGGGTGCCACAGCCGGAGCACCTTGTCATCTCCTGGAAACACGTGGGACGGTTGCTTATTTTCTCAGGGGCACAGGGAGTCCCAGTGTAAAGTCTGCGTCTCCCCATTTTCTCCATCCCCAGCCCCTGGGAACCACCTTTCTACTCTCTGTTTCTATGAGTTCAGTTTAAAACAAACAAACAAACAGACAAATAAAGTATGTGTGTGTGTATATAAATATATAGATAGATATTTGTCCTGGCCAGTTTGGCTCAGTGGTGGGCCAAAGAGTCCCGGGTTCGATTCCAGTCAAGGGCAGGTACCTTGGTTGCAGGCTCCGGAGCCCTGGTCGAGGCATGTGCAGGAGGCAACCAATCGATGTGTTTCTCTCACATCAAATGATATTTCTCTCTGTCTTTCCATCTCTCTTCTACTCTCCCTAAAAATCAATGGGAAAACAATCCTCAGTTGAGGATTAACAAAAAATAAATAAAATAATGTATCGATTTCAGGGAGGAAAGGAGAAGGAAAGAGAGAAACATCAATGATGAGAGAGAATCATCGGTCAGCTGCCTCCTGCACACTGGGGAGCAAGTCTGCAACCCAGGCCTGTGCCCTGACCGGGAATCGAAGAACCACGACCTTCCGGTTCACAGGTCAGTGCTCCACCACTGAGCCACACCTTGTGAGCAGGTTCTGTTCTCAACCTCACCTCACAGAGGAGCCTGAAGCTTAGAGATGTTAAAAGACCAGCCCACGGCCATAAGGGAGCTGGGATTTGTTCCTAAACAATTGGACCCCGGAGCCAAGGCTGAAAGCCACTGCACTACGTTAAACCCCAGCATCACAGAGGAGCAATCTGCGGCTCAAAGAATCTTCCCGTCCCGCCTC
The DNA here is from genome assembly GCA_027563665.1 of Antrozous pallidus. NCBI lineage: Eukaryota > Metazoa > Chordata > Mammalia > Chiroptera > Vespertilionidae > Antrozous > Antrozous pallidus. The sequence continues at coordinate 12,771,780 of CM050529.1, read as the reverse complement.
CGCCTTTCCCAGCTTCGCATATCACCCATCCTGGCCCTTACTCTCAGCAGATAACCTGGTCTCCCATCTTCTACCCTACTTAGCCCTTAGATGTTGGCATTTTAAAAGGCTATAACCATGACCTTCTTCCCTGTTAACTCCGACCCACCACTCTTGACTTTTTGGTTGATTTGACAAAATTCTGAACTTTCTCTCCGGAAAAATGTACCTAGACACACAAGTGTACTCAGCATCAGGGGCTACAGGACTCCTGAAAACCCACACGTGGCTCCCAGGCTAAGAACACATGCTCTCACGCATTGAAATAAGTTCTAGATACATAAAGAACTAAAGTTAAAATGTACAAACAACAAAGACTAATATTGAAATACAGAGGAATTTTGTTTCACGTATTGTTGGGCTACGGAAGGTCTTCTAAGAACCCAGAAGCCACCAAAAACAAACAAACAAAGCCATGGTCAGTATGGGCCAGTGGCTCGAGTGTCAGCCCGTGGATTGAAGGGTCCTGGGTTCGATTCCAGTCAACGGCCTGTACCTCAGTTGGAGGTTTGATCAGAGGCCTGGTCAGGATAAGTATGGGAGGCAGCTGGTTTATGTGTATCTCTCACATCCATTTCTCTCTCTCTGTCTCTCCCCTTCTTTTCCATTCTCTCTAAAAAAGTCAATGGACAAATATCCTTGGATGAGGATGAACGAAAATAAACAAACAAAAGGCAGACAGTTTTGATTTTATATACATATGTAACTTCCCTAAAGGTTTCCCAACAGTGAGACGATACAGCTTTAGGAAAATGCTATGACTGTTCATGAAGGAGAGCACAGTCTGCAACACAGAAAATCTCTGTACAACACGGACTGTTCTTTTACCTCCGGTGACAATGACATTGGCTTTTACACAGTAGCAGAAAGTGTTCGCTCCTCTGGGCATGGAAAACTCTCTGACAGGCCTGGGAAACACAAATCTGACGTCAAACTTGGGTTTTCCTGAATGAAGCTAATTCTAATTTAAGTAGATTATGTTCGATAGGGCTCATTTCTCAGTTGGTTATAGATCCATTTACCCATAGAAAACACTGTAAGTAATTATTAAATCCTCACTGACACACAGATTTATTTACTCCATAATGCGGTGGTATTAGCACAACACTTTGTATTGTTTCTACTGAAGAAAACATCTCCAGCCCAGCAGGCCGTGGCAAGATGGCTGAGCATCAACCTATGAACCAGAAGGTCACGGTTTGATTCTCAGTCAGGGCACACGCCCAGGTTGTGGGTTCAATCCCCAGTGTGGGACGTGCCCATTGTGCCAGAGGTTAAGTTGGGCACTTTATGTGAGTTAACTTAGGCAACACACACACACACACACACACAAATACATACACGTGTGTATGTGTATATATATGTCTATATATACATATGTATATATATATACATATGTGTATGTGTATATGTGTGTGTGTGTGTGTGTGTGTGTGTGTGTGTGTGTGTATATATATAGTTTTATTTACTTCACAGAGAGAGAGAGAAACATCAATGATGAGAGTGAATCACCGACCAGCTGCCTCCTGCATGCCCCACACTGGGGATTGAGATAGAAACTGGGCATATGCCTTAACCAGGAATCCAGCAGTGGTCTCCTGGTTCATAGATCGATGCTCACTCACCGAGCCACTGCAGCCGGGTAACTTAGGGAACGTTTATTAGATTGGAAGGTAGGTATTCCACTTAAAGATGGAAAGACGGAAGAAGAGCGAATAGCCGATGGTAAAGGTCACACAGCTAGTGAGACTAGGACTGAAGCCAGCTCTGTCTGGCTTCACAGCTGCAACCACTGATGGGCACTGCATACTTTCCAATTAATAATCTGCCTCTGAATTGGGTAACTGATAAAAAAAAATAACCGCCTGGTAGTTATTTACACACTTTGGGGAAATTTTGAAGCTATGGAAGGGTGAAAGTTTCAGCATATGTCTTGCAACAGGCCAAAATGCTTTCTGTGACATAATAGTAAGTACTCATTTTGCTGATACAAAACTGCATGAAATTATCACACAAAATGATAACCAGAATAAATGCTGGTTTTTGAAATGGAATTTTTTTTTGAAGAGTTCTTTTTCAGCTTTTTTGGGAGCCGTGCTAACTCCCATTCAATACCTGGCCCATTAAGAACTGGGATAAACGTGGTTTCATCTGGCTCGGCTCAAGACTCATTACAGGAAGTCACAGGAGCGGGACTATGTTGCACCTGAGGACGGAGTGGACCCCACTCTCCTCCTATCGGGGTGACGGACACTCCAGTGGCAGCAGTCTTCCGGAAAGCATGATGACACTGTGGCACTTGAGAACTCTCTTTTGTTTCCAGAGTTAGAACAAGAGGGGCCCAGGGAAGCCATTGAAAAGCCTAGCCAGCTGACTGACACCCCTGGGCTGGATGTTATCATCAACCAAATCCCAGGAGACTTGGTAAATAGCAGGAAACACAACCCTGGGCTCCAAGACAAACTCCTGACCATTGCAAAACGGGTGTTTTTCAGAGCAAAACGTGAAGCGCTGGCTCGCTGGGGAAAACAAAAATGCACCTTCTAGATCATCTCCGTATTTACAACCACCAAGCACCAAATCCATGGAAAACTACGGACAGTGGGCATTTCAATTCTCCTCAGTACTAGTACATAAATTAAAAATACGTAACATTAGGATGTGTGTGTACATGAATTTCCAAGAATTGCAAGGAAAGTGAGAATTAACATTGGCTACGTGTAAAACTTTAAAGAACACCATCATTTAAGAGCAAATATTAAAGAAAAAAGAATCACAAGGAAAATATCGTTATGGATATACCTGTCTTGATTTATGCCAATCGATTATAGCAACAGACAACAAATGTGCCAAACTGCTGCCAGGAGGAGCCATCATTGGCACAAATAATTCCAATTTCCTCCTGAAAATCGAATCTTGTCAAACAGACAGAATAATTAATGTTGGCTTTCCTAACAACCAATTTGATAGCTACACAGATAAAAAGCTTAAGTGACCTTTTGATTGTTCACCTGCTGGACCAGTAGCTATGATGTGCATTGACCACTGGGGACAGACACTCAATGCAGGAGCGGCCCCCTGGTGGTCAGTGCGCTTCCACAGCGGGGCACCACTCAGCTGACCAAGGGTGCCAGCCGCCAGGCTCAAGGTTGGGGAGTACAGCTGCAGTGGCGCCAGCCTCTCCCATGGACACCCCCCCTGCGCGCCCTTTTCCCACCTAGACCGAGACCAGGATTGGGACCAGCATCGGCACTGACTGGGCACGAGCCTGCAGCCACTTCTCAGTCAGGGGCGCAGGGAGACTGTCCTACCACGGGTGCATGGAGACCACAGTGGAGGGACAGCAAGCCTACCGAGCGGTGAGCGGCGGCAGTGGCAGGAGCGGCAGGAGCAGGAGTGGCGTGGCGCCTGGCCCTGGCCTGGGCTCCTCTCCAGCCACCTGCTGCTTCACACACCACCGCATCCCTCTGGTGTCAGCAGATCCCCACAGGTCGGCCAAGGGACCCTTCCTGGTGCACGAACCTTCGAGCATTGAGCCTCCAGTCAATTATAAAAAGCCTGAGGTGAGCACACCCATTCTTTTCCCTTCCCCCTCTTTCTCCCTCCAGGGCCTGACCTTTGCCTTCTTCCCTCCTAAGCTCCAGGGCCCTTCTTCTGCCTCTGCCGCTTGTTTCCTGAGCCCACCCAGGCCAGCTGGCTCACTTCTTTCTAGCTCTGTAAGTCTCTGAGGAAACTTCCTCTTATAATTTGAAAAGAAAAGCCTGAACATTACAGAATATTCATGTACACGAACTATTGTACTTACCCATTATCCTCAAGTCGCTTCAAGGATTCCAAAACTAACGAATGGACACTGTCTAAGGAGCAGGATCCAAAGCAATTTAGGGTTGTAATAAATCTAATTTTCATAACCCAGTCATTATGTAGCTTCCTTTTAACACTGGGAATTAAAAGGAGAAAAAAAAAAGGGGAGAGATTATCTTAGACACACAAACACATCATGTTGAGTGTCTATTTCTCATTTCAACTTGACCTTAATCAAATTGCAATTCTGGAGTAAAGCCTGCATCTATAATACGGTCCTATGCATTATACCACTTTTAAATATTTAATTAAAATTTCATAATCTGAATCGTTTACAACGGTAAAATAAAAGCATCATCACATTTTGAGCTATACATTCAGAATTTAAAAAATAATATAGAATTTTAGTCCAATATTGGTACTATATTCTTTACTAAAAAATTTTTGATCATCTGAATGATGAGCTGTGCTTCATATTGTTTTATATCTTATATGAGTCTGTTCATTTTTATATTTTCCAGTGGCTATTGATGTTTAAATCAATAATTCCCCTATTGTTAGATACTGGATATTTTACTATTAGAAATGACACTGTGGTGCTCACTTCAGCAGTACATATACTAAAATTGGAATGATAAAGATTAGCATGGTCCCTGTGCAAGGATGGCATGCGAATTTGTGAAGCATTCTATATTTAAAAAGAAAGAGAGAAAGGGAGAGAGAGAGAGAGAGAGAGAGAGAGAGAGAGGAAGGAAGGAAGGAAGGAAGGAAGGAAGGAAGGAAGGAAGGAAGGAAGGACATTGTGCCCAGCCAGCATGGCGCAGCAGTTGACCATCAATCTATGAACCAGGAGGTCACGGTTAAGTTCCAGGTCAGAGGACATGCTAGGTTGAGGGTTGGTCCCCAGTATAAGGGATGCAGGAAGGCAGCTGATTGATGATTCTCTCTCATCACTGATGTTCCTCTCTCTCTCTCTCTCCCTCTTTCTCTTTGAAATCAATAAAAGCATAACTATATTTAAAAGAAGTAACACTGTGATATATATTTTAACACATGGGAACCCCAGGTCCCAATGCATAAATGTTTATGAAAGAAGGCACTTGATGCCTCTGCCCAAGTGTTTTCCACAAAGGGATCCAGCTCACAGCCACTAGCACCAGCAGTGGGGGGGTGTGCCCATCTCATTGCATCTTCTTCGTGTTTAATCTTTTTCAATTTTATAAGAGAGAAATTATATCTAACTGGAAGTGGCATTTCTTTGATGAAATATTTAGTACAAAATGTGGTTTTCTGCTAATAAGAGAACATGCCTTATTGTGAAATGTTCAGGGACACTCAGTTCTGAAGAAGACAATGAAAGCCACTCACCAGTTGATCATTGTTGATAGCATTGTGCCTGCTGAGTGCTGGAAAATGTCTTGGCTAGCTGTACCGTGTGTGCATGTGTGTGTGAATTACCTGTTCGTGATCTTAGCCCATTTTTTCTCTGGGGGAATTATTTTTTAAATTGAATTCTAAGACCTAAGAAAGAGTATTAACCTATTGTCTGTCATATTTATTATAAATATTTATTCCAGTTTATTTACTTTACATAGGTTATCGCTTGAGGCCCACAGGTTTCATTCTGTGTAGAGTCAAATGTATCAAACTTTTTCTTTGAATTTTAGGACCATTGCTCTTTGTTTAGAACCTTCTCCCAGGTTCAAATGCTAGTAAATAATTATGCAGATCTTTTATAGCTTTCCGTAATTTAATTTTTATTTAACTCTTTAAGTTATTTAGATGCCTATGGATTTTAACTGTCAATAACACTTAGCCCAGGAACGTCAGTGGCTGCTTTGCGGTCTGACTTCCCTTAGTGCTGGGAGTCCCCTGAGGTCTGACATACTCCTTGTTCAGGCCGATGTTTCAGCTCTTCACCCTGTGGGCTGACACATCCTTCTGACTACATAAACACTTTTGTTATTGTGTGCGTGTTTGTTTGTTTTATTCTGTTTTTTTTTTGTTGTTGTTGTTGTTGACAACCCTCATCCGAGGATATTTTTCTACTTATTTGTTTGTTTTTTAGGGAGAATGGAAGAGAGAGGAAAAGACAGAGAGAAACATCAGTGTGAGAGAAACACATCGACTGGTTGCCTCTAGTATGAGTCCCGACCAGGGCCTGGGCCAGGGAGGGGCCTGCAACCCAGGAATGTGCCCTTGACCGGAATCAAATCTGGGATTCTTGAGTCCATAGACTGAGGCTACGTGACCTTGGCCAGAACCGAACCTGGGACCCTTTGGTCCGAAGGCCAACGCTCTACCCATTGAGCCAAGCGAGTTAGGCCTTACCTACATACATACCTGAACAATGTCTATCTTGACACAGTTGGGCAGCCCGTGTGACACACTGACCTTTTGAAGTCCTTGGAGTCCAAGACCTGACTCTGTAGTTTTTTCTTGGTCTTTGTCTGCTTCAAGCCGAAGTCGTCCGTGTTCACGGTGAACTTGTTCACAAACCCGCCGTCGTCCCCCAGCAGGATGTCGTCCCGGCAGAGCTGGTCGGACAGGGGCACCACGCACAGGCACAGCAGGCAGTGGTCCATGGGCTTTATGACGAAGTAGTTTTCCTGGGAACAGAAGAGCACTTCTCATGTTACTGCACTGCTCCGAATACTGAAATATTGAATTTAAATACTGTCCCTATTGTTTAAAAAAATTTTAAATTGATGTTGGAGAGGAAGGGAGAGGGCGAGATTTGAAACATCAATGATGAGAGTCATTGATCAGCTGCCTCCTGCATGCCCCCTACTGGGCCCTGACCAGGAATCGAACCCTGAACTCCTGGTTCATAGGTCAATGCTCAAACACGGAGCCACAACAGCTGGCTGTATTGTTTTTTTGTTTTTTTTAAAATATTTTTTATTCATTTTTTTTTTACAGAGAGGAAGGGAGAGAAATAGAGAGTTAGAAACGTCAATGAGAGAGAAACATCAATCAGCTGTCTCCCACACATCCCCCATTGGGGATGTGCCCACAACCAAGGTACATGCCCTTGACCGTAATCTAATCTGGGACCTTCCAGTCCGCAGGCCAATGCTCTATCTACCAAGGCAAACCAGTTAGGGCTGTCTTTATTGTTTGATAAAAATTTTACTTTTGGCCCTGGCCAGTTTGGCTCAGTGGATAGCCTCAGTCTGTGGACTCAAGGATCCCAGATTTGATTCCGGTCAAGGGCACATTCCTGGGTTGCAGGCCCCATCCCCAATTCGGGGCAGTGTGTGTGTGTGTGTGCAGGAGGCAGCTAGTCAATGCTTCTCTCTCATCACTGATGTTGCTATTTCTCCCTCTCCCTTCCTCCCTTTAAAATCTATTAAAAATATATATGTTTTTAAAAACAACTAACACAACTAATATCAAAACTCAATGCCTCCAACATTAACTATGAACTAAGTGGAAAGCATTAATAGTAACGTTAGTGCTGAAATAGATTACTGAGTTAAATCCCCTCGTTTTACATATAAGGAAACCGATCTTCCATGGACAAAGGTGGTGCCCACGTGCTCCCCACAAGAAAAAGACAACCTCATGTCTTGGAGCGTTTCTCTCATTCGGTACCTGGCTGCTCCCTTGGGCTTTATAATCCCAGACAATGATGGTCCTCTCTGTGGTGGCGACAATCCTCTTCAGCTGAGAGAGGTAGTCACAGCCTGTGATCCAGGAGGTGTCCTGAGAGGGAAGCAAAGCACTGGAGGGGGTGCGTGCTGTGTTTCGTCCTGTCAACATGATGGTGACTGACAAACAGGTTAGTTACACGAAAAGCCCTGTTTCCCCCCCTTATTTGCAGAGGAGCCTCCCCATGAGAAGTCTCCTGTGGGATGTCGAGAGGAGGGGTGTCATCTTCGCTCACCTTCCGGAGTGTCTGAGCAGCAGCCGGAGGCCGGGGGCGGGGGGGGGGTGGGGGGGGCAGAGGGGCTAGCAGCACCACAGCTCTGGAAGCACACAGCGGCTGGCAGAGCAGTCGTCTGCGTGCCCCGGCCGCGGAGGTGAGAACAGGGACACACATCGGGGCCCGCTTAATCCAGATCATGCTTAAAATTTTTAAAAAATATATGTTATTGCCCGACCAGTGTGGCTCAGTGGCTGAGCATCAACTAGGAGCTAGGAGGTCACTGTGGGGCATGCAGGAGGCAGCCAATCAATGATTCTCTCTCGTCATTGATGTTTCTAGCTCTCTCTCCCTCTCCTTCTCCCTCCCTCGCTGAAATCAATAAAAATACATTTAGAGAGACGGGGGGGGGGGGGGCGGGGGGGGGGAGAAAGGCGCAGAGGCCTGGAGAGAAACCGGACTCTACCCCCACCGATGGCCTGGCACCTCCCTCGTAGTTCAGTGCACTGAGTGCCAGCAGCAGGCAAGCCAAGCATCCCCCGTCACCCAGAGGGCATGCTGGGATGCCAGGGGCAAACCACTCTCGCTTTACACCCACCGCTGGTTGCTTTCCAATTAGCAATATGGATTAAACTCGACTGGATTATGGATTAGCAATATGGATTAAACTCGACTGGATTATGGATTAGCAATATGGAGCCTGCAACCCAGGAGTGTGTCCATAAACTCAAATGTTTATGCTGTTCTCAAGTTTTAAAAACGACGTTTAAAATCACTTCTATTGGCTGTTTCTCACAATGTGGGTTGTGACTGCTGTTTACATTCCCGAGTAGTGGGTGCTCCCAAGAGCTCGGGTGAAGCTTTAAACGGAAGCTTCCGGGAGTGATCAGTTTCCAATCAATTCTCCACAGAGCGGGATCTGGGTGCCCTTTGCTGTTGCCCAAGGTTCGGCTGTCGTCCGTACCCCGGAATGCAGACTGTGAAAACATCTTATTCTCCCAGCATGTTCCTGAGCCCCTGATTGGTGACGGAGGCCCCATCCTCCTGGGCCTAACGTGATTTAGGAATTTGTAAAACGCACTTACTGTAACCGTGGTGCTGTTCTGCACTCGCATCTGTAAACAAAGGGGAGAACATGGAAGCCCAGTTGGCGCTACAGCTACAGGCGAGAATGCTGCCTGAAACAGCCCATTCTCCCCTCAGTTCCATCTGCTTGCCATTCCCCCGCCCCGCCCAACCCTCACTCTGCTCCCTGCCTCTCCTCCTTCGGAAGGGTCCAGCTCTGTGCAATTGCTCTGTTCTGTGTGTTGAATCTAAGCCTGGGGACTGCTCCGGGGGTCTTGCACGTTACTAGGGTGTGTTTGTGTGTGTGTGTGTGTGTGGGGGGGTGTTCCGAGATTTAAATTACCTGGTTGTTAAAGACTGTTATCAATCCTCTCTGAGAAGCTGCTATTAGTAAATCCAATTGGGGGATCTTGACAATGCACTTAATCACATCCCGTCTCCGGCTCCCTGTCAGCAGACAATATTCAGTTCAACGCCCAGCAGTAAAGACCCTGAAAGTCACTTGTTAGGTTTGTTAAGAAAGAAAAGGAAGCAACCAACCCGTTCTCAACAGAGAGACTGCTGCCCCCAAGAAGGTGGCGGCTTGGGTGTGTGAATGAGTCTCCGTTTCTATGTCTCACACACACATGTGCGTGCGGTACAGGAACAGCCGCACACACAGTGCTGCGGGGTGCGGGAAGGGCGCTGGGAGTGGGTTGGGGTGAGAGGACCCAGCATCAGGTCCTTTAGAGCAATGACAAAATGTCAAACTCAACTGCAGTACAGTTCCTGCTGATACTGCATGTGGAACTGTTACTTATAAAGAAAATAAAATGAAAAGGGGTTCTATGGAGATGCTATATCCCCGTATTTGTTTTTGAGGAAAGAGCAACACCCATCTTCATTTGGACGGGGGAGTCATACTATCACCTGTAATTACGACGCGCTGTTTTCTAGACATAAGGAAAACCAAGTTTTCTTCATCCGTATGGGAAGTGAGAGGATCTTCTTCATAGGAGTAATAGCCAAAGATCTAAAACCCCAAATGACACGTGTCAACATGAACGCTACTTCAGGACGCACTGCGAAGTAACAGATTGGGCGCTGGTTGGAGTTAAAGTCTTGGTTTAATGCTCAACACCTTGCCCAGTCGCTGTGGCTCAGTGGTTGAGAATCGACCCAGGAACCAGGAAGTCACAGTTCAATTCCTGGTCAGGGTATATGCCCGTGTTGTGAGCTCGACCCCCAGTGTAGGGCATGCAGGAGGCAGCCGATCAATGATTCTCTCTCATCATTGATATTTCTATCTCTCTCTTCCTCTCCCTTCCTCTCTGAAATCAATAAAAATATATTTTCTAAAAGAAGGTCAACACCTTGCTTTGAAAATTGTCAGAAGGTCCCCATTGGAAGAGAAGGCAGTTTAATACGTTCAACAAACACACTGTGTGGTGATGATGCGTGATCCTTAAGCAATCCCTGATTTTCCTTTCTGATTACTGATGGATGGACCAGCTGGCATCTCTGCGCAGACTGGTAGTTCCGTTGGGAGCTGGCACTTTAATTATTTCTTGTGAAAAAGAAAGAAAACTACAACATGGATTTCAAACTGGAAACGGGAAGAGTGGCTACCTCACACCAGTCTGTGGGTATGTCGGGGTTGTTGCAGAGCTTCCTGTAGAAGCACTTCACGTCTTGATTCTTCACTTCCATACCGAAGAGGTCCTGCACCGCCGTGAAGAACTTCTCGTAGTTGATCATGTCTGCGTGGAAACAAGGGGAAAAACATGGCATCAGATTCCAAGAGTTTCCCCGCCTGTGGGGGCGGCCTCTTCTACTTGCTACTCTGCCCCGTTATTTCAGCCTACAAAAGCTAGATTCTTCTGCACTTTAGTGTTTTGTTTTTTTAATTAATTTTTTTATTGATTTCAGAAAGGAAGATTCAGAAAGGGAGAGAGAGAGATAGAAACACCAATGATGAGAGAGTATCATTGGTCAAGCCCACAACCCGGGCACGTGCCCTTGACCGGAATCAAACCCAGGACTTTTCGTCTGTAGGCCAAGCCATACCAGCTCTTCTGCACTTTAAAGATTCTCTTCCCATTGGAAACAGAGCTAGGGACTTGGCAAAAGATTACGTAGTCAGAAGAAAGTATTATTTAGTGTCTAGTACCTCCTCCGTAGCTTATGTTGCAACTATTTTAGGAGTTTGGTTCCGGAATACAAAGATCAGAAACAAGTCACAGTTCACTTATTGTCACAGTTCATTCCCCGATCGGTACAGGCCCGGGTTGTGGCTTGACCTCCACTAGGGGACCTGCAGGAGGCAGCCGATCGATGATTCTCTCTCATCATTGATGCTTCTATCTCTCTTTCCCTCCCCTTTCCTCTCTGAAATCAATAAAACTGTATTTAAACAAAGAAACTACCGAAAATGTGGCCCAATTTGGTTCGGTTCAGGGCATAGAGCATTGGCCCATGGACTGAAGGAAGGGTCCTGGGTTCGATTCCAGTCAAGGGTCAAAGGCACGTACCTCGATTGCAGGCTCAATCCCGGCCCTGGTTGAGGGGCATGCAGAAGGCAGCCAATTGATGTGTCTCTCTCACATAGATGTTTCTGTCTGACTCCCTCCCTCCCACTCCGTCTAAAAAGTCAATGGAAAAAATCCTTGGGCGAGGATTAACAAACAAACCAACAAAAAGTAAATGTATGGCAGAATTAACAGCCTGATGAAAGTCAAGATTATATTTCTATCTTCTCAATCTATCAGGTGAGTCCCTTTGTCATAGAAGGTAGTTTGTCTAGTATTAGTTTGTCTAGTAGTAGTCTTTATCAAATCTATACTTTATAAAATATATCTATCTACTATAATATCTGTATAAAACGTTCTTTCTATATAGGTGTATATACATATACTATGTATACATACAATATAAAGGAATATATGTGTATATATTATACACACACACACACCAATACTAGAAAGGAAAGAGATTTTTCAATAGGGCTTTGTGATTGCAAGCTTTTACATGAAAACAAGGTTAGCTTGCTCTGGGCTAGCCCTGGGTTACAAAACCTTCAATGCATTCCAGGGTCAATGATAAGGAAGACGGGGCAGGACCCATTCAGAGAGAGGAACCTCAGTAGTTCAAGTGCATCAGGCAGATTTCTCTAGAAGGCAATCCAGTGCACTGAGCGCTAAAGATGGCTTTGCTTGGGGAAAGTTTGGAAGTCTTCAAAGGAGAGGACATTTGATTTGGGTCTTGAAGGAGGAGTACGAGTTTACTGGTACGAAAAGGGGAAGAATGACACCAGCGGCAATGACAGGCGCCAGTCAGAGTCGGTGAGAGTAGAACACGCTTAGAGAGACTGAGTTTATGTTAGGACAGAAGGTGCATAAGGAAGTTCCAGGAACTGAGGCTGGAAAGGTAGGTTGAGGCATCGCTGAGTAGCGCAGGATGCCAAGTTAGTGTACATGGATTCCAGAGGTGAGCTAATAAGCCAAAATTGTGGCCATTCCAATTTTGTTTTCTCAGCAGAAATATAGAGGAAGGTGCCCAGATGGCATAACTCAGTGGCTGAGCGATGACCTGTGAACCAGGAGGTCACGGTTTGATTCCCGGTCAGGGCACAGGCTCAGGTTGCAGGCTTGATCCCCAGTGTGGGGTGTGCAGGAGGCAGCCGATCCATGATTCTCTTTCATCGTTGATGTTTCTATCTCTCTCCTCTCCCTTCCTCTCTGAAATCAATAAAAATATATATAAAAAAAGAAATATAGAGGAAGGAAATAAATCTTGGCAAGGAGACTAATTACATTAAGAGGCTGTTGTAATAATCCCAAGTGAGGTACCATGAGATAGTCCAAGATTTCACCAAGATATATGGATCAGGAGACTATGTAGATGGTGTCTACGCTTAAGACCCAGACAGAAGAAAGGCAAATTTCAAGAAAAGAGAGGCAAAGGCGGAGTGAGAGGAAAAATAAGAGAGTGGTCTGATGAGAGACGCAGGAGAACATTTCTGGGAACAGCCAACTGTTAATGCAGTGAAGTGGCCAGGGAGCTGGGAAATGAAAGCAGTATATTGAACTTGGCAGCCACAGCAGGTGATCAAGGATCTTGATAAGAGCATTTTCAACTTCAGCAGACTCCTGAGGAAAGCTGGACTTGGGCAGATGGAAAATTAGGTGGCGATGCTGTGGAGAAATGTGGTGGAGAAGCCAAGACACACAGTGGTAGTTTACCGGGAAGAGAAAGTCGAGGTCGGGCTGGCTGGGTAAACGTTTAGTCTGAGAGGACAAAGCCAGTGAAAAGGAAGATTCTGATGCTGCAGCAAAGGGATAGCCCTGGGGGAAGAGGGCGTGGCAGAAAGGGAGGAAAGAGTGTTTGTGAGAATTCTTGTCTTTTCCTCTTGTTTTCTCTTATGATGCTGGAAGCTTGGCTGAGAGGAACTGGAGGATTCCCGTAGAGGATTCTGGAAAAGTGGGAAGGGTTTGAAAAATCAATTCCAGAGAGAGGTCAAAACACACTGACAGGAAAAGAAAAGCTTTGTTTAGAAAGCCTCGCCAAGTTTGCCATCATCTAACTCTGAGTCTTAGCTCTAACACTCGAAGTTGAGTGACTCGGGCAGATGAATTTAAATAAATAACATTGGGATAATAGCACGGATAGTAAGATTCGCCTATGAGAATTTTCACCAGAATCAATTAAATTATATTTATTAAAGTGACATACATTTTTGGAAACTATTCAAATAATATCAGTTTGGATTTGAACACCTAAAGTCACCATATTCACTCATTTATATTTTTAATATGTTTTAAAAATAGTTATATTGATTTCAGAGAGAGAGAGGGAGAGATGGAAATATCAGTGATGAAAGAGAATCGCTGATGGGCTGCATCTTGCACGCCCCACACTGGGAATCGAGCCCGAAACCCAGGCATGTGCCCTTGACCGGGAATCAAACCATGACCTCCTGGTTCATAGGTCGATGCCAACCACTGAGCCACGCTGGCCGAGCTCTTTACTCATGCATGACTGAACAGCCTGGCGCATTCAGAGGCTGGCCGTGTTGATCCCTCAGCAGTGATGTGGACCCTGCCCCTCCTCTTGCAGTAGATGGGTTTCTCCTGCTGCTCTTGTACTCTGCCACCAAGCCTTACCCGCCTCTGGTTCCTCCGTGCCTGAGGCTGCACACACACCACTGCCCTGGAACGCTGACCGTGGGGGCACACTTTCAGCTCTTTTATCTCTGCTGGGAACAGTCTGGCAGATGGCTGTCCACCATATTCCCTGGCTTGGCATGCTCAAAATCATTCCAGGCTAGAGCCTCAGAGAGAGGCCCAGCCAGGACCTCTGTACGGTCTCATGACTCCCTTAAGTAAAGAGATGGCAGGGCAGGCCATGGCCAGGTAGCTCAGTTGGTTAGAATGTTGTCCCACTATGCCAAGAATCTCCAGTTAGGGCACATATAAGCAGCAACCAATGAGTGCATCAATAGGTGGAACAACAAATCGATGTCTCTGTCTTAAAAACTTTAAAAAGAGACAGCAAGACAGCTCACATGTACTACTGAGTCCCAGATCAATCAGGGAGCCATCCATGGGAGATGCTGTAGAAGAAGCCTTCCATGTCACTTAATCCAACCCCCTAATTTTATACTTGAGAAAATTAAGGTTCAGACAAGTGAAAAAAAAAATAAACAAACTTCCCCAAGATCACTTAGCTCCCAGGACTGAGACAGAACAAGAGTCAGGCCCCCTACTTGGTGTCTTTGCTATTAGACTGTGTTACTTCTCTCTGGGGGGGCTTAAAACATTTTCTATTTCTAATCAACAGGCTCAGCTGGCCCGGCCTGGGATCACCCATCTTACCTTCTTTCTGGGTAAACAAGCCCGCTTTTTCATCTTTTTTCTGGGCTGCTGTTTGTTCCACCAGCCTCTCGAACCCCCGAAGGGCTATCTTGAAACTGACTACCTGAAGTGCATTGTTGAGCCGCTTTTCTGCCAAGGGATCCATTGGGACTCAGGGAAGCTTTTTATTTCTGGACAGAAAAAAAAGAATGCAAATTTGGCAACGTAGATGACCTCCCTGTTGTTAGTTGCCTTCCTGCCGTCTCAGTCGTTCCAGGACTCATTCCTCGGATCTCAGAATCCCATTCTGTGGGCAGGAGGAGTCTGAGCCTTCTTCACCAGGACGGGGACAGGGAGGAACCTGACTGAGGCCTAAAGCCCGGCACGTGGGCCAACATTTCAGGGAGATCTGACCTCACAATATGACCAGGGTCCTTCCCTGGGCACCCACTGCATCACAATCTCTCTGTACAAGGGGGAGGCTGAGGTTTATCCACCCCCAGATCGACTGTGTGCGTGTCTGCAGTTCGAGAGGGAAGGAGACAGGCTCAAGGCCAGGAAAGGAACCGGGTGTGACTTCCTCCCTCCTACATCCACTCTCAGTCCTTTGCCTTCTTCCTCCAGGCACCTTGGAGAGCGACACTCACTTTCCTTCTTGCAGCTGCCTCGGATAGGGAAGCACCAACTTCTAAAAATGAAAATGTGTTTCAGCATCTGCCGTTTCTGTCACAAATGGAGATGTGTTTAGCGGTCAGAAAGAGTAAAAACGCCTCCTTTAGGCACTGTCCTTTTGTGAAAACAGCAAAGTGGGCCGGGAACGAGGAAGGGTGAGCTTTTCTGGGTGAGAAGTAAGCTCTCCACGGGGCTATCTATTCACTGAATGAGAAGAGGTTTTCTTCTATCTTCTTTCCCCTCTTCACAATCTCCAAAACTACAACACCCTTTATTCCAGTTGCTGTTGAATCAAATTTTTCAATCTTCAACCTTTACGAGAAGGAGAAGTTATCTAATATGTTATCAACAATTCCAGGCTGCTCCGCGTTGCTTCCTCCTCCCTCTTCCCTCCTCCCTCAGCTGTTCACACCCCACACTGACCTCTACTAGGCCCCTATGGTCACTCATCTCCCCCACGCGGACCTCGACTCTGTCCCTGTTACGGGTTCAAGCCCTGCTCTGCCACTGAGTAGCTGAGGACAGGAGTGTTGGTTCCCCTCTCTCTGCTGTGTGGAGTGGAGAGGACGGCAGGACCCCTCCCAGGGTTCGGGGGAGGCTTCACGGAGCCGGTGAAGGTCACGTGTTGAGCACTGTGTCCCGCACACACGTGCTGGCTGTCTATGAATTGGCTATGCTGTTAGGGCTCCCTGCCAGCACCTCCCATCCGTTGCACCCGTAGTTCCTAACAACACTGTTACCCTCATGCCACCGATGAGAAAGGAGGTGATGGAGACTTAGTACGAGCCCTGAATCAGTCGCGAGACCCCAACATTCAGACCCTTCCATGGTATCACATTATTCTTTCCAAAAGATAACATCTGGCATTAATATGATTTGTTTAACTCCAGGAAACCACTTCTGATGACATCTTGTGCCTGCTGTAACACGGCAAAGGAGCTTTTCACAACATGAATGTCAACTACACAGCAGTGGAACTGAATGCTGGAATATGGAAGCCAAGTTTCATGATGCGCTTGCCAAGATGACTGGCAAGAGGACATGAGTCTGTCTTCTGTGGTGCTCCCCCCCCCCCCAAAAAAAAAGTGGGTGCTGACTGGGGGGGGGGGTTACCCTCATGTTAGGAAACAGGACCTGGACATTCTCTGAAAATCTAACATGGATAAAGAAATGGCAAATCTGAGAACCAGATTTATAGAATAGGAAAGAGGGAAGTTAATTCATTTTATTTTTATCTTTCAGGACCATGTGTGTGTGTGTGTGTGTGTGTGTGTGTGTGTGTGTGTGTGTGTGTGTACAGTATAGACTGTTGCAAATGGTGTGCTTTAGTACTCCATGTGCTTAGATTCTTTTTAAAAAATATTTGTAAACATTTATTTCAGAGAGACAGGGAGAGAGAGAGAGAGAGAGAGAGAGAGAGAGAGAGAGAGAGAGAGATATTAATGATGAGAGGGAATCATTGCTGGGCTGCCTCCTGCAGTGAGGATTGAGCACAACCCCGACATGTGCCCTGACTGGGAATCAAAACATGACCTCCTGGTTCATAGGTCAACGCTCAGCCACTGAGCAACACCGGTCAGGCAGATTCTTGGAATTTGTGGATTTTTTTTTCATAATATGGGTTGTGGGCTCAATCCCTAATGGGGGCATGCAGGAGGCAGCTGATAGGTCATTCTCTCTCATCATTTATGTTTCTTTCCCTCTTCTCCCTTCCTCTTTCTGAAACCAATACAAACACATTTAAAAAAAGAAAGTTAAACATGAGTAATCATTAGAAACTTTTATGTGGCACAGTGATTAGGAGGAAGGGCGTGGAGAGTCAGATGGTCCTACATTTAAATCCCAGCTCTGTCATTTGCAGATTATGATCTTGGACCAGTACCTGTGCCTCATTTCCCTCCAAAAAAGGCTAACAACTAGAACTAACTCGGGGTGGAAAGACTGAAATAGCTAATTAGGGAAAGAGCTTCCTTAGCGTCGTGCCCGGCCCATCACAGTGCCCAGACGTGAGCATCCGTCGTTATTACGCGCAGTGCTGTCTGCTGCTGACACTGGGTGACACTGGTCTTCTGTGTATCTGACAGGTGCCAAGGACATGTGTCAAAGGACTTTTATTGGAGGCGCCACCAACACCCACAGGCTTCACCAGGAAGGGAAATTGCTTCCATGAGCCCATCAGTGTCATTTAAAAAAAAGCAACAGGCATTTTGGCAACAGTGTGTGAGGATGTCTCACTATGTGAACAGTCCTCATGAAAACGTTGTTAAAACGATGAACAATAAATCACTGTGGAAACCTCATCTTCCTGCTTGCCATTTAAAAAAAATATATTTTATTGATTTTTTACAGAGAGAAAGGGACAGGGATAGAAAGTCAGAAACATCGATGAGAGAGAAACATCAATCAGCTGCCTCTTGGGGATGTGCCTGCAGCCAAGGTACATGCCCCTGACCGGAATTGAACCCAGGACCTTTCAGTCCGCAGGCCGACGCTCTATCCACTGAGCCAAACCCGTTTCAGCCTGCTTGCCATTTTTTGAACAAAAAAATGGTGTTTAAAACTGGAGGGTGGGAGTTGTGCCTAACGAAAAGTAACAAATGTGTTTTATTGGGAATTTATATATGTATTTTACAAATTTGGTTTTCTTTTTCTTTTTTCTACAAACCCTTGTGTCGAGGGCTGACTTTCAATAGATCACAGCAAGGGAGCTGCTCTGCTACGTACGAAACCCCGTTGCGCTGGGGATGAGGGTTTCGACGTGTACATACATGTTGGGGAGACACATTCGGCCCGTAACACCTTCCAGCTTGATAAAAGTATAGAATGTAAGAAAAAACTGGGTGTGAACCTTTCCCCCACCCAGAACCACAGGTTAGAGAGAATGACTGGTTTAAGACAAGTGTGAACTCTTTTTCTCAGCCCTCTTATGGTTAAGATCTGATAAATTGTTTACTGAGGCCCACTAATATTTTAAAAAGTAGGCTATTTGTTTTCTCACTTTATCATGAATCAATTTACACTTAAAGTTCCAATTATCTAATTGGGAAGTTCGAAATTTGTTGAGGACAAAAGGTGTCTTTGGTGTAAACGTATCTGGATTTTGTGTTCTAATTAATCCTATATAATAAAAGCCTAGTATGTTAAGTGTCTGGTCATTTGTTTAACCAAAGCATAATATGCTAATGATATGCTAAGGCCACTCAACCGCTTGTTATGACATGCACTGACCACCAGGGGCAGATGCTCTGACGGGTAGGTTAGCTTGCTTCTGAGGTCTGGCAGATTGGGAATGAGTGAGGCAGGCTGGACACACCCTGGAGCCCTGTCACCCTCCCTCCCTGGCTGGCCAACCTCCCGCATCTCTCCCCAGCCCCAATGGTGCACCAGTGTGGTCTCTCAGCCTGGCATGCGCCCTTCACAATTCGGGGACCCTTTTGGGGATGTCGGAAAGCTGGCTTTGGCCTGATTCTGCAGGCCAGGCAAAGGGACCCCACTGGTGCACAAATTCATGCACTGGACCTGTAGCATAAATTATAAGACACTATATAAACATTTTTAAAATCAAGTGTTCACCAAAGTTTGATATTAAAAGGTTTTAAGTAGCTTTCTTCATCTATGAAGAAACAGGGTTTTTTATCTTCCTTTCTTCATACAACTGCTATCTTTAAATAGAGAACTATAAAATCAGACTAATGTTCAAAGTTTTGGTATATATATTCTGATGTAATACGGTTTTTTATCTTCCTTTCTTCATACAACTGCTATCATCTTTAAATAGAGAACTATAAAATTAGCCTAATGTTCAAAGTTTTGGTAGGTATATATTTTGAGGTAACTTAGTTTCACCTTCTGCCTAACTTCCAGCTCCAATCTTAGACCTCTTCAGAAAAAGTTTATGGGACTTCAGATAGAAATTTCTGCAAATTGGCCCTGAAACAAAAGGATTATTTGCATAGCTGACTTTCACCGTCAACGTTCCCCAAAGGCGACTTTTGAGATTTTTTCACACGCAAAAAGATCCTGTTTAAGTCTTAGTGCATTTTGATTAAATCCAGTAGTTTTGGTCCTATAATTGAAACCGCATATATTTTAAATAAATACGTATATACAGTAGTATGTAAGGAGGCACTGTAAGGCCAATGTTATCAAAACCTTATCTTCAAATAGAACGGAACACTAAAAGCCTTAGAATTTATAAGGCACATTATAATTTTAAAAGTCTTACTTCTTTAAAGAGATAGAAAGCCAAAACCGGTTTGGTTCAGTGGATAGAGCCTCGGCCTGTGGACTGAAAGGTCCCAGGTTCGATTCCAGTCAAGGGCATGTACCTTGGTTGCAGGCACATCCCCAGTAGGGGGTACGCAGGAAGCAACTGATCAATGTTTCTCTCTCATTGATGTTTCTAACTTTCTATCCCTCTCTCTTCCTCTCTGTAAAAATTCAACATATTAAAAAAAATAGAAAGACAGTTATTTGAAGTGCAAAACTTTATTTGGTACTTCTAGCAACATCTACAATGAAACAATTGACCAGCAACAGCTCGCACTGTGCCCACCTGCATCTCTGTTTAAGATGATTTTTTCAATATGGTATTTTGCAAGGATAGAAAGTCAAGATTTCTTAGTATAGGTGAAATCTGTTTATCATGAAATAAATTAATTCATTAGTATTTCTCCCATTTTCTATTAGAAAACAGCAAAATTACATTGTTACGCATCTTATTTACACTGAAAACTTGGAAGATTCAACAAAGCATCAGTGAGTTTATCAACAGACCTAGGACCTCCTCCCCTCCCCACCTCCTTCAGGGTCCCTGTCCTTTAAAATGACACTTGTTATAAATCGAAATTATGTACTTTTAAGCACCAGCTTGACAATTTAAAGTTTTCTTTCAGTTTTATAAAAGATTTCTGCTTTGAAAGGCAAAGTGAATGTAAAAATGTGAATGTAATCAAACAAATCACAATAGTCGTAATGTTTTTACAACTACATTCTCTCTTTTGAATGAAATTTGCTTATAGGCTCGAAACAAAATATTTTTCTTTTGTCTTGAAAAACCTTCTTAAAAAATTAACCATTTTTTGGGACTGTATAACTTTTTTAAAAATCAGTGTTTAAAATAAGCAAATTGCTCCTTTAAGATGTTTCATAAAGTCCAGCTTCCTGGATAACTTGTTATATAAAACAATAAAAAACCTCCAACTACCACTATTTTGTTAACAGTCACAAATGTAGTCACCAGTGCCCCAGATTATCCTGTTCACGGTGCTTCCACTACAAATGTATGGCCGGTTTTGAAAACTTGATAAATTCCCATTCATTACATAAGAGTAGAAGCTTTCAAAGACCCCGTGAGTTCTGTATTTCAGAAACACCAACACTGTAAGGCACCACTTACGGACAGAACTTGGGAAGGAACCAGTGTGCCTGCCTCAGAGAGCTAGTCGAGTCATGCTGTAAGGCAGCCAAAAGCATCATGTTTTTCACTTTAAGGCTCTTGTACCCTTAAAGTTTATTCTGTGCAGGCATTAGCCTATGCAATTTAAATATTCCTCAAGTGATCAATTATGGAAATAAAGGCCTTTATATAAAGCACATGCACATTTAGAAGTAGGTAACGCCTCTCCCCAACCAATTAAAGAAAGCTCTTATATATATCTCCTCCCTTGGGATGATTTCTTATCAGAAGCTGGCAATAAAAGGAACAGAAGTCAAATTGCTCTATAAAAGTTATGTTGTCGTGCCATACCAAATAGTCCATATTTAGAGTAGTGCAATAAAATTTTTTCTTGGCTATTCATCAAATGAATATAATATTTATATTTTAGTTTGGCTGGTATGGATTCTAAAGTTTACATTGCAAATAAAGCCCAGTAATTTAAACAGAAGTTCCCATTAGTCTTTGTATTGATACAATATCCATCACTTATGTGGTAATAATATATAAAATAGCAAGCCTTTAAACTCAGTTACTATCCTCAATAATCCAAGTGTTCATTGAGCAAAACCAGCAGCAACACAGCTAACTTACTATTTCTTTTGTGCAAAAACAGATTGATTTCTAAAACTAAAATTTTAAAATAGTTTAAAATTAAATATCACGTATTTCTATGATTAATTTGGCTTATGGTGGTGCTGAATAGAAGGAAATAAAAATCCTTTTCAGTTCGGAAATAGCTTTTGTGCATTTACACTGTATTTACAAAATCAATTCTCATTGAAAGTTTCAACTTTAATTTCAGTTAATAGAATTTTGTAATATAACTCCTCTAGCTGATGTGTCTTTCTACCAAATTCCCATATAATTTAGTATTTTCAGGGTTTAGGGCAATGTGTCACTTATAATTTTATTCAGACATTATGCTTAACCATATTAGTTTTTTACATGAAAAACATTACCACAGGATTATTTTAAAAATTAACTTCGTAAGTTTTAAAAAGTAGATAAAAAGCTCACCAATTTTAAAAAAGGATTTAAGGTAAATACATGCTATTTGGAAAACCTTTTATGCTACAAGCTTAGTGAAGTACTTAGTAGACCGAAGATTTTGACAGCGGTCTCTATAATTACGCAAATATGAAGTTGAAACATACTATTTTCTGAAAGAGTATTGTTACATTTCGAAGAGTGCAAATATCTAATACAAAATGTATACAACATAACTTGATTTGAGGAGAATATATCAGTATATTGTCCCAAGAGACCTGCCTATCATTAACTTGGAAAAAATATGGCCTGGATGGTCAGGGTTCGATTCCAGGTCAGGGCACATGTCTGGGTTTCGGGCTCCATCCCCAGTGGGAGGCGTGCAGGAGGCAGCTGATCAATGATTCTCTTTCATCGCTGATGTTTCTCTCTCTTTCTTCTCTGAAACTAATATAAAGTATTTTTTTTTAAAGAAAAAAATGACCTTAACTCTATTTAAAACTGAAAGCAACCTGCAAAAGATCCATCCCAAATCTAAACGGTGATTTTTCTACTATTCATTCTATTACCCAGATAGAAAAAGAAATGACAAAAATGTCAGGAGTTTTGTAAAAAAAATGGAGGGATAACATTTAGTCTTCCAACAAAGAAATCAGCCAGTATCAGGGAAATAGTAAAGAAAATCCAGATTAAATGCAGCTAATTCATAGCTTACTTTATCTTTTTTTCCTAATTGTTCCTTGAGCATGTTTACATTAAGGCTATATGACATTCTCTAGAGGATATTGCCTTAAATCAGTTCAAACCTGTGGGATACAAGTTAATTTTTCATTTTTGCTTCCTTACTGTAAGAATCTCACTTCTCAAGAAATTTGTACTTGTAGTACAGTATCTTTAGGTACAGTACCTCAGTGGTTGATCCTGATTTCCTTTTATCATTTAGATATGGCTTTATTGTGCTTTGAATGATGCTTCTCACCTGTCATATCCTCAAATTTATTCAGGGATTCTGCCTTAATTTCCAAAATAACTTGTTTTTGCAAAATTTCAGAAAATGGCGGGGGGGGGGGAGTGGGAAGCCTCATAAAATGGTTATCATTTGTAATGTTCTTACTTGAAAGATGTTTATAGCATCTCATTGAGAGCTTGTTTTTCTAGGTCCATCTATGGGGGACGGGGGAGGATATTGTTGGACTTGGAATATATATTCCTTCTTTCTCTTGATCAGAGAATAATGAAAATTCTTCCTCCACATTTTCCCACCCAGAACTTAAAAAACCCTATTAAGCTATTTCCCTAGACCCATGGTCAGCAAACTGTGGCTTTCGAACCACATGCGGCTCCTTGGCCCCTTGAGTGTGGCTCTTCCACAAAATACTACAGCCTGGGCGAGTCTATTTTGAAGAAGTTTAAAAAATTTGGCTCTCCAAAGAAATTTGTTGTTGTACTGTTGATAACTGGCTCTGTTGACTTAATGAGTTTGCCGACCACTGCCCTAGACCATTGTTTCAAAATACATATCCTATTAAGTTCTAATTTGTATTGTAAGCCCTCATCCTAACTTAAACTTTTATATATTGATTTTCCTCTGACCTAAGCATCAGATGCTATTCTGTAAAAAGAGCAAAATTGAATCACATAGGTTAAATTGGGCTCTACAGTCACACAGAAAAGCTGCCAGAGGGGTAATTCTGAATCCCATTCCCTAGTATCTTCCTCAACAATATACCTATAAGTTACTAAATAACATACGACAATGGGATTTCCAAGAAATATCAACTAATAAGGAAGGGTAGGACTTTAATACGTCTTTGTTTTACTAAATTACAAATACATCCTGAAAATTTTATATTTTCTAGGAAATAAAATTTATTAACTTTATCACTTGAATACATTTTAATCACAAGGTAAAGTTTTTTTATTTCCCTATAGGACTATATTATATAGCAACATAGGTTATTAAGACATTGTGCTTGAGGATTACTATGAACAGAAGTATATGTTCATAATTTTTCTATTCTATAGCAATTATGTATATAATTTCCTAATACTTAAAAGATGCAAGTCTTGAATAACTCTATTTTCACCCCTCCTCTTGTCAGTTTTCCTTTTTTGTGGGTATGTCAATACTGAAATGATTTCTAGATCTAGTGCTCCAAAGCCATTCTTTCTCGAACCCAGTTCCCTAACCTAATAAAAAATAAAAATCATGTTTACATTTCTAAGGTTTGGTCCAGCTCTACAACTCCAGGATTTGAAAATAAACTATTTTTTCTTTCTTTCCCTTCTTAAATTGTTCCCTAATCCATAATCTAAATACTTCCAGCAGGTCACATCTAATCTTACTTCTCTGGTGGATTTCATCGGCTTATGAATAGATCTGAAAGCACTATAGGAATAGTATGTAACTGAAGGAAATACACTTTTATGCTACATTTCAATTAGGAATAAAAAGTGACATCGTTTTATAATTTTTAAATTAAGATCAGGGGTACTTAAAAATTATAGAACACAATTCTATTAGGTTCTTTAAACGTCAAATTCAATCTGAACATAAAAGTTAATGTTAAATCCTCTATGTGACAGAGGATTAAGACAAAATGACATCAGAAGCAATGTGGTTTTTTGGTGTGAGGATGCTACTAGTTTTGCTGACTAAAAAAATCTCAGGTAAATCACAACATTGCTGTAAGTTGCCTTGAAGCCTACACATCAGAGCTAGTATTACCCTATTAAATACACGTGAAAGGAACATGTTCTTGTCACTCCTAGAGCCCAAATTTCCCCTGAAACAGGACAATTATCCACATAAATTCTAATACCACTAACATTCCATAACCCCCGAACAAAATCTCTAAGCCCCAAGCACATTAAATGCTATAATGAACATCTACTAATCTATTTTTTTACATAGTGATAAGGAGTTTGTGAAAATCCCCCATAAGTCCTCCATTACTATTTAAATACATAAAAATTAAAGTTTTACGGGTAAGTCTAGACAACCATGTAATTATGTTATTGTCATTCAAATAAGTTAAACCTCCCCACAAAGAGGTTTTTGCTCAAGAAAATAATGCACTTCAGCATAATGAAAAGAAGTTTAATATACACAAATAAAATAGAAAAAAATCCTTTCTTACAAACTGGTTAGTGGTAACACACTATTCAAAAATTGCCTTTCAAACCTGAAACACCTAGCTTGCTTTATTGTTTTATTTTTACTCTACCAAGAAAGAATGTTTGTCACAATGAATAACGGAGAAATAGGCTACTGACATGCTTACAATTAGAACCCATGTATAATTGGCTAAAAAAGTTAAAAGTAATTAAAACAATATTGATTTTACAGTAAGGGAAAAGTGAATCCAATTATAGTTGAGATTTGTCATTTTCAGATTATAAGTGGGGAGTTAAATGCTTGAACCATTTCATGCTGCTTGCATTTAAGAGAATGAAAAAAAGAAAGTTCCGTTAAGTGTGGCTATGTTTTTATAACTCGGAGGAAACTGTCAAGTCTCACCCTCAACTCACAGCAATAAAATGCACCAAAACAAAATACTCCAGACTTCCTCAGGTGACACTAACTTCAGAGTCTCCAGCCCAGTGGTGTCCTTTCTGTTGTGTTTCTGGTTAATGGTAATAATTCTATAAGTGTCAATAAAACATGAGACAAAATCTTTATTTTACTGAATAAGAAAGCTATTAATGTGATCTTAGAAAACTTTTGAGGAATCTGCAAAACTCATTATTTAATGTCTTGGCTGTTGTTTTACAGATGAGTTTTATATGCCATCACAGTTAATGGTCCAGTGCATTTCAGAGTCGATGGACATTATCAAAGCTGTCCTTTCCCAATGAAAACATTTTAAGAAAACTGTAAGCACTTTCCAAACAAGTGACATGATATGGAACTACTTACAAATTTGGCTCTTACTTCGTTTAAATACAAATATGATTATTTACCAAAGCTAACCTGGGTGACTATGTTACAGGGTCTACCAGCTCTCTATCAAAGGGAGCTATAGTGAATTCCGAAGCTACTTCCCAAGAACTAGGCTGGTAGAGCGAACTTTGGGCTTATTTTGTTTTGCCTTTTTTTGGTAAGGTAAACTTTCCATTATACACATACTATGCCATCACCCTATCTTTCATTGGATTAAGATTAGCTGGGAAGTAGCTGCGTATTTTTAGCGAGATCACTAATGGCAATGGGCTGCATGGACTGTGTTGGTGCTTATGGTTAGATCACATCCAATGTGAAATTTCGAATTACGTCCAGAGCTCCAGTGTCAAAGCCACACATATCCAACATGCCTCTATCCTCTGGGTCTGCAATGGTGAACCCATTTGATGTCATTCCACAAACAATCAACTTAGCTGGAATGTTCATTTTCTGTAGGTAAAGATAAAATACACATTAAAAAAATTGTATGAAAGCAAAAGCAAATAACCTCCAAAGTTAACACTTTAAATTCTATCACAGATTTCCATTACAAGTTCTTTCCCCCTTCTCTACATAAAATCTGTCCATCTTTCAAGGCTCGACCATGATCTTCAGAGTAGACAATAAAATTTTGTCAACAACCTGCCTGAAAGTCTTGCTTCAGTTCTACGTTACTTGTTCTGTGGGCCACAGAACGCCTTCCTGAGCAACCTAGGGACTCTACTTATCAAGCCTGTCAGGATATTCAGGGACTGCGGCTATTTTTACCAACATAGTATACACTGGGTAGTGTGTGTGAAGGTGGAATTAATATAAGGAGCTATTTCACCAGAATGATTAACTTTGCTAAGTATAACATTTGGCATGTCAGAATTTGTTCTCTCTAGCTATGACTAGTTAAAATAGTTGCGTTTCTGAGATAAACCAACCATCACTCGGTGTCATAGACACTGTAATGGGCTCTTTAAGGAATTTCCTTAGTGTATTTATTGTGACAACCCTAACGGTGAGCATGTATCAGAGTTCAATATGTGCTCAGGTCCACAGTCAGGACAAGACCAGGACTCAGAACCAAGGCTATCCTGACCCCAAATTCTGTTCTGCCACATGTTAGTCTCCAACTCAAGGGCTTGTAAAGCACAGCCCAACAGAGTTCCTGGTTCAGCAGGCCCCGCAACGGGGTCCCAGGATTTGCATTTGTAACATGGTGTTAGGTAATGCTGGTAGGGAAACCATGCTTTGAGACACATTGCTCTTCATCAAGTTTTATTTCTACTGCCAGTCACACTAACTACACTCAAGAGCTCAAAAGCCCATTGACTAGCAGTTACCATGTGGGTATAGAATATTTCACAAAGCACAATTGGAGAGCACAGATTAGAACCCAGAAATATCCATATAATTTAAACCACAGATTATAGCTTTACCTTTATGGTGTCCTTTAACAAAAACCACAAATGACACCTTAATATTTCAAGAAACACACTGAATCATGTAAAAAATGCCATTAATAAAGGATATTGTTAGTAATGTATAGACCTGGAACTGGTGGAAATATATTACACTAGAGGCCCGATGCATGAAGATTCATGCAAGAATGGGCCTTCCTTCCCCTGGCTGCCGGCACATCCTCTGCTCCAGCTGGAGCTGCCTTTTGCCTTCCCACACTGCCCAGAGCAGCTGGGGTGGTGTGGAAAACCTGAGTATGCAAATTAACCCACAATCTTTGTTGGATTAATTTGCATACTCAATCTTGATAGGTTGGTGGGTGTCACAAAGGTATGGTCAATTTGCACCTTACTCCTTTATTAGTGTAGATAAGTGTAGCCATTATTTTTAAAGTAATGCTGAGTCCATTACTGGTGTATACACTCATAGCTTGTTTTTGGAAAAGGAGAGTGAATGTTTCGGAACTGAGACTTTATGGGGTGAGAAAGAGTATCAGAATTTGTGTTACCTTCCGATACTGTCTCAGAGCAATAGCAGGATGGACACTTCCAGCAAAGGTCTCATTATCCGTGAACACAATGAAGACATCAGCAGCTGTATTTGTCTTTTGTGCCCAGATCATTGGAAGAGAGCAATCAGTTTCACCTGCTGGGATCTAACTCAGAACAAAAAACAAGAAAGAATAAGAGTTTCCATAATCTCTCTATATAAAAGATTAAGTTGACTCACACATGCGCAATACATATAAAGCTCTTCCTGGCGCCAATTGCGCATCTAGTTTTGAACTGTCCTTTGTCGATTGTGAATTTGTTTGACGTTTCTATTATAAAGGGCAAGTAAGAATATTAAAACATTCTAATTAATTTCTTTACAGTGTGCATGAATTGTGCACTGGGACAATTATGAAACAATAAAATACTTAAAAGTAGTATTTTTTACATTATCATTGTGTTTTGAGCCAATACACAGGCCTTCCCAAAGCCTATATAAATATATATATATATGTTTTTTACATATTTTATTGATTTTTTTTACAGAGAGGAAGGGAGAGGGACAGAAAGCTAGAAACATTGGATCAGCTGCTTCCTGCACCCCCCTGGGGATATGCCTGCAACCAAGATACATGCCCTTGACTGAAATCAAACCTGGGGCCTTTCAGTCCACAGGCCAATGCTCTAGCCACTGAACTAAACCGGTTTCGGCCCTATATAGATATTTTATTTCATGCTCATGAAAAAATTGAGATGAAACAATTTGTTCTCACTGATGCATTAACATCACGCACGACAGCAATAACAGTGATGATACAGTATAAACTAATAAAACAGTTTTTTACCTGATTCATAGCCATTAAAACCTGTTGTAAACTCATATCTGTAGTTACTGGACATCGTACCATCTCATCTGAAAAAGCAACTATGTGAGAATCCTTTTCTGTTCGTGAGACAACCTGAAAAAGGCAATGGTAGTAATTTTCAGATTTGGAAAAAATAAGCACATACTTGCAGTTCATAAAACATCACCTTTAAAGGAAACACATTGTGATGCCCATTTTATTTCTAAACTTACACTGCGGTTTGGATCTACACAGTAACAGGACAGCTTTCAAAGTGCTTTCACAAACTCTTACTTTTCACAACAACCCTCTGAGGCAAATAGAACATATTCTTCTCATTTTATTAATAGGAATGCATATTTAATATCGGAAGGTAACATAATACAGGCACAGAGAAGTTAAGACGCTCATCCATGATTCATTCAATAGCTATCCAATGACAGGCAGGCAGAAACTGACGTTTCCTGAGCACTGTTACTAGTTTCTGACCTTTGAACTTCCATATTTATTAATAGTTTCCCTAAACATTGTCTATCTCCTCAAACATATTTGATCTTTGGTTGTAAAATTAAATTTTCTATTCTGATATTTGTCAACATACCTATAATATTGCCTGTACCTAAATATGTAAGTATATGTACCTGTAACTATATCAAAGTATATACACACGATATACTTAAACTTCACTTATAATTACTTTCAGATGTGAAATAAAATGTCAAATTGACAAAAACAAGTGGAAACCTGATTCTTGAGCCTATTTAGGTCTACAGTTCTGCCCACAGCCAACATTTTCTGAGGGTGCCAGACAGGGTAAAGTGCCTCGGTGTTCTCACCATGCACATTGCAGCGGCCACGGTGCTGGCATTGAGGACACTACCCAAAACTCTCTGGTTCATAGAAGCACTGACGTCAACAGCCAGCAGGAAACGCTTTCCGGTTGGCTCAACTGTCTAGAGAGAGAAAACAAATAAGATATTCATTCAATTTAAACAAAAATTCTAAGATTACATTTTAAACAAACCATTAAGTACATTCACAATGTTATGTAACCACCACCATTTCAAAACCTTTCATTATTTCAAACAAAATCTGTACCTACTCACTCACTCCTCATTCTTCCCTTCCGTTAGCCCCTGGCAACTTCTATTTTACTTTTGTCTCTATGAATTTGCCTGCTGAGAGCAAATCATATAACACTTGACCTTTCATGTCTGGCTTATTTCACTTAGCACCATGTTTTCAAGGTTTGTCCATGTTCATCATCATACAGCATATTTCCATTTCCATTCCTTTGTCAGGCTGACTGGGACTACATTTTATCCATTCACCTGTTGATGAACACGGGCTGTTTTTTAGGAACAATGCTCCTATGAATACTCGTGTACAGGTATCCGAGTCCCTTTTCAACTCATTTGGGTATATATGTAAGTGGTAGAATGGCTGGATGGTACGGCAATTCAACATTTAACTTCTGGAGGAACCACCAAACTTTCCCACAGGGCTGTACCAACAACACCCTGGTTTCAATTCTTGTTATTTCTGCCTTTTGAAGAGCCATCCAACAAGTGTGAAGTGGTATTTCCTTGTGGCTTTAAGATGCATTCCCCTAATGACTCACAATGCTTACATCTTTTGATGTCCTTATTGGCCATTTGTATATCTGGATACATGTCTATTCGACTGTTTTTGAAATGGGTTCTTTGTATTTTTGCTGTGGAGTTGTCTTTGTTTTATATATATTCCGAACATCAAAACAGTATCAGATATACGATCTGCAAATACTTTCTCCTATTCTCTCTCTTGGTAGTATCCTTTGATGCACAAAATATTTATATTTTGATGGAAGCAAATTTATCTTTTTCTTGTGTTGTCAATGCTTTTGGTATCATGTCTAAGAAACTATTACCAAGTCCAACATTATGAAGCATTTACTTTTTTTAAAAAGAAGTTTATATTTTTTAGTTTTAGCACTTAATTATTGGTCTGATCCACTTTCATTTCTCTATATGGTATAAAGTAATGGTTTCACTTTATTCTTTTACATGTGGATATCCAGTTTCCCCAGCACCATTTATATACTATTCCCCACTGAGCTGTTTTGATACCCGTGTCAAGTCAACGGACCATGTAAATCACACTATAAGGAATACAGTAATAATGTCATAATTACGTATGGTGTCTGAAGGGTACTAGACTTAGGGTGAGCACTTTGTAAGGTATATTACATGTCTAATGTGCACCTCAAACATAGTGTATGTAAACTGTATTAAAAATACATTTAATTAAAAAAAGGGAAAAAAAATCAATTGGTCTTGATGCGAGTTTATTTCTTCGCTGTTTCCTATTTCACTGGTCTTTACACCAGTGTCTTAATGTGCATCACTGTTGTGATTGCTGCATCTTTGCAGTAAATTTTGAAACCTGTAGTTTTCAAGTCTAAGTCTCAAATGTGTTCTTTCTGTTAGAAGATTGATTGTGCTATTTGGAGGTCCCCTTAAAGACCACATAAATTTTAGAACAGGTTTTTCCATTTCTGCAAAACCTCCCATAAGGATTCCATGGAATATGTAGATTGCTTTGGGTAGTACTGTCATCTTACTAATATTAAGTCCTTCAAACTATAAACATGGAATCTCTTACACTTGTCTTCAGTTTCATTCAGCAGTATTTTGTAGTCTTCACTGTACAAGACTTACGCCTGCACAGTTAAATTTATCCCCACGTTTTTTATTCTTTTCAATGCTAATGTAAATGGACATGTTTCTCAGCCTTTGGGTACCACTGATTTTTGCCTACGGGTTTTGTTTCCTGCAAATTTGCTGAGTTTGTGAGCTCCCGTAATTTCTTACGGATTATTTAAGGTTTTCTTTAAGAGAATAGAGATAAATTTTTATTGATTTCTAATTTGGATGTCTTGTTTTTTCTTGCCTAACTTTTAGAATTTTCAGTACTTTGTGGAACTGAAATGGAAAAGTGGGCATTCTTCTCACAGGAACAAATGAGCAATCAAAATATTTAAAATATTAATATCTTTAAAATGTGTTTTTGCACAAGATACCAAGTACTACCTAACTGGGTCATTTATTTTTTAAAAATATATTTTATTGATTTTTCACAGAGAGGAAGGGAGAGGGATAGAAAGTCAGAAACATTGAAGAGAGAGAAACATCAATCAGCTGCCTCTTGCACACCCCCTGCTGGGGATGTGCCCACAGCCAAGGTACATGCCCTTGACCGGAATGGAATCTGGGACCTTTCAGTCCGCAGGCCGATGCTCTATTCACTGAGCCAAACCGGTTTCGGCTGAGTCATTTGTTTTAAAACAAAAATCAAAACATCACCTTAAATGTTTTGTAGAAGGCGGCATCCAAAGCTTTTAAAATGTCTTCGTCGGGACGCCACTTCAGTTTTCCTCTGAGCCCGTGCCCTGTTCTGTAAGTCTCCAACGCGGTTAAAACGTGAAATGGATGCACACGAGCCTAGAAACAAGACGAAGTCAGACAGTGAAACTTCAAATGAAAAGTAGCAGTGAGTGCCTTAGGTATTTGTTATTAGAACTGATATATTTCAGAAAAAAAAAACAAGGACTCTGAAAGCTATTAATCTTAGCTTTCAGAGTCAAAATGCAACTTGGTATGATAAATCTCAGAACACCTAAAACATATGCTGATGGCATTTCCAAAATTTAGGAGCAACTTTTTCACTCAGTAGTAGGTAATAAAGGGAAAGCTTACCTTTTTTAATAGTTTCTCATTACACAGTTTTTCACATACTAAAGATACTTCTGAATTTCCTGGTTCAAGCACTGAGTTAGCAGTCATCTTTCCTAGATTCCTTAGTAATGCAGTTAGAGGCATTTCTTGTAACAAAGCCTTCCACACCTATTTCAGTAACAGGCAGAAACATAGAAAATTATGCATCAGTAAAACACACATGTATCATTAATAATGTTAATATATTGTCTAAGACTCTTTTGGGGGATTCAGATCAATTTCTAAATAAAAATTTGTGCAAAATGGTCAAAGTCTTAGCAAATTAACTTGTTCTTGAACACTATTGAATACAACTACATGTGGGCATTGTTAGGTGTTTTTCTGTAATGAACACACAGGTACCCACAGTTTATCTCTTTAATACATACCATTAATCACTGTTTAACCACACGCTGTAACGTATTACACTTTACTTACCTCTCTAGACTTTAAGTGATTTGTCAGAAGTTGTTCCCTAACCAACCTGTGCTCTTCTATCAGATGAATGACTTCCAGCTCATCTTTTGTGCGCTTCACCTTCTCCACAGCCTCCAGATACTTTAATAATTTCTCAGTCTCCGCAGAAAGTGCTTTTTCTTTATACAACTCCTGGACCTCTTTCCAGCCCTTTGTAATGTATTTGGTCACAATAGCAAGTCCTTTAACAAAACAGAGAATTGAAAAGGCAGGTAGGATTAGTAGGTAAAAGACAGAACATGTTTAGGTAAAGGCACTATGTGAAAGGTATAAGCAGATACCCAGGAATGAACTTCTTTAATCTGTGATGCTGTTGTGCATGATGTAACCAACATTTAATTGATGTTACCTAACTTTGCTTATTTCATCACTGCTTTAAGAGGAAACTTCGGAGGAAGAAAACTCCTAGCCTGGCCGGTGTTGCTCAGTGGCTGGCCTATGAGGCAGGAGCTCAGTTTGATTCCGGTCAGGGAACATGCCCAGGTTTTAGACTCCATCCCCAGGAGGGGGTGTGCAGGCGGCCGCCAATCAATGATTCTCCCTCATCATTGATATTTTTATCTACTGCCCCCTCTCCCTTCCTCTCTGAAATAAATTTAAGATATGTGTGTATATTTTAAAAACTCTTATATTTCCATTTCATTATAGAGCCTTATTTTTGGAGACATCAGCATTAGAAACTTTGGTAGACAGGGCCCGACTTAGGTCCATAATCTCAGAACACCTCGAAAAGTACTGATCTCAGTTAATTTCATACTCAATTGTCTCTTTTAGCTGATTATACATGGATGATTAGTAGAGGCAAGTGGATGTGGACAGGTAGGTAACATGATTTTTTAACAACTGCAAAAGTATTATAGGCCAAATTTCCTACTACACTTTAATAGTTGAAATGAGCTTTGGATTAGGGGGCACAAGGGCTGAGGAAATTTAGGTTGTAGCCTACGTTCTGCCAATAAATGGTGTGATTATTTTAAGTCCTACATTACGGTTCTGCAAAAAGGTGGGGAAAATAAATAAATGAATAGTGTGGTTAGGACGAGGGAGAACTAAAGAGTACGCCCTGACAAATATTTTAGCTAAGTATTTGCTCAGTGCTGCCAAGGGGGAAAAAAGCATTTTTCAAAAGAAACAAGAATATGGACTTTTGTGTGATGTCTTCTGCTTTATATGATGTCGGTACCCAGCAGGGCCATCCACGACCACATTTACACATCTGAAGGGTCACTCCCCCTCTTCCCTTTTTAACACCTAGTGCCTTAGGAGGAGGAGGAGGAGGAGGAGGAGGAGGAGGAGGAGGAGGAGGAGGAGGAGGACGACCATCCACGACCACATTTACACATCTGAAGGGTCACTCCCCCTCTTCCCTTTTTAACAGATGAAGATGCAGGAACTCAGAAAGGTTAAGTAACTTGGCACCAGGACATAAAACGACAGGCAGAACTGAAATCTGAACCTATATGAGTGGCTGTCTCTTCAACTTTCACTTCCGGTATTAAAAAAAACAAAACGGTAAAGTTTTGGGCATGTTGATTTTTTGAAGGTTACACTTGATTCTTGACCAAAAGTTTTTATTTCCTTCTAAGAAAGACTAAGTAATTAGACCAAACTAACTTCTCAAAAACCTCTTCCGACAGACAGAAAAACTGGCCCAAGCTACCATGTTCCCTGGTTGACTGCTTGGAGACAATTAACGTCTGAACTGTTAAGTTCTGAGCACTATTTCTGGGAGCCCTTAGGTTCCATGGAACATGTGTCCTGGGAAGGCGGGCTGGGGAAAAATGAGAAGGGGCTACAGAGCCCGGCTATCTGCCACCTACTGGCCGGGAGCTGTTTTGCTGACAACTTGAACACAGCCAGCGCTTTCATAGTCCATCATCACTTGGGTGATTTTCATTAGCATGGCGTCCAGTCATTTGGTTCTTTATTCCTAATGTCTGGATTGCCTGTGGTAGGTGTTTCCAGATTGGGCTTAACCATATTTGAATTAATTAATATGTTCTAAGAATAAAAGGCTATTTCTAGAAATTACACCACTGTCATAGCAAACAAATTTGTTATTTATTTGATATCTGTCCCCCCCCCCCCCCCACACACACACACTAGAGAGATGCGATGCTTACCTTCACTGGAGGGTTTAAGGTGCGACAGTCTCAGCAGATCTTTGTGAGACCAGCCATTTCTCTGTTTGTACTTGGTCACTGCCAGAGCGAGGGCCATCCCGCTTTTCCCATTGTACCAGTCTGCGATGGCCTTCCGCAGGGCCCGCCCCCACATGCCACACTTCATGCTCTCCCGCAGATCTTTCTTAAACTGGACGAAAGTGAAGAGATGTGCGGGGACGCGGCAAACGTCAGCAACAGCTTTAAACGCCGCCTGCTTTGTGCCGATGTCGGAGCACTGGGAACAGACGGCCAGCGCGAAGAGCAGGGGCTCCTGCTTGGCGGCTCTGCCGTCCTGACTGAAGGACCTGATCTCCTGGATGACCTCGCACCCCCGGCCATCTTCGATCAGCCTCATCAAGGCTTCGGCGTTCTCAAGGCCCAGCTTCTGCTCTTTGATATAGTAAGTCCCACCTTCAGAACCAAAGCACAAGAAGCGATGGAGGCGATTCAAATCAGTGACTTGCCACACGTAGCCATCTTCGGAATTGGCCATCTGCTTCTCGTTTAGGGGCTGCTTCTGGTTCACCGAGTCCTCCATTTTTCCGTCTTTTAGGAAACCTAACAAAAAGCAAAATGTTACCTGCCAGATCGAGACAGTAAAGTTATAAAAAGGGGAACTTATTAATCTATGCTTATTGAAATCTTTTGATATAAAATTTTTAAATATATTTTTTACTGATTTTAGAAGGGCAGGAGGAGGGAAGAGGTAGAAACAGCAATGATAAAAGAGAAAGATTTGCTGCCTCCTGCATGCCATGCCCCTAGCAGGGGTTGAGCTCTGCAACCCAGGCGTGTGCCTTTACTGGGAATTGAATGGCGACTTCCTGGTTCTTCCTGGTTCGCAGGTCCACACTCAACCCCAAGCCCCATCAGCTGGGCATAAAAATACTTAAGCTCAGCAAGTGATACTATGATAGAAGTAACAATTAAGAAGTCACATTTCTGAGTTATAATTTGTTGCTCAGTAAGTGATACTATGATAGAAGTAACAATTAAGAAGTCACATTTCTGAGTTATAATTCGTTGCTCAGTAAGTGATACTATGATAGAAATAACAATTAAGAAGTCACATTTCCTAGCTATAATTTGTTGCTTCAGAGATTCAGCAGGCAGGTCACAGGGGGTCTGGAGTCCATACAGAGAACCAAAGGGCTAGGGAGGGCAGTTAGTCACTGACCCTAAGAAAGATCTCAGCATCTTTATTCCCTGAATAACTCAGCAGATGCTGTTGGTTAAATAACCCAGATCTGTTCCTCACCTATCGCAACCCCTGAATACTCCATTATTGTAAATCCAGATTAATACTAATTTTAAAAAAGTTAATTCTTTGGTGGGTTGGCTTGTTTTATTCAGTGCTCTTAAAGCACACCACTTCAAAGGATTTATTCGGCTAAAGGTGTATTAAACTTCTATAACTTAAACTTTTGGAAGAAATTAAGCAGATTGCAACAATATTTTTTTTCAAGTATATTTTATTGATTTTTTAAAGAGAGGAAGGGAGGGGGAATAGAGAGAGACATCAATGAGAGAGAAACATTGATCAGCTGCCTCCTGCACACCTCCCACTGGGGATGTTCCCGCAACCAAGATACATGCCCTTGACCGGAATCGAACCTGGGACCCTTCAGTCCGCAGGCCGACGCTCTATCCACTGAGCCAAACCAGTTAGGGCCAGATTACAACAATATTTAAAGCATGACTACAACTTGAAATTGGTTGTGGATATTTTATACATTGTGTACTTCTCCTTCTTAGTTGCTTAACTTTGAATGCAGTCAGTGAGTGCTATTAACACACAACACAGTAACAGCACGTCTTTCTGCTTACTCGTTAGAACAGTATAGCATCTTTTAACAGTACTAACAGTATATCACACCTACGAATTCCTACAGAGTAAAGGTTCACATTTCAATTCTTCCCCGTCTCTTATTTGAAAATGCTACCTTTCACCCAGAGATCACCAAGTTGTCAGCTCATTCTTTTTTACGAGCTTACTTACACTTTATGAAAGAAAGTGTGCAAAGTCGGCTCAAAAAAACCCAATACTGCAAAAACTGGGGCCACAGTCATAGGACTGTATCAGACTGGGAATGGGCATGAGTGGATCGAGTCAGGCGCTCCTTCAGCCTGTGGTCCAGCTCAGTATTGCCAGATCCTTTCATTTTCCTCAAAGACCCAGAAATCTGGAATTTTAAAATGAACTCTTAGAATTTACATGTTAACAACAAAACTAAAGAAATTTTTAACCCCCTTTCAGATTATTTGCAGGTTGTATCAGCTAAATTTTGGATCTGGTCTTTCTTCAAGAGACACCATGCTAATGAGGTGAGGTTTCAAATACCTGTTAGTTTTTATTTCATTTACTTAGCACAGAAAGCGCTGTCAAGTTCACAGTAGTATTACAGATTTAAAAAGACAACATGACCACCAACACCTCTGGGTTCTGGAGACACTCCTAGGTGTGGTCTCTAAGGCTAGACCCTGCGCCTTACACGCTCTCCCAGTTAAGTACACGGAACAGGGCAAAGACGACAGAGACCCCAGCTTGCCGGCCACTCCCAGGGGCAAACCTCAAGGAAGTTCCAGTTAAAAAAAAAATAAAATCAAACACCTGATGCAAATTTTCGCTTCTGTTCCACATTCTACCCATCTTATCTTAACATAAACGCTATTCTGTTGTTTTGGTGAAATTTATCGTGCTTATTTTGTGGCTTCACAAAGCGCCATACTCACTATATACCAGTAACTCCAGCGCGCGAGTCACCCGTTTGATTAGCAAGGAATCGGTTTTCTGCACTAAACCCCCCCCCCCCATGGAAGCTAAAGGCCCTTCTTGGAACTCAAGAAGGTTAAGGAATGATGTACAAATATACTTTTAAAATACGTTTAAAAAATGTTTCCATTTCAGTTGACATTCAATCTTGTGCATAGCACAGCGGTTAGAGAATCGTATACTTTACAGTGTCTCCCCCCGCCCCCATATTTCTAAAGCCGCCTAAAACCACCCATAGCTGTTGCAGTATTACTGACTCTATTCCCTGTGCATAAATAAAATAGGCTCTTTTAAGACTTTCGTCTGAACACGAGTATTCTGCAAGAGCCTGATGAATGGAGGCTATTTCGTGAAAATGGCCATTTGGGGTTTAACTCATCATCGAATCTTGGAAGCATCACAAGTGCTTTCAGATGAACACGGCACGTCTCTGCACCCTCACTCTCCTCGGAGGCGACTCCCTGTCCGGCCCTCCCACCCCCCTGACTGCAGGGCACAGCTTCCTCCCCACCAAGGTCCGGCTTCCCGAACCCAGAGCCCGGGAACGCCTCTTGGCAGAGAGCGCGAGGGGAGCGGGAGGAGAAGGAGAAGGAGGAGGAGGAGGAGGAGGGGAGGGTAGGAGGCGGAGGAAGGCGGGATCTGTGGACGCCGGCCTGCGCGAGCAGCCGAGGGGGCCGCCCGGGGGCGCAGGGCCCGCCCCCGGGGCGCCCAGGCCCGGCCGAGCCACAGGGTCCCCGCCGCGGGGCCGGGTCTGTTCGGCGGCCTGGGCGGCGGGGGGTGGGGGGAACGGGGAGGCGACGCGTCGGCTCGGACTCGGCGGCGGAGATGCGGGGTGAGGCACCCGGAGGTCCAGCCGGAGCCCGCGCGCTCTCGGGGACGCCCAGGCCGCACAAAGGGCCCCGCCGGCCCCCCGCCGTTTCCTCACCTGCTGCTCAGCGGCCGGCCCTCCGCTCGCAGCGCCCCTGGGCGAACCCTGCGCGGCTCGGAGAAAGGGAAAGACGCGGCGGCCTGACGGGCGACGCCTGCTCGGACCTCCGCACGCCGCCGCCGGGCCTCCGAGTCAGGCTCCCGGGGTGGCCCCGCCCACTCCCCTGCCCGCCCTCGCTCCGGATTGGCGAGAGTCCCGGAAGTGGCCTCCTTCAGGCGCGCTGAGGCCTCGCCTCTTCCGGTTCCGTTCCGGGTTCCGCGCGGCCCGAAGGAGCGAGTCGCTGGTGCCCGGATGGCTAGAGTGTCCTCGCGTGCTCTCACGCGCTCCCGGGGCGGCCCCGGAGGCTGTCGGGAAGTAGGCGGGGTGACGTGGGGCGGACGAGCTCTGCGGCGGGTTCGCAGGGCTCAGTGGCCGGCGGCAGTGGGTGCCGGTGGCGGCCAGCGACCGAGGTGGAGCGGGGCGGCGTGTGGCCGGGGCCATGACGAGCAATGCCGGGGAGTGGTGCCTCATGGAGAGCGACCCCGGCGTCTTCACCGAGCTCATTAAAGGATTCGGTGAGAGCTCGGGGCGCCGTCCTGGGCCGGGGGGGGGGCGGTCAGGGAGGAGGCCGGGCCGGGCACGGAGGGGTTTCCTGCGGCTGCCGCCTCCCCGCGTGGAGAAGCCGGCGACTCCGGGCCCCTGGAGGGACTCGGGGAGGGGACGCTCAGGGCTCCGCCCCCCTCCCAGCCCCGGGTGATCGCTTTTCCGCGGAGATCCGGGAGTCACACCACGAGGGCGGGGACCCCGAGTGTCCGCACTTGCCGTCTCAGGATCCGGCTCCCCATTACTCGTTTAATTGCAACGGGTCCCCGCAGCTCCCCTGCCCCCGCTGAGCACCGGCCTTTCCCCTCTCCTCGCCGCGCGCCCCGCGTCCCGGCAGGTGCGCGTCTCAGGCCGCCCGCCCCGCGGGGAGAGCTGGGGTGCGCCTGCTGGAGGGCGGGGTGCCCCAAGTCCCAGCCGCCCCGAAACCCGAGCTTTTCGTCCTTCCGAGCAGGACACCTTGAGGGTGGGACCGCGTGGGGCCGGCGGGCCACGCCGCCCGCTCTGCGCCCCGCAGGTCCCTGGCTTCCGGCGAGGTGCGCTTCCTGGAGCTCGAGCTCCACGCCGGAGGCCACATGCGCGCCCCGTAGTTTCTTCCTGGCCCGGGGCCTCGTCTTGCCCCCGAATAACCAGCGCACTTGACTTCTTAGCCTTCTTCCTGCCCCTCTTGTCCCTAGCCTCTATTTGTTGTTGTTGTTGGGGCGCGCCAGTGCGTTTATCTTTATGTTACATTTCCTGGAATATTATTAATGCTAGCTGTTATGGTAAAACTTGTACTCGGGGTAGCCATTAGACGTCGGCACAGATACTGTCTATTGTGCATAGCTGGATATTTGGAATATCACTTAGCAGGCGCATCTTGTTACTACGATGTGTCAGGGACACTGGTAGGCTCTGGAGGATTTGTTCCCTTTAAATGTCTGTTTGCTTAACTTCAGAGAGGGCGAGAGAGAGATCTGAAACGTCCAGGATGAGAGGAATCCTGGATCGGCCGCCTCTTGCACGCCTCCTCCTGGGGATCGCCTCCTCCCGGGGATCGAGCCTGCAACCCAGGCATGTGCCCCGACCAGGAATCCATGGCCTCCTGGTGCCTGTAGATGGATCACTGAGCCACGCTGGGCGTGGGTGAGGGTTTTTAATGCGAATAAACCGTGCGCGCCGTTCTGAAGAAGTGGCGAACCATAACGCCGGGTATTGATTGCTGTCTTGACGTGTGAAAGAATGTTATAGGCACACAGCAGGTGGAAAACCACAAACAGCACTGATGTTCAAGTGTGTGGCTTAGGAAAGTGGCTGACGTAATCTAACAGACTTGGACGGGTATTGGTTTGCCCCTGAAGCTGAAAAGATCAACTGAGGCCAGGATGTATGGTTTGTTGTATAGTCTGTGTTGCCCTGTAGTCGCTGGGGACTTAACTGTCAAAGATGTTTGCATGCTGAAATGGTATTTGTTGTCACAGAAAGGTTTACCGTGTGTAGCGTGCAGAATCAATGGGAATGATGTGAGAGAAGCTAGAGGTCTCCTAGAAAGGCCAGAGCCTGAGATGATTGGCGGGATCTAGAGGTTGGGTTGGAGGAGGAGGTACAGCCCTTCATTTTGGCTTTGAGTGGTAAGCACCATGCAATATACAGATCTTGTAACACAGAAACCCATACCTGAAACTTATATGATCATGCTAACCAATGTCATCCCAATGAATTAAAAAATAAAGCAGAAATCAAGAAAAATCAATGAAACCAAAAGCTGGTTTCTCAAAGATCAATAAAATGGACAAACTCCTAACCAGACTGATGAGAAGAGGACAGGGCACGCAGATGACCGGTACCAGGAAGAAGAGAGGTGGTATCACCACAGAATCTACAGACACTGAAAGGGTAGTAAGGGGATATTGGAAGCATCTTTATACCAGTAAATTTGACAATTTTAATGAAATATACAAATTCCCTTAAAGATGCAAATTACAAAAGCTCAATCAAGAAAGATAGGTAACCATTTAATCTTTTATTTATTAAAGAAATTGAAATTGTAATTTAAAACCTTTTCACAGAGACAACTCCAGCCAAAATTGTTTCACTAGTAACAATTTTTCAACTCCTAGTAACGATTTTTCCTAGGTAGTTGAAAATAGGATAGAGTAAAAATTTAGGAAAAGTCGCTGTTAGTGGCAGTTATTTATTAGCACTTAAACAATGTACAGTGAGAAAAAGAGAGCCACGGGCAGAGCTGGGAGAGCTTACGATTGAGCGAAAAAAGGGGATGCAGAAGGCATGGAGAAGGTGCCGACTGATGGCCTGTCAGTGGAGGCACACTCTGGAAACTTCTAAGTTATAAGGCAAACACTCCCGGTGCAGATCGGACAGGATGGACTAGGATTTGGCTATGAACTTGGTCAGGTTTACCATTTTAATTTCTCATGTCTTTCCCTCCCAAATGTGCACACCTTTTAGTTAATATCTAGTGGTGGAGAAAAATGAAT
Organism: Antrozous pallidus; assembly: GCA_027563665.1. Lineage (NCBI taxonomy): Eukaryota > Metazoa > Chordata > Mammalia > Chiroptera > Vespertilionidae > Antrozous > Antrozous pallidus. The sequence goes on along the minus strand of CM050529.1, from coordinate 12,730,192 downwards.
TCATACGTTGTTTTCTAAAGAAGCAATTTCTTATTTTAGGTTGCCGAGGAGCCCAAGTAGAAGAGATATGGAGTTTAGAACCTGAGAATTTTGAAAAATTAAAGTGAGTATAATTTTCGCTGTGTTAAAAATTGTCTCCACGAAAGCAAACATTTGTCTATTTATTTTTCTTAGACTACACTAGGCTGAATACACGATCTCTTTAAAGTGTTTTCAGCCCTATGAGATAGGAATTACTACTCCTTTTATTACCATGAACTTGAAGCTTCTAGATAAGTAGCTTGCAAGGGATTAGAAACTAAGTTCCTCTAATTCCATGTCAACAAAGTAATTGGTTGGTTTTTACAACATTCATATCTAGATCATGGATTAGAACATGGAACACATTTTTAGTATAAGAGACATGAATAAGAGGTCCATCTACAAAAGCATATTTCATAAAGCAGATTAATAGTAATGCAAACTTGTCTACACATTATCACATTGCTTCTGGGGGGGCTGCGGTCCGGATTCCAAAGTACCTTCCTCTTCCCCCGCCCTGAGTAGAACCTCCCCTCTGAGCCTTTCCGCACGGCCCACCTCCTTACCTCCAAGCGCTGACCCTGAATTGTGGGGGAGGGCGGGGGAGTTCTCACGGAGGGGGGAGGCAAGTTGGCTTCTAACAGGGACAGCGGGGACCATTGGGTATGGCCTCTGTTTTCATAGTAAGAAGGGGATGGTTTGCTTCCCCCACCTTCCCCTTCCCCACAAAAAGCGCAGTCACTAGATGGAATAGGACAGTGGTCGGCAGAGAGTGGCTCTTCCACAAAATATCACGGTTGGGCGTGCATGTACAATCCAATCGAAACTTCGTGGCCCATGCGCAGAAGTCGGTTTTCGGCTCTCAAAAGAAATTTCATTCGTTGTACTGTTGATATTTGACTCTGTTGACTAATGGGTTTGCCGACCACTGGAATAAGAGGTCAGTTTCAACTGCGTAACCAGGAAGGTTAATTAAAGATACGCCTTAGAACTGGCTTCAAAGCATAGGAGATATTTTTATTGCGTGGAAGGCGATTGTGAAAGAGGGTCCATTGGATGTTTCCTGGGCAACAGCAGCTCCCCGAGGAAGGTGGTGACCCCCTCCGGGACCAGGTGACAGCTTCCATTCGCACTGGCGTGAGGACTTTTCACGCGTCCCACAATGAAGTGACTCCCTGCATTTCATAGTGCGTGCGCTGTCAGCCATTGATCTGCAGACAGCCGAGCTGCACTTCACTCCTGTGTGTTGGAATTCAGCCTGGGTTGGCAGCTGCTTCTGGTGTTGCTCTGTTCTTGTTTTCTTTGTCTAAGCGCAGCGATACAAGGTAGAAATGAATAATCTGCAGATTTGACAGCGAGCCTTGGTTCTTTTTTAACTGATGGAATTTTAAGTTTTATTAGCCTGTCTCAGGCAACATTCTAGTGACTGAGGAGCAATGGAAACCTTAAAAAAATTTGAGTTTACTTATTTGCATTGTATTTGTTAAGTAGCTGAGTAGAATGTGTTCGAGCAGCAGCAGGTTGTGGTGTCACTAGCTGGTGTTTTGTTTTGTAGGCCGGTTCACGGGCTGATTTTCCTGTTCAAGTGGCAGCCGGGAGAAGAGCCAGCCGGCTCGGTGGTGCAGGACTCCAGACTCGACACCATCTTTTTTGCCAAGCAGGTACGGCCCGTGGGCGCTCCGAAGGCTCACGAACAGTCTCTCATAAACAGGACTCCATTTCCCCGTGCGTTTGTAACGTCGCAGTACTCACCTTTTGTCTCAGGACCCCCTTTCCGTTCTTCGAAACGACTGAGCTCCCCATTTAGAGAGGCAGCAGCACTGGCTGGCTGAGGCTGATCGGATGCTCTAGTTGGCGGGGAACTTGTTCAAGTGTGTGGCTTAGGAAACCGCTAGTGAAGTGACTTACCACAGTAATGATAAAATGTTGAGGGCAGAAATGATCTTCTAGTAATCACAGTGTGTGTAAAGACCCAGGAAGGACAGTTTGGTAGTGCTGCTCTGTAAAACGTTGTTGCCTAACTACCATTTCACTGATGTTAAGTGAGGTCTCTCCCCCCCGCCCCCCCCCCCACTGGGATTCGAACCTACAACCCCGGGTTGTGCCCTGGCCAGGAACCACCCCGTGACCTCTTGGTTCATGAGTCAGTGCTCAGCCACTGAGCTGGTCCGGCTGCTTTGCTGACAAGCTGATGGGGCCTCCGCTCTTGGTCTCACAGGTCATTAATAACGCTTGTGCCACGCAAGCCATAGTGAGTGTGTTGCTGAACTGCACCCATCAAGACGTCCATCTGGGAGAGACGTTGTCAGAGTTTAAAGAGTTCTCACAAAGCTTTGATGCAGCTGTGAGTACCGCCTTCTTACTCCTAAGGCGCCCTGTTTGTGACGGTGCTTGTTTTAACGGGCGCCTTCTTCCAATCGTTCCAGATGAAAGGCTTGGCGCTGAGCAACTCGGATGTGATCCGTCAGGTGCACAACAGCTTCGCCAGGTGAGGCTGGGTGCGGAGTCCACCCTGCGGCCTTCCCGCCCTGCCTGCCTCTCACTGCCTCCCCCTTCACTGCAGGCAGCAGATGTTTGAATTCGACGCGAAGACACCAACCAAAGAAGAGGATGCGTTTCACTTCGTCAGTTACGTCCCTGTTAACGGAAGACTCTATGAACTGGACGGACTGCGGGAGGGACCGATTGACCTAGGTAACCAGTGCCTGTTCCTGCCGTTTCCCCCTTGGCCAGGAGGAAGCGGGGTTCACCTGTGTTAGCCTCCATGCTGCAGAGATTGGAGGGGACGGCGGCGGCGATGACGTAGGGCGCTCTCAGGACACCCCCAAGCTCCTCAGTACTTCATGAAGTTCACAGATAGGAAGGGCCTGCTGACCCCTGCAATTCAGTTGGAACCTTTGCTTTTTTTCCTAAGAGAAAAACATTTTAACCCATAGATTACATAATTTATTGTTTATTTTTTTTAGTTACCTTTCCAAAAAGTGCATGTGTTTTTATTGATCTCAGTAAATAAGACTTGAAGCTGAACACAGTTATGCTAAGAGGATTTTGGCCATCCTGAATTTCCTGAGCCTTTTATTAAAAGAGACGCTTTGGGCCAGAGCTATGCAGCGAGCGGTGCTGCCGCTGCCTGTCGCTGACGGAAACCTCCCGCCTTTCTCCAGGGGCCTGCAGCCAGGACGACTGGATCAGCGCCGTGCGGCCCGTGATAGAGAAGAGGATACAGAAGTAAATGCCCGCTAGCCCCTTCGCGTAACGTCCTGGTTTGGTGTTTAAGCATTTAAAAATTTTTCATTTTTATTTTAGCAATGCTCACTTGATTACTGGGTTCAGGGAATCTGTGTCGGAAAACCTCTAGATCCTGCCTTATTGTTAGCAGAATTATACAGAGATCGCCATTAAGCTCGGTGTTTCATGCAGTTAGTTTTGTTTTGAGCATATGTTTCTTGATTAAACTTTTTGAGATGGTTATAAAAGGAATGCAGAGTGATCCTGTGTGCCCTTCGTCCTGCACTTGGTGGCACCTTGCAAAACTATTGCAGTGCCGTGGCCAGGACACTGACATTGGCACTGTCAAGGTACCGAGTAATTCCCCCGAGTGCTCAGGTGCCCATTTAGAACCTCGGCCACCTCCCTCCCCTGTCATCCCCCACATCAGTTGTCATTTAAAAAAAATCTCCGTATAAAAACCCAGCGACCAGAATAGTGGAATGGCCAGAACGACTTGGTGGCTGTGGCGTGCACTGTCGCAGCCACCCAGCCTGATCTGAGTCCCGATCTGCTACCCCTGGCCAGCGAGGCCCCTGATTGGCCCCCAACGCCCTGATTGGGGGCGGGGCCGGCTAGGGGGTAGCAGGCCCTGTGGCCTTTCCCCCTGACCAGCCCCAACCCCAATCGGCCCTTCCCATGCAAAGTGGGTTGAGGTTGGCCTACTGCCCATGGCCTATACCCCCCACTGGCCTGGCCCAATGGGCCTCCATTAAGGCCGGCTGGCTGGATCCCACCTGTGCATGAATTCATGCACTGGGCATCTATGTTACATAAGCGGAAGCATGCAGCATGTCACCTTTTTGGACTGGCTCCTTTCCGCACAGTTCTCTAGAAATTCCAGTAGGTTAAGTGGGTCAATAGCTGATTCTTTTAGAACAGTAGTCTGTGGTATGGTTATACCACTTTTTTGCCCACTCTCCCACTGAGGGACATCTGGATCTTCTCCAGTTTATGGCTGTTAGGAATAAAGCTGTGACAGACACATGGAGACAGATGGTGTGTGAACCTACGCTTTCATTTCCCTGGGGTAACTGCCCAAGAGCACACTGCTGAGTTGTATGGTAAAGGCATGCTTCATTTTTTAAGAAACCACCACACTTTTCTAGCGTGGCTGCGCCATTCGCTATTCCCACTCGTAAAGGACAAAGGATCATGGCCTCGCTAGCATTTGTTTTTTAATTTCTATTCTGATTGGTGGGTGGTGATATTTCATCATGATTTGAATCTGCATTTCCCTAGTGACTAATGATGTGTGCCTTTTGCCTATTTTGTATGTAATTAGATTGTTTCTTTTTTAAAAAAAAATTTATTATTTACTGTGAGGAAGGGAGAGGGATAGAAAGTCAGAAACATCGATGAGAAACATTGATCTGTGCCCGCAGCCAAGGTACATGCCCTTGTCCGGAATCGAACTTGGGACCGTTATCCACTGAGCCAAACTGGTTTCGGCTAGATTGTTTCTTTTTTGAAGGTTGAGCCTTGAAGTTTTTTTCCTACTCTGATACTGCTCATCCTTAGATACATCGTTAACACTCTGTCCCAGCCTGTAGCTCATCCCCCTCCTCCCTGAGTGGTCTTTCAGAGCAAACATTCTCAATCCCCTTGAATTGTCTTTCCCACCATGAATTGCATGTTTATTGCCGAATCTAAGAATTCTTCCCCTAGCCCTAGATTCCAAAGATTTTGCCATTGTCTTTTGTAGGCTTACTGTGGTTTGTTTTCATTTAAGCCTGTGATTTACTTGGAGTTAATTTTTACACATGGCCTGTGGCTGTTCACCTGCTCTGGCACCCCTGGGTGAGCAAGCTGTCCTTCCTCCACAGAACTGGCCCCACACCCGGTACAGAACCGAGGCCGTATGTGTGGGGTGTTTCTGGGTTCACCGTCCTGTCCCACTCAGCTGTGTGTCTGTCAGCACCACAGTCTTGGTTACTGTAGCTGAAGTCTTGACATCAAGGACAGGGACGCCTCCTGCTTGACTCCTTTCCTTCCAAGTTGTGCCAGCCATTACAGACCCTCCGCCTTCCGTGCAGATTTCAGTATAAACTTGTATCTACTAACATTCTTGCTGGGACTTGGATAGAAATTGCGTGAAACATTTGTATCAATTTGAGGAGAATTGGCATCTTTGCCATGTGAAGTCTCCCAGTACATGAACCCCTGACTGATCTCCCAGAGAATTGTGGGGTAATCACAGCAGATTATCTTAACTGTGATAGTGTTACAATTCTTTATTACATTACAAACTTGACCTTTTTTTAGGTACAGTGAAGGTGAAATTCGATTTAACTTAATGGCCATCGTGTCTGACAGGAAAATGATATATGAGCAGAAGATAGCAGAGTTACAGAGACAACTTGCTGAGGTTTGTGGCTGTTTTCTTAGTTATTTTCTCAGGGAAAGGGTTTACGCCTTCCCTCCTTCCTCCTCGTTTTCCTTCCTCCTTTCTTTAAATGTGGACTGAATCAAGTGTCCTGAGTGGTGGGAAGAGAACACCCTCACGAGTCACGCTGCCTGGATTCAGCTCTGGTGGATGCATTAATTTGAGTGTATTTCTTTGTTTCTCAGTTTCTTAGGTAAAATGAGGATAACAGTATTTTCCTTAGAAGTTGTTGTGAAGGTTAACTGAGATAATACATGTAAACCACTTTAAACAGTGACTGAGAAGTAGTGTGTGCTAAATAAGTGTTAGCAATTATTTGCTCTCATTTAATTATGCAAGTTAGACTGCACTTTTCAAAGAATCAGTTGGGTACATTTACTTTTAAAAAAATATTTTTATTGATTTCAGAGCGGGAGAGGGAGGGAGAGAGAAACACCAATGATGAGAATCATTGATCAGCTGCCTCATGCATGCTCCTACTGGGGATTGAGCCCACAACGTAGGAACATGCCCTTGGCTGGAGTCGAACCCTGGACCCTTCAGTACCCAGCCTGATGACGCTCTATCCACTAAGCCAAACCAGCTAGGGCTCAATGGGGTACATTTAGACTTACATGTCATCTTTACTAATATTTATGATTATCTTTCTGTGGTAAATAGGATTGGAGAGAATTAGTAACAGACAAAAGACTTTTTTACATTCTTTGACCACATTTTCTTAAGGTTATATTTAAGCAAATTTATAGCTGAATGGAAGGGCATAGGTTTTAGTATATTACAGTACAGATTACTTTTAGGTAAACAGTATATTGCAGAATATAGAAATATGAAGATATTATTTAGGGCTTTTATCCTTGAATATTGCATTTATTTGGCTGGGATTCTGTTACCGCATTAAGGGTAAAATTTAAAGGAATTGTACTGTGCATATCACTTGAAAATATTCTGCACTTAAGCCTCAGTTATTAGGGAGTGTTTTTCTTTCCTTTTCCCTAAGGAGGAACCCATGGATACAGACCAGGGTAGTATGCTGAGTGCTATTCAGTCAGAACTCGCCAAAAATCAGATGCTCATTGAAGAAGAAGTACAGAAATTAAAAAGATATAAGGTATTTAAAAAAATTTGTCCCTTTAATGTTTTAAAATGGAGTGGTATATTTTGACATGAAGGTATGTATAATAGTGATCACTTTCCTCCCATTATTTACTAGTTTTCAGAATGTGTTGATTCCCTGGCATTCTACAAAAGTAACTAGTGAGCTGTGTTTCTTTTTAATTTTTAAAAAAGTATTATGAACAGATTTTTAACCTATTTGATGTTTCAGTTCTCTGCAGATATTGCTGATGCTCAAATTATCCCCCCTTTGGCCAGTAGGGGTCACTGCAAGCTGCCTCCTGTGTCCTTTGACATGACTGTTCATCCTTCATAGCTTCTGTTCTAGTAACATGTTTCAGGCCCATCTCGTACATTTCCCGCCTCAGACTTTCAATCAGCCATTTCTTCAAGAAGCTCTGGGTCCTTTGGTGGGAGGTGGTATTAGAAACCATCTCTCTGGGTACTCAGTGATACTGATTGGCCTTTATTTCTAGACCTTTTCAGAGCTAAGAAATGTATATTTTTTTGTTTCATTTTTGGATAGAAAAATATGAGAGTTCCTATTAATGTTTATTTTTACGATTAAAGGGTTTTATACTTTAAATTAAGCATTTGTGTATTTTCTCGTAACCTGAAAATCTTGTTTCCTAACAGCAGTAACACAATTACTTATTTACTTTATGCTACATATATATTGCATTTTTATGTAAAGAATGCTACACACACATACATCGTGCACTAGTGGGGTCCCTCCACCTCGCCTGCGGGATTGGGCTGAAACCGGCTCTCCAAAATCCCCTAAGGGGTCCTTGATTGCAAGAGGGTGCAGGCCAGGCCGAGGGACCCCACTGGTGCACACATGATCAGGACAAGGAAGGGACGTGGCAGGTTGGCCAGCCAGGGAGGGGCTGGGAGAGGGCTAGTCCCCGATCCGCCAGACCCCAGCAGCAAGCTAACCTACTGGTTGGAGTATCAGCCCCTTGATGGTCAATGCATGTTAGTGACTGGAACTGTCTGCCTCCTGGTGGTCAGTGCACATCATAGTGAGCAGTTTTAGCATATCAGCATATTATACTTTGGTTGAACAGACAACCGGACATTTAGCATATTAGGCTTTTGTTATATGAGATAGGAGATATATATATATATAAAGTTCAGAATAACAATACCAGGAATGTTATTTTTCCCTTAGGCATATATCCTATTTTAAATGTATAATCAAAATACTGTGTTTTGAAATTCACTTGAAAAATTTTCTCTCGGTGTGGTTCTATTACTAATTTGATACACAAGTGGATTTATTCTTTTAAATTTTGCTTTTCAGTTTTTTAGGTTTTATAAAAAGTTTTGATTAATTATGTCAGTAGTAGTAAGCCATGCTCAGAAACTCTCCACATGTTTATTATGTCAGTTTTATTCTCAGTGCGAACTGGATCTCGTTATTTCTAATAGTTATTTCAATTTTGAGTTGTGTGCAAAATCAGAATGTCAGAAACTTAGTGGAAATGCAAAGCCAGTGTGGTTTGATACTTGTTTTATTTTCAGATTGAAAACATCAGAAGGAAACATAATTACCTGCCGTTCATTATGGAATTGTTAAAGACGTTAGCAGAGCACCAGCAATTAATACCACTAGTGGAAAAGGTAAGGATTTTATGCTGGATATAGACTAGTACACACACATACACACACACACACACACATTTTCTTTGTCCTTGTGGAATTTGTTTTTTTATTACAGTTTACATTGAATACTGTTTTGTATGTGTACAGCACAGCAGACAGACATTCATATACCTCTGACCATTTAGGGGCCGTCACCATAGGTAGTTACTACGGTATTGTTGACTATATTAACTTAGATTCAGATTTTCCAAAAACAAAAGTTTTTTTTTTAGCTTAAGTAGAGGTAAAATGTGTTGAAGCTTTTTGACTTTTATTTGTTTTATATTCTAGACTAGAGGCCTGGTACACAAAATTCATGCACGGGGGACGGGGGATGTCCATTAGCCCAGCCTGCACCCTCTCCAATCTGGGACCCCTGGAGGGAAGTCCGACTGCCCTTTTAGGCTAGATCCCAGTAGGATCGGGCCTAAACGGGCAGTCGGACATCCTTCTCACAATCCAGGACTGCTGGCTCCAAACTGCTCACCTGCCTGCCGTCCTGATTGCCCCTAACCGCTTTGCCTGCCAGCCTGATCACCCACTAACCACTACCCTGCCAGCCTAATTGATGTTTAACTGCTCCCCTGCCAGCCAGTTTGCCCCCAACTTCCCTCCTCTGCTGGCCTGGTCACCCCTAAGTACCCTCCCCTGCAGGTTTGATCGCCCCCAACTGCCCTCCCTTGCAGGCCTGGTCCCTCCCAACTACCCTCCTCTGCTGGCCTGATCGCCCACAACTGCCCTCCCTTGCAGGGCCTGGAACCACCCAATGGCCCTCCCATGCTGGCCATATTGTGACCACATGGGGGCAGTATCTTTGACCACATGGGGGCTGCCCTGTTTTGTGTTGGAGTGATGGTCAATCTGCAAATTACTCTTTTATTAGATAGGATAGAGGCCTGGTGCATAGGTGGGGGCCAGCTAGTTTTCCTGAAGAGTGTCCCAGATCAGGGTGGGGGTTCCCTTGGGGTGAGGGGTGGCCTGGGCGAGGGGCCTGTGGAGGTTTGCAGTCCAGCACACCCCAGTGACCCAAGCAGAGGCCCTGGGATCTGGGATTAATCTATGTCTTACAATTGAAACTTTGTAGCCTGGAGCGGAGCCAAGCCTTCTGCTCACTCTGTGGAGGCAGCCATTTCTGTTTGAAACTTTGTAGCCTAGAGTGGAGGCCCAGGCAGGCAACGGCAGGCTGAAAGCTTGGTTTCTTCCGTTGCCAGGGAAACCCAAGCCTCTGTTCTCTCCAGCTCAATGGCTGCCGCCATTTCTGTATCTTTTATAATTGAAACTTTGTAACATTGAGTGGAGGTGTAGGCAGGCAATGGCAGGCGGAAAGCTTGGCTTCCTCCGTTGCCGGGGAAACCCAAGCCTTCCTCCTGCTCTCAGTGGTGGCAGCCATCTTGGGTTGGGGTTTATTTGCATAATTTCTCCTGATTGGCTGGTGGGTGTGGTGAAGATACAGTCAAATTTGTATATTACTCTTTTATTAGATAGGCTACTTCTTTTTCAAAATTTAATAGAACCTACAATTGTGGGTGATCAGGCCATTAGGGGAGGGCAATTGGGAGGGACCAGGCCTGCAAGGGAGGGCAGTTGGGGGCAATCAAGCCTGCAGGAGAAGCCAGTTAAGGGTGACCAGGCCGGCAGAGAAGCAGTTAGACATCAATCAGGCTGGCAGAGTAATGGTTAGGGGGTGATTAGGCTGGCAGGCAGAAGCAGTTATAGGCAGTCAGGGGAGGCAGGCAGGCAAGCAGTTTGGAGCTAGCAGTCCTGGATTGTGAGAAGGATGTCCGACTGCCCATTTAGGCCCAATCCCAGTAGGATCAGGCAGTCAGACATCTTTAAGGTACCCCAAATTGGAGAGGGTTCAGGCTGGGCTGAGGGACACCCCCCACCCGCCCACTCGCCCTCCTATGCACGAATTTCATGCACTGGGCCTCTAGTCTTTAATAAGCCCCATCCTCCCTAAGCAATGACTCTAAGGCAGTTGGTCTGGACCACATTTTCAGAAATGCTTTGAGAAGACACTACTAGGCAAATATATAACTTATATTTGAACATATAACTTAAAAGACTAGCCCTCGCTGGTTTGGCTCAGTGGATAGAGCATCATCCTGATGACTGAAGGGTTCTGGGTTCGATTCCAGTCAAGGGCACACAACTTGGTTGCAGACTTTATCCCTAGCCCCTAGTCAGGGTGCATGGGGGAGGCAACCAATCGATGTGTTTCCCTCACATTGTTTCTCTCTTTCTTCCCCTCCTTCCCACTCTCTAAAAATCAATGGGAAAAATATCCTTGAGTGAGGATTAACAAAAAAGAATTAAAAATAGGACAAATAATAAAATAAAATAAAAAAAGATAAAGAACAGAGTATACACGGTAGGTATATTTTCCTTATTTTAAGGTTTATGAAACTAACATACATGATTGTAAGTTCTAAACAATATGAAATGAGAGTTAAGGTTTGTGTGCATCTTATTACCCAGATCCCGAAAAATGTGTGCTTCATCTTATCATTAAATATAAAACTTACTGCAGAAGTCTGCTAAATCTTCTTTTTGTGATATACCTCTTTCTCTTTAGGGATCTCAGGATATTAGTATTATGAAAGTCCAAGATTTTAAAGTTTTAGATTAACAGTTAAGGTTCTGTGATTTTCAAAATTATTCTGTTAACAGAACACCAAGCTATTGTGTTCTTTGTAGGAAACACTATGAAATAGTTCTCTATTGAAAATAATAAAGAAGACAAAATAGACTAATAGGATATGTAATATCACATTTATGTATAAATATTATTAAGGAGAAAATTTAAATATATGTATTTCACTCTGAAATGGTTCTGTGGACTGGCCTGTGTGGCTCAGTGAGGTTCACCCGTGAACCAGGAGCCACCTTTTGACTCCTGGCCAGGGCATGTGTCTGGGTTATGCGCTAATCCCCAGTAAGGGGTGTGCAGGAGGTAGCTGATCAATGTTTCCGTCTCGCCATCTCCTAAAATCAATATCTTCCTCTCTTAAAGTCAATAAAAACACATTTTAAAAATTTTGTTCTGTGCATAAATATTTTTGTGCAATTAGGAAAGGACAATCTATTGGTTAATGACAGTATAATTCCAGATTTTTTTATTTTCAAAAAGCATAGCTAGAGAACATAGCTTTTCAGCTTTTGCATTAGAACCGCAGTTCCCATTGCGGACACAGAGTGGCAGTGTGTGAATGTCTGGTGTATGGAGCACAATGCAGTCTGTCCTTGCTGTTGCATTTGTTTTATTGAAGAGGTTGTTACTGACCTCGGAGCTTTTGTCTGTTTCTCCAAACTGCTTTTTCGTTATTCACGTTGCATAGACAGTATTGAAATACGTTTATTTCTTGTCTATATGCAATGTTCTCTCCCTAGATTCTGAGGAGAACTCAGATTATTATTTGATTAAAATTTTGGAAATGTTTTAATTACTCATTTTTATCCAGTTGCAGCTATAGGTTGGGCACTCTGTTAAAGCCTCTGGCTGTATCAGGAATAAGACACCTTTTCTCTCTCAAGCAACTTATGATACAGCGGAAAAAATAAGTAATCACAGTACTATACTGAATAGTGGCTTTTTTTACAAGTGCCAGGTACAGACAGTATGCTCACAAACAGACCTTTGAGATTTTATAAGATGCCATCTTTAATTTCTAGGCAAAAGAAAAACAGAATGCAAAGAAAGCACAGGAGACCAAATGAAGAGGATGCTGTGGCGTGTGCACTCGTCTGCTTCTGCCTTCATTTCCATGGAAACCACTGAGCATGCGGAACGTGGAGCGGCACCCTGACTGGCTCAGTGCACACTGGGCAGCAGTCCAGTCCGTCTTGTCTTTCCTGCATGGATTCACAAAGCCCCTACCTGCATCGTGTGCATGTAGTGCCTGTTAAATAAAGGTGATGTCAAGAACATTCGCCCAAATCCCATTATTTGACACTGGATCTGAGAAATTCTGTGATTCCCCACATACGTAGCTACTATAATGAATCTAGAAAACGCACAGATGATCTTCTCTACCTGTAATTGATGTCATTAATCCTTTGATCTTTTAGCTCACTTAAAAGCTTAAAATTTATAAATGTCAGCTCTTGATGAAACTGGATCTCTTGTTCTCATCATTAATGGAATAAAAAAATCAGTATTTCTGTCTTTGATATCTAAATATTTTGAGGATTTTTAAACTGAATTTTATCTTCTATATCAATTATTTGGAAAAGTGATTTTAGTGCAGATTATTTAAAAGGACAAAAGTACAGTTTTAGTGATTTTCATGCTGTCAGTAGAAAAAGTAATAAACATCCCAACTTTATTTTCACAAATTCTCTAAGTGTGTGGGGTTATTTCTTTCTGTGTTGTAAAACTGTTTACAGAAGGGGTCCTATTCTCAAAGCAATATTTCAGGTTAAGAACAAAATGTCAATCTTTAAGATTTCTGGTGGTACACTCAGCTGGGCATTTTCTCAAGCTGTTAATATGCATTTTTATAAAATATTGGAGATTTGACAAGGGTATGTCCCTTAAAAAAAAAAAAAAAGGTGATGTGCAGGATCCTTATGTGGCAATTTGAGCAAAAGTAGTCCAGCAGTTCCCAAGACACATGTACAGTTTGCCCCAAAGAAGGTTTTTGTTTCCCATTGCTTTTGGGAGTTGCTTTTCTTATTTTATAAAAATATTAGTATGTTCTTGCTTCTAATCTTCTTTTCCAAGTTAAACTTTAAAGGAAATTTTAAAAACTGTGATCTACTTTTGAGAGCACATTTCTGAAACTGATACATGACTTTTTAACATTTTATTATGGGAGAGTGTACCTAGCTTCCAGCTTCAGTGACCTTTTTTTTTTTTTTTGGAAACATGACTTTTAAAAGGATTGTTTTAAAGCTTACTTCGTTATGGTATCCTATCTAATAAAAGAGAAACATGCAAATTACCGTATCTTCGCTACGCTAGCTACCAGCCAATCAGAAGGGGGAGCGGGGCCACTGTGTTAGGCGGGGGCCTGTGAGGCCACCAGTGCGGGGTGCCTCGGGGGCTGGGTGGTTGCCACTGGGGCTAAGGCTAGGGCCAGGGGGCTGGGCCTAGGCAGCTGGAAGGGGGGGGGGAGGGGGCAGCCTGCTCGGGATGGGAGCTGAGTGACATACAGGCTCGCAACCACACAGGGCCCTCAACTGCATCACCTATGCTTCCCTGGACTTCACCCTCCAGCCCGGATCCTCCAGGTCCCAAGCCCTGGGGTGGCTCAAATTCAGCAAGAGTTTGCAATTTGCCCAAGGCACGTTGAACAGTTTTCTCCTAACCCCATTTGTGGGAGTGAAATCTGACTTAAAACTAGTGGATTAAACTAGAAAGTCAATTTGGAAATGTGGATCAAAATTCAAGTGAATTAGCTTTGGGCCAGGAGTTCCATGTCTGTGAATGTGTCCTAAGTAAACAGTCAAATAAGCAATTCTGTTCACTGTCGTCGTTGATGCCGGGGGAAACCAGAAGCAACCTGCCCCACAGTAAAGAGTTAGTGAAGTAAATCACAGTAATGTCAAACAGGGATAACACTGTAGCCATTAAACATTATGTCTGAACATCCAATTCGTTGACATGAAAAGAAGGCCATAGCCAAATATTAAGTGGAGGGCAGGGGAACATCAGAAGAGGGCATGTATACTTACATGTATGTATATTTTATATGTCAGGGGAATAATAGTTTTAAAACCAGTGGTTCTCCCTGATCTCTGCAATTGTGTTAGCAAATTGTGTTTCAGGTGTGACAGGTGTCCTTTGGTGTCCCATACACACAGGCATCCTTGCCTGTGGGACAGCCTGAACCTTGCCGCACCTGCCCCTCTCTGGTGTGGCAACGGCCCAATCAGACATTCCCTCCCCCAATCCAGAGGGGCTTGACCGGGGACCTCAGGCCTCGACCCCCGCCCTGGTACCAGGCCAGGGGACCTGAGGCCATGTCCTCCACCCAGTGGGGCTTGACGGGGGACCTCAAAGTACTTCCTGTCCTGGTGCTGGGCTAGGGGACCTCCAGCTGCTCTCTCTGCCTGGCAGGGCTTGACAGGGGACCACAGGCCACTCCCCCCACTCGGTAGGGCTTGACAGGGAACCTCAAGGTGTGCTTTTCATCCTGGTGCTGGGCTAGGGTACCTCAGGCTGCTTCCCCTGCCCCACCTCCAGGCTGGTGGACCTCAGGCGGTGCCTCCCACCTTGTGCGGCTTGACGGGACTGCAGGCCACACTCCCAACCCGGCAGGGCTTGACAGGGGACCTCAAGGTGTGCTTCCCATCCTGGTGCTGGGTTAGGGACCTCAGATTGTTCTCTCCACCTGCCAGGGCTTGACAGGGGACTACAATGAGGCTGGGGGACCTCAGACCATATCCTCCACACCAGCACCAGGCCAGGGGACCCGAGGCTGTGCCCCTCCTGCCTGGCTGGGCTTGTCAGGGGACCTCAGGCTGTGCCCCCACCCAGTGGGGCTTCACAGGGGACCTGAGCCTGTACCCCCATGCCAGTGGTGATTGACAGGGGACCTGAGGCTGTGCCTCCCTCCCGGTGCTGGGGTGCTGGGCTGGGGGACCTGAGGCTGTGCTCCTCTACCTGGCGGTGCTTGACGGGGGACCTGAGGCCATGCCCCCTACTCAGCGGGGCTTGACAGGGGATCCTCAGGCCGTGGTGCTGGGCCCAGGGGACCCGAGGATGCCGCCTGCTCTGTGGGGCTCAACAAGGGTGGGACTGGTTGGGTCTGGATCTACCCCAATGCATTTTACTAATTTTCTTTAGTCTCTGATACTTCTATTATAGAGAAAGAGCAAATAGCAGTATTAAATTATTTCCTCTAATTAATACCCTTTTAATGTGCACGGAATTTCATGCACTGGGCCACTAATTTTCTTTAGTCTCTGATACTTCTATTATAGAGAAAGAGCAAATAGCAATATTAAATTATTTCCTCTAATTAATACCCTTTTAATGTGCACGGAATTTCATGCACTGGGCCACTAGTTATTAAATAATATGACAAAAACCTGGTGGGAAATTGAGTAGAAAAGTTAATGAAATATCCTATATGATAAAGAGGTAATATGCAAATTGACCCTAACGCCCTCACAAAGATGACTGCCCACAACCAGGCCAGCAGGAAGGGTAAGGGCTGAACAAGTGACTGAACAAGCAGGCTGCGTGGAGTGACCAGGCCAGCAGGGGGAGCAGTTGGGATGACCAGGCTGGCTGAGGGCGGCTGTTGGGGGTCACCAACCAGGCAGGAGGGCAGTAAGAGGCTATCAGGCTGGTGGGGCGACAGTTAGGGGCGACCTGGCTGGCAGGGAGGGCAGTTAGGGGCGACAAGGCCGGCACACAGAGGCAATGAGGGGCAATCAGGCTGGTGGGGGTGACAGGGGTAACCAGGCAGGCAGGTGAGCAATTAGGAACCAGTGGTCCTAATTGCTGCCATCCCCCAATGGGTCCTGGATTGGTGAGGGTGCAGGCTGGGCTGAGGTGACCCTCCCTTCTCCCCATGCATGAATTTCTTGCACTGGGCCTCTAGTTTTAATAATTTCAGTTGGAGGTCATAAAGAAGAATTTCTAGTTTTCCATTTGTTGGTAAGTGAATATATTTTGCTCTGGATAACAGGAGTAATTATGGAGTGTTTCCAAAGCCATGATATAATTAAAAAAATGGTTTTGTAAGACTTATTGTAGGCTAATCTTAATCCCATTCATTTCAACCTAATGTATCTACCTTCTTTTATAGAGGCTTACATTGTTTTGAAGTAAGTATTTATTGTTGGAAGTATTACATCTATCCCCTTCTTTCCCCCATTGACCTAGCCTGCCCCTCATCCCTGCCAAGGCTTATATATATTTTTAAAGCAATACAAGGAGTATCCGGTAATGAAGACAATGTGATACTGGCCTGAGGATCAGCAAATAAGTCAGTGGGCTAGAAAAGAGCCTAAAAAACAATTCACATTTGCATGGCCACCTGATTTTGGACAAAGGTAGCAAAGGAATCTAACAGAGAAGGAAAGTATTCAACAAATGGCACCCAAACAGCTAAGCATCCACTTGTGAGTAGAAAAGTTAATGAAATATCCTATTAATAAAGAGGTAATATGCAAATTGACCCTCATGCTCTCACAAAGATGGCTGCCTATGATCAGACCAGCAGGTGGAATTAGAGGGGGATGAACAAATGACCGAACAAGCAGGCTGTGTGCGGCGACCAGGCCGGTGGGGGGGGGGGGGCAGTTAGGGGCAACCCCCTAACTCACAAAAATGAATTTAAGATGATGGACCATAGATCTAAATGCAGTAGCTAAAGAACAAAGCTTTTTATAGGAAAACATGGGTGAATATCTTTGTGACTTAAGGGTAGCTAAAGGTTTCTTAGGTCACAGAAAGTAATAACCATAAACAATCCAAAAGTAGTGTTCATTAAAATAAAACACTTGTCATTGAAAGATGCTTTTAATAAGAGGTATTATATGACATTTAGAAATCTACACTAATAAAAGAGTAAGATGCAAATTGACCATACCTTTGTGACACCCACCAGCCAATCATGAGTGAGTATGCAAATTAACCCAACAAAGATAGTGGGTTAATTTGCATACACAGGCACTGAAGGGGTGGGGCAGATGCTTGCATTTTCTCCATGGTGACGACACAGGCGTTTTGCACTGCCCCAGCCGCTGCAGGCTTCTGGGCAGCGTGGAAGGCGGAAAGGGGGCTCCAGCCTGAGCAAAGGTGGTGCTGGCAGCCAGGGGAAGGAAAGCCCATTTTTTGCACGAATCTTCATGCATCAGGCCTCTAGTAACTATAAGCCCCGCTGGTGTGGCTTAGTGATTGAGCATTGACCTGTGAACTAGGAGGTCACAGTTTGATTCCCAGTCAGGGCACATGTCTGGGTTGTGGACTCAATCCCCAGTGTGGGACAGCCAATCAATGATTCTCATAATTAATGCTTCTATTTCTCCCTCTCCCTCTCTTTGAAATAAAAATATTTAAAAAAATAGCTTTATAGCTGAGACCGGTTTGGCTCAGTGGATAGAGCGTTGGACTGTGGACTGAAGGGTCCCGGGTTCGATTCCGGTCGAGGGCATGTACCTTGGCTGCGGGCACATCCTCAGTAGGCGGCGTGCAAGAGGCAGCTGATCGATGTCTCTCTCTCTCATCGATGTTTCTGACTTTCTATCCCTCTCCCTTCTGCTCTGTAAAAAATCAATAAAATATATTTTAAAAAATAGCTTTATAAAACTGCTATAGGTAATTTTAATAGGTGTAAGATTTTTTTATTAATCTAATTCTAATGAGATGCCTTGAAGGAAATATCCACAGCTTAAGAATGGTTTATTTTAGCCCAGCCAGTATGGCTCAGTGGTTGAGCATTGACCTGTGAAACAGAAGGTCACAGTTTGATCCCAGGTCAGGGCACAAGCCTAGGTTGCAGGCTCAGTCCTCAGTGTGGGGCATGCAGGAGGCAGCAGATCAATGATTATCATCACTAATGTTTCTATCTCTCTCCCTTTCTTTCTGGAATCAATTTTAAAAAATTATATATAGAATAGTTTATTTTACCCGCTTTTTTTGATGATGGCAAATGCATTGTGACCCTTTGTGGTAATCTCTGCCAGGAGATAAAGAAGTCTGACTTGTGTTCTTGTCTGGGACCTAAGTCATGACCCCAGTGGGTAGAGAAAATGGGCGAATAAAGAGTCATACAGAATTACACTGAGTGGCCAGATTATTATGATTTCTGAACGCATAATAATCTGGCCACTCAGTGTATATCCTATTAAAAAAAAAAAAGAGGCTAATATGCAAATTGTCCCCTCTACCAGAAGTTTGACCAGCGGGCAGGCTGGCTAACTGCCCATGTCCCCTTCTCCTGGCCAGGCTGGGCAGACCCCACCCATGCACGAATTCATGCACTGGGTGTTCAGAGATCATAATAATCTGGCCACTCAGTGTGTATGTGTAAATGTTAGCTATACGGAAAGTTAAAAAGACAGTGGGGGTCGTCTCCTTGGCTCATTTCACTTTTTCCCTTTTCTAAAATCTCATTTAAAGGCTGGGTAGGTGAAGGCCCTTCCATTCTGTGTTACGCCTATTAAAGCAGCCAGCCAGTGCTCAGGGATATACCCCGTCCTTATACACAGAGAAAGCTCATTAACAGCGGCAGCTCTGGCTAGTCTCACCTCGTGTGTTTATTTATTTTTTATTTTTTTATTTTTAATATATTTTATTGATTTTTTTACAGAGCAGAAGGGAGAGGGATAGAAAGTCAGAAACATCGATGAGAGAGAAACATCGATCAGCTGCCTCTTGCACGCCCCCTACTGGGGATGTGCCCGCAGCCAAGGTACATGCCCTTGACCAGAATCGAACCCGGGACCCCTCAGTCCGCAGACCGACGCTCTATCCACTGAGCCAAACTCACCTCGTGTGTTTAGGTCCCCAGACAGCTGCCCTTTTCCAGCGAGCAGCCAGCTGGCTGTGCCACCAGAACTGACAATCATTTGTCCTGAGAGTATGAACTATGGGGTGCGCTCCCCGATTTAGACCATCACACATGCTTCTGTGTGTATGACGGTGCTACACGCAGACTGACACCTTTATTTATCCTCTTAGGGGCCTAAAACAGTTCCATTTCCATTCAGAAATTACTCCCTTTTCCTCTGCAGGAGGATTTTGTTTCTTTTGTTTGTGGGGGTGAAAAGTGGCTTTTAAGTTTTCCCTTAAAAAAGACCTTAAGGATAAACAAAAATAAAGCATAAATTAACCATAGTTCTGTCACCAGGGAAGACTACAGTAACATTTTAGTGTATTTACTGATCCTTTTCCCCAGAGATTTACACAGGTTTTTGTGTGTTGGTCTCGCATGCCCTCCCCACATTCTGAAATAGATGTATGCAACACCGATTATTTTTAAAGTGGGTGATATGCAATTTATCTTTTTTTTGTTTGTTTTGTTTTGTTCGGTATCATTGGTGACTTACAGGAAAGAAACCACTCCAGCAATTTTTAACAGGACATGCGGATTAATATGGGGAATTGTGAAACTACTTAGTTCCTGGCCAAGTCCTGGGGAGCTTTCGGCGGAGTGAGCTCAGGTTTGAGTCCCCAGAGTCGTGCGACAGGAACCTACCAGGGCTCTCTTTGGGCACCGGATGACTAAGCTGCAAGGCAAGAAAACTCAACCACCGAGCCATACCAACCGGGCCAGAATTTATTATTGAAACTAGGGGCCCGGTGCATGAAATTTGTGCACCGGGGATGGATGATCCCTCAGCCCAACCTGCCCTCACACATACTGGGAGCCCTCAGGGGATGTCCTAATGATGGCTCACCCCCAGCCTGCACTGCCATCGCCCTGCTCGGCTCAGCCCCGGCCTTAGCCCCAGGTGCCTGCGACCACCCGGCCCCGGGGGCCTCGCGCTTGCCACTGGCCACTTTGGCTCCACCCCTGGGGGCCGCCTTGGTTCTGCTCCCCCTGGCCTTAGCCCTGGCTGGCTCTGCATCAGCTCCTGATTGGCCAGTGGGTGTGACCGGTGGGCATGGCTTGACCAGAGGTATGGTCAATTTGCACATTACTCTTTTATTAGATAGGATTTTTTTTATTTGTTGATTTGAGAAAGAGAGAGAGAGAGAGAGAGAGAGAGAGAGAGAGAGAGATTGATTGACTTGTTGTTCCACTTATTTCTGCATTAATTGGTTGCTTCTTGTATGTGCTCTGACCAGGAATCAAACCCACAGCCTTGGCATATGGGGACATCTCTTTAACCAACTAAGCTAGCTACCCAGCCAGGCCTCTCCTGGCATTGTAAACATGTTGTTTTCCTTTCTTCCTCCTAGTTCTATTTTTATTTTTTAATCCTCACCCAAGGATATTTTTCCATTGGTTTGTAGAAAGAGCGGAAGAGAGAGGCAAAGACAGAGAGGAATATCGATGTGAGAGAAACACGTGGGTTGGGGACCTCCTGCATGAGTCACAACCAGGGCTGGCCCAGGAGGAGCCTGCAACGCAGGTACATGTTCTCGACCAGAATCGCAGGCTGATGCTCTATCCGCCGAGCAAATCGGCTAGGGCTCTTCCTCCTGCTTTTTCCCCCTTTGACTCAAACAATCCGTAGGCTGGTGACTCAGCGTGTGGCCCACACACCAGCACCGTGAACATCACCCAGGAAGGTGCTAGAAACGCAGCATTTTCTGGCCCCAGGCCAGTGGCATCAAAATCTGCATTTAATGAGATGCCCAGCTGATTCCTACATTAAAGTTTAACAAGCACAACCTCGCTGTTTATACACCCATGGGACAAATGTCTGCACAATCAGCGGGCACTACGCTTGTTCATTTTCTGTACGTGAGAAATTGGTTCTGGGGTTTTTAAAAGTGTGATCTATTAGGAAATTTATCGGGAATAAAATGGAAAGCCATTCTCAGTGTGTCAGGTACCAGCCTAAGTATTTTTGCATATTAACTCGAATCCTCACAAGATAAGAAGTAGGTCCTATGATCCCATTTTCCAGGTGAGGACAGGAAAGCACTAAGATGGTAAGTAACTTGCTCAAGATCACATAGTAAGTGGTAGACCTGGAATTCGATCAAGCTAACTGGCTCCTGAATTCACTCCTTCTTCCCTCCTTTCCCTCCTTGCCCTCTCTCTTCCTTCTCCCCCTGCCTTTCGTAGAGGTGAAAGTTGCACGATGGCCAGAATCCCTTCGGTGGAGGCAGCCACGGGAGAGCATAACTTTTGGATTTGTTCGTTTGTAGGAGACAGTGGTGACCTCGCTGAGTTATTAAAGAATGCATAGACTGAGTGGTAACCATGAGCTCTGGGTAGCAGTGGCTCCATGGGCTGGCAATTACAATGTTCCTGATGAGAAACTAACAAGCTCTCTGTTGGGCCTCCCAGGCTGTGTCTCCTGGTGAGGTTACCAAAGTCCAACGTCTGACCTCCTAGCTTAGGCCTGGAGGCATCGGGAGCACACCCAATAAAGGCCATGAGCACCCTGAATAACTGAGAAAACGCAATAAAACTCACCGGAGACTAACATACGCCGGAAAGACAATTTATGAATTTACTTTACAATTATGACTGCCAAGCAGACCCCAGGCTATCTGCCTATCAATATATTCTCTCCCTGGCAGATTAACTTAGAAGGAAAGCCAATTAAGTCCAGAAGTCTGGTTGACCCTAGAACTGGTCCAGAGGAAATTGTGGTTTAGAGACACTGGCTGTGTTAGCCTGGGCTGTGTTTTGCCATTTCGACACTAACCGAGTCTTTCTGGGCCACTACATGCCTTGGTCACAGGGTTAACTGCCTCCTTCTCCAACATATTGGTAGATGACAACATTTTAAAAATATATACTTTATTGATTTTCTACAGAGAGGAAGGTTGAAGGATAGAGAGAGAAACATTGATGAGAGAGAAACATCAATCAGCTGCCTCCTGGACACCTCCTATGGGGATGTGCCCGCAGCCAAGGTACATGCCCTTGACTGGACTCCAACCTGGGGTCTTTCAATCCAAAGACTAATGCTCTATCCACTGAGCCGAACCGGTTAGGGCCATGATGACAACATTTTAGGCAACCTAATTATCACTTTCCTGGTTGACCTTTTCCTATTTCCTTTTTCATTTAAACAAATGCTCTCAAATACATTTAAGTTTATATTTATCTGATTTCAATTTTATTCTGATCTCTCTTCTTTTTTTAAACACATATTTTGTTCATTGATTTTGGAGAGGAAGGGAGAGAGAGAAAGATGCAAACATCCATGATGAGAGAGAATCATTGATTGGCTGCCGCCTGCATGCCCACCCTGGGGATCCAGTCTGCAACCCAGGGCCTGTGTCCCAGTTGGGAATCGAACCGTGGTCTCCTGGTTCATAGGTTGACTCTTTTATATATATATATATATATATATATATATATATATATATATATATATATATATTTTTTTTTTTATTGAATTTTTACAGAGCGGAAGGGAGAGGGATAGAAAGTCAGAAACATGAGAGAGAAACAAGGGGCCTCTTGCACGCCCCCTACTGGGGATGTGCCCGCAGTCAAGGTACATGCCCCCGACCGGAATCGAACCCGGGACCTTTCAGTCTACAGTCCAACGCTCTATCCACTGAGCCAAACCGGTTTCGGCTGAAGCCCTATTCTAAATACCACATGATAGTATTAGAATGCTAGAGCCAAGATTGAAGATAGGCTTAAGCATCTTCTCATTCATTCATTCACTCATTCATCCGCTCATTCATTCAGAAGGTATTTATTAAGAACCTACTCTGAATCAGGCTCAAAATTGAGATACATGGAGAAGACCCACTCTTACTCTGTAGGATTGGGCTGGAGTTTAACCTTGTGGCAGGAGATTATTCCCTGGTAGTAACTTCCCCACGAAGCAGGGACAACAGGAGGAGAAGGAACTGTTACCTGCACATTAGACAAAACAGTCTAAAATAAGTCTCCTTCGCCCCATATGCAGCACTAACTACTATGTACTTGGACCAAATGTTTGTGGACTGACTTCCACTTGAGAGACCAATGACTGTTTTTGAGGTCACGGTGCGTTCATTCCTGTCTACTTCTTTCTTTTTGCAGAGTCAGTACAGCTTTTTTTTTGGGGGGGGGGGGGGTGGGGTGGAGAGGAAGTGGAGGGTAGGAAATAAAGGGAGAGAAGAGAACAGAGGTGTTAACTAACTTTCCATTTAGATTCCAGATAGATAAGAAGTAGCAATAGGCCAAAACCGATTTGGCTCAGTAGATAGAGTGTTGGCCTGGAGCCTGAAAGGTCCCGGGTTCAATTCCTTGGTTGCGGGAACATTCCCAGTGGGGTGAGTGCAGGAGGCAGCTGATTGATGTTTTTCTCTCATCAATGTTTATAGCTTTCTATCCCTCTCCCTTCCTCTCTGTACAACATCAATAAAATATATTTAAAAACAAAAACGAAGTAGCAATGGCAACTTTTCAATTCTAGCAGCACTGGGGGCTGCGTGCTCCCCAGGACCTGGGAATGAGGAAGTAAGATTGCTCCTGAAAGCTGAATGGTAAAGTCAACACGGAACAGAGAGGGTCCAAAGGCAGGCGGGCCCGAGCATGAGGCCCACAGTGCCCAGGCCACTTAGACATGACTGTGACCCACAGGCTGCAGCCTAATGCCTACAGAGTAGGTGGGTAATTAGCTGACCAGGTATTTACTAAGCTCACAGTGATGTTCTGCTTGTCCACAAATACATGTGATTTTCTCCATTTTTCTTTTTTTTGAAATTTAGTATGTTTTTATTGATTTCAGAGAGAGGAAGGGAAAGGGATAGAGAGATAGAAACATTGATGAGAGAGAAACGTCATGGATTGGCTGCCTCCTGCTTGTCCCCCATTGGAGATCAAACCCGAAACCTGGGCCTGTGTCCTGACTGGGAATCAGACAAGGACCTCGTGGTTCTTGGGCCAATGCCCAGCCGCTGAGCCATGCCAGCTGAGTTATCGCGATGACGTTTTAGTTGTTTTAAGCTAGAGAGTCAGTGAGCTACCAGGTCAGCGTTACTGGACAATGGAGTTGCTTCTCTTCTTTTCTACGCGTAAAAATTGTCAGGGTTTACTAGTAGTTCTTTTATTTTTATCTTTTAGGTTTCCTACTAGCAGTTCTTAATTAATTTGTAAAAAATCAACAATAATTTCCTAAATTTTTTTTTTATTGAACTCAGTGGAGTGACATTGGTTAATAAATGATATAAGCTTCAAGGATACCACTCTATTATACATCATCTGTTTATTATACTGTGTGTTCACCACCCCACGTCGACTGTAATTTCAATAAAAATGAATATAGTTCTTATCTCTGTTCCTTGATTATAGTGGACTTAATCACTTGTGTATTTAATGGCCATTTGTATGTCGTGGCTAGTGAAGTACCTGTCATATGTTCAGTTCATTTTCCTTTTTCAAAAAAATATATATTTTATTGATTTTTTTTACAAAGATGAAGGGAGAGGGATAGAGAGTCAGAAACATCTATGAGAGAGAAACACCCATCAGCTGCCTCCTGCACACCCCCTATTGGCGATGTGCCTGCAACCAGGTACATGCCTTTGACTGGAATCAAACCTGGGACCCTTCAGTCCAGAGGCCGACGCTCTATCCATTGAGTCAAACCAGTCGGGGCCAGCTCATTTTCCTTTTGATGCATTCATATTTTTGTTCTCCTCTTGTAATAGCATTTTTAGAAATTAAGAAATGTTGGTCTGCAAGAGAACCTGAGGTACTGTTCCTCATTCTTCTCCACTACAGCTTACTCCGTCAATCAGAGGAGAAATGTTGATACACATGGCTTGGGGCTGGTGATCTGGAATGGCCACTCACTGAACGCATACTGAGGTCAGGAGCCCTCATTTCCATGGGTCCACCTTTTGTCCACTGTTGCCAAACTGCAGCATCTGCCTACCTCCGCCCTCCCCTCCCTGTTCTTCCCAGCGGGAGGTGACTCTGCCCTCTGTGTCTTCATCTGCATCTTCTGGGTGACATCTGTCTCTCCGAGCGGAGTGATGACTTAGCTGTTGTCTGAGTCATGGCTTCTGGTGTCCCTGCTCTTCCCACGGTGTCCTCGGGATGTCTGATCGCCTCTCACATCTGCGCCCACACAAGGGTGAGCCATCCCGGACGCAGGCCGCCCCGTGTCCCATCGGGTCTGCAAGCGGACTTGCCCGCCGCGGCGGGATGCCCGTTACTGCCTCCGGGAGGGACCCAGGTTCCTGCACAAGCTGCTGGGAGGATGGCACGGGGGTGCTCTGTCCCCCGCACTCCGCCTCCCCCGCTGCCTGTCAGTCCTCCCTGAATTCCCATCCACACTCCCCACTCTCCCACGCACTTAATAAGCAGGTAGTGAGGCTCTGATTCTGCTGACACGGGAGGGAGAAGAGAAGGTTCTGCGGCTTTTAAGGAAGAACGCACTGCTTCTCTTCTCACGACGTTGGATTTTCTTTTCTTTTCTTTTTTTTTTTTTAAATATATTTTATTGATTTTTTACAGAGAGGAAGGGAGAGAAATAGAAAGTCAGAAACATTGACGAGAGAAAAACATCTCTCAGCTGCCTCCTGCACACCCCCCTCTGGGGATGTGCCCACAACCAAGGTACATGCCCTTGCCCGGAATCGAACCCGGGACCCTTTAGTCCGCAGGCTGACGCTCTATCCACTGAGCCAAACCGGTTTCGGTGGGTTTCCTTGTTTAGACCCCTCCATCCCCACAGGTTCCGCGCAGACCTCTGTAAATAAGACTCCCAGCATCTGCTCTCTCTCCCAGGTGCCCATCCAACAGCCTATTGAGCTTCCCCATCTATTTTTCCAAGGCAGGCAGAACAGACAAGCACCCAAGAGCCCACTCACATGTAGGCTCTGGAAAACAAAATAAATGAACTAACAAAACAGAAACACACAGGCACACAAGACAGACTGACGGCAGCCAGAGGGAGGGGGACTGGGGTGCAGGGTGAAAAAGGGCAGGGGAGGGAGAAGTACAGATTGGGCCCGGCTGGCAGGCCCCATTGGTTGAGCATTGACCTATGAACCAGGAAGTCAGGGTTTAATTCCCAACCCGGGCATGTGCCCGGAATGGGAATCGAGCTGTGACCTCCTAGTTCAGTGGTTGGCAAATCGCGCTCATAAGCCACATGCGGCTCTTTGGCCCCTTGAGGGTGGCTCCTCCACAAAACACCACGGCCTGGGCGAGTCTATGTGGAAGAAGTGGCGTTAGAAGAAGCTTAAGTTTAAAAAATGTGGCTCTCAGAAGAAATTTCAATCGTACTGTTGGTGGTTGGCTCTGCTGACAAATGAGTTTGCCGACTACGGGCCTGGTTTATAGGTCAACTTTCAACCACTGAGCCACACCTGCCAGGCAAGACTTATCTTCCCAAAGTAGTAACTAACACACACACACACACACCTGCTCAGGAGGCTCACACACCAGCTGTGAAGACCTGGGAGAACACTTGGAGCCTCGAGTTCGAGGAATCCGAGAGGGGGGTCTCTGGCATAGGCTCCCTAGTTCTAAGATCCTGTGGGTTCTGCAGCCGAGAGCCAAACAGGGTGCACAGCGTGCGTGTCCTGCCCGTGGTTCTCACTCAGCCTCCATGTGCACGCCTCGGGGGCGCCGGTGACAATGTCAGCCCTTCCAGACCGGCCGCGCTTCAGCGCACGCTGCCTTCATCACCCAGGTCGTGGGCTGCTCACGTGCAGAATAATTTCACGGCAGGAATGCAGAAATAACCACCGTGATTCTTGGATGGCACAGAGCCGGCCCGCACAGTCCCGGGGATGCTGACTCATCAGGCTCCGGGATGTCAGGTTCCAGCAGCGAATTGCCCTGGGACCGACTTCTCCTCACGATTGTAACGAAGCACGAAGCGCGAGGTGCCTGCAGCCTCTGCAGACTGGTTTGTGAAGCTGGCTCCCCGAGGCTGTTCTCTGCTCAGCCACATGGCAGGATGAGGGGCAACTGCCACTAGGGACACCATGGCGCTCTGGCTTCCACGTCACAGGCGGGAAGCTCATGTGCACGGACACAGACCGAGAAGGCAGAGAAAATGTAGCAGCCCGGGAGGGACCTACAGCCCTCAAATAGGAGCTGGGGAGTGTGGGGAAGCAGGGGATATTTGCTGTAAAATGATGGTGTGATGCTGACTGAAATGGGCAGGAAAATAGCCGGAGGATGACGGAGAAAAGATAGGGTGCCTAGTTAAGTGTGGGCCACCCCTTTGTTTTTTTTTTTGGGGGGGGGGGGGTGGAGGGGGAATGTTGAAAACAGAGTCTTCAGAGGGATGATTGTGAGTCTAAAGATGCTGATATAAAATTTTGTGTTAGGGATCTTTTCAAAAAAATATTTTTTTTCTTGATTTTAGAGAACGAGAGGGAGAGATAAAAACATCAATAATGAGAAACAATCATTGATTGGTTGCCTACTGCACACCCCTACTAGGGATCACAACCTGGGCATGTGCCCTGACTGGGAATCAAACCATGACCTTCTGGTTCATAGGTCGATGCTCAACCACTGAGCAACACCAGCCAGGCCAGTAAGGGGTCTTTTTAAAAATATAAATTTTATTGATTTTTTTTACAGAGAGGAAGGGAGAGGGATAGAGTATCAGAAACAGCGATGAGAGAGAAACATCGATCAGCTGCCTCCTGCACACCCCCCACCAGGGATGTGCCCACAACCAAGGTACGTGCCCTTGACTGGAACCAACCCTGGGATCCTTCAGTCCACAGGCTGATGCTCTATCCACTGAGCAACACCGGGTTCAGCAAGTAAGGGGTCTTTTTTACGTGACAGAAACACGACTCACGTTAGACAAATGAAAGAGGGTTTGTTGGGTTAGGAAACTGGAGAATCCAGAAGGCAGACTGGGCCCTGTCTGTGACCAGGGCCTCGAACGAGACTTCTGTCTCTGAAGCCAGCGCTGATCACTTCTCCTCCAATCCTGAGATAAAATAATCTCCACAGAATCAATTCGCACAGATTACAAGACAGAACGAGGGAGGTGCCACAGGAAGATGAGCGGCCTCAACAAAGTTCTACAAGGTGGAGAGGGAGCGGGGTTTCCCCTGATGTTGCAGGGAAGCCGAGGCCCAGAGAGTCTCCAGAGAGAAGGGGTCAGAGGAACTCGGAACTGCTGGGCAGAACTGAGAGAGGGTGGGGCTCAGAGACGCACGGCTCAGCAGATAAGCAGACACATGGATGAAAGTTGGTACGTGAAACAGTCAACTGCTACCATGTGCGTCATCGCAGCCCAGCTTCCTCTAAGCCTGAGTTAGAACATCAGAAGTTTCTTCTCTAAATAAAATCGGGCAGCCTCCCCACCAGCCCCTCAAATGACCTCCAAATGTGTCATTTAGGGACACCAGTGTCAAGGCTTGTTCACTCAATGATGACCTGAACGCCAAGTGGGTCCATCGGAAAAACTTCATCCATGTTAATAAGGCCTCTGACTGGCTCATTCCCATGTGGACGGAGGATAAGGGATCGCTGAGGGAATAGTCCAACGCCGGCGGGAAAAAATAATCACACAAACACACAGAATGTCGCCGGGGAAATAGAGTGCAAGGAGCACCAGAGAAACAGAAATAAATCCTAATAAGTACCTTCATAAGGATGCCATGAAGAAGGCAAGTCAGAATAAAAGAGACCTCAGGAATAAAAAAATGTTTATTAAAGAGTTCTATTATTCTGTTGGGAGACATAATTAATTTCACAGAATATCAAACTCAGTCCAGTCAGTGCTGCTCGATGGTTGAATGTCAGCCTATGCACCAGGAGGCCACAGTCCAATTCCCGATTCCTGGGTGCAGGCTCCATCCCCAGTTAGGGGGCGTGCAGGAGGCAGCCAATCAATGAGTCTCTCTCATCACTGATGTTTTGATCTATCTCTCTCCCCTCCTCTATGAAATCAAATAAGAAAAAAAAAAAAAAGAAAGTAAGAATTAGAAGGTCAAGTTGAGGAACTTCCCAGTAGCACTCAGTTTCCTTACCTGTGATATGGGGACATTGAAAGTCCCTGCCTTACAATGTTGTAAAGAATGAACAAAATTATGCAGGCCTGTACATAAAGTTTTTAGCACAGTGCCTGCGACATAATAAGCATTCACTAAATGGTAGTCATTAGTAACCCTAACGTAAGAAGTGGTGGTGGTGGTATGTTTTTCCCCAGGTAGGCCTCTATGCTTAAGTGATGTATCTTTCTGATGCTCACTCTGAGTTATGAGCAATTAGCTTCATTGTTAGCTGCTTAAAATATACCCCAAAGAGGAAGCATGCTTACGACTCTTGTAGCTACTTTTAGGTGGGGGAGTAGAAAAGGCAGCACAGAAACGAGGGGAGATTTACATATTTTGCTAAAACTACCTAGGGGCTTTTGAAACCATGACTGGTGAAAATGGGTTATTCGCATGTTACCAATAATTATTGAGAAGGAAATAAAACAGTGACAGACATTCAAAAGACGAACATTTCTAAATCTTGCATGCACAGCTTTAAGTTTTATCTTTCTTCCTTATTCTTTATGAGGAAATAAATAAGTTTCATGGCTTTTACCAGCACAGATGTTTGCTCTTTAAAAGGTGGAGTCTGAGTTGAGTATTTGTGTTTATTTCCAAACGTGTCTTCCAATCTCCCCTTCTCATTTCTATGCTCCTTGTCTTTAACTAAACAGACCATGCCTGTGCTAGGGGCAGAGGGATTTAATTTCTGTTATGCGCTAGCACAAGTGGAGAGAGAAGTATGAAAAGGATATTTCCACTTATGTAGCTGTAAGTTCACATGAAATTTGCCTTTATGTTTAGCTTTGAGATACCCTGCCAACACACAACTGACTGATGGGCTTGACAGGAAAGCCACGAATGGGAGCCTCAGTCTGTAAGTCAGCGGGGAGGATTATGGGGCCAAGGTCATTCTCTTCATGGCTCTTCGTGGGAAGGAAACGGAGGTCAACACACTTCTAGGAGCCTATGGGCCTGGGTGCCCTGCAGGAACACACCCAGAGGACCTCAAGGAGTGGGTAAGCCTGTGGCAGAGTCCTGCCTTACAAATGCCACCACTCAGAAACAAACGAGGGCCCTGGCCGCTGTGTCTCTGGTTCAGAGCGGCCCATGCACCAGGAGGTTGCCGGTTCCGCTCTCGGTCAAGGACACACGCCTGGGTTGTGTGCTTCATCCCCAGTCGGGGGCATGCAAGAGACAGCCAACTGGTGTTCCATTCTCACATCAATTTCTCAATAAGTTTTTTTTAAAAAGATATGTTTTATTGATTTTTTTGCAGAGAGGAAGGGAGAGGGATAGAAAGTCAGAAACATCGATGAGAGAGAAACATCCATCAGCTGCCTCCTGCACACCTCCTACTGGAGATGTGCCCGCAACCAAGGTACATGCCCTTGACCGGAATCGAACCTGGGACCTTTCAGACCACAGGCCGATGCTCTGTCCACTGAGCCAAACCGGTTTTGGCAACTTTTTTTTTTTTTAATAAAGAAACAAATTAGGGACAAATGTCTGCGTGTGAACTGCTGACTGTAGGACGGAGACATGACCATGCTGAGAAGGATCACGCAAAGGAACAGTGAATGAAGAGGGGAAATTCCCAGCATGCATCCTGCCATTCCTCTGCATCCCACAAGCCAGAGAACGCGGCCCCGACTCCTTCCTGGCTGGAACTGCCAATGCAACCTCCTGAGGGGTTTTCCGCCTTTAAAAAAGGGGAGAGGAGATTCACTCGGCACACCTTTTCCTTATGGCGCAGAAGACAAGCCTCATAGAAGGAAGTTATGTACGTGCTTTATATCCCAGGCCCCTAGGGATTCCTCAAAAGACACAAATGTGTAAACTAGATTATTTGGCATGACAATTTTAACAGAAGGCTATATACTGTGTGTGTGAGCCTCTTTCTCTTTTTTTAAATTCTCACCGGAGGATATTTTTTCCCCCATTGATTTTCAGAGGAGGTAGAAGGGAGGAAGGAGGGGGGGAGAGAAGGAGAGAGAGAGAGAGAGAGAGAGAGAGAGAGAGAGAGAGAGAGATGTGAGAATGACACATCCATTGGTTGCTTCCCACACAAGGATTGAACCTGAAACCCAGGCACAGGCCCTTGACTGGGAATGGAACTAGCAGCCTCCTGGTACATGGGATGATTGATGCCCAACCAACCGAGTCACACTGGTTGTTCTCTCTCTCTCTCTCTCTCTCTCTCTCTCTCTCTCTCTCTCTGTAAAATCTTAAGGAAGATGGGTCTGCACTTCTTCGTGTAGGCAAAACGGAAGTAGCATGGAGATTACTCTCACGCTGGCATCAATTCTGCTGTTCTGATCACCATCAGCACCAGGCCCTACCATCCACACCAGGCCTTAGAAGACAGAATGACTGCCATTAGGTGTTTTTGTTCATTTAAAAAGCACTCCACACCCCACAGGCATCTACATATGATGCGTTGAAAATATCTGTGTACACCCACACCCCATGTAAACACATTTTCTTTGGTGGGGAACATCTTCCCATGCTCACAAATGGCCTTTCGTTTTATCACTGCCCGGGGCCAGGCCACACGGCGGGGTCTGGGTTGGGCGTTTCAATTCTCGGGCGCGGTGCCCAGACTGCCCGTTTGGTGAGCGAAGGACAAACATCTCCGTGGGACTCCAGGCTCTCCCGAGTCCGGCCGTGACCTTGCAGGCAGCATCGGAAGGGGAAACGGGCAGGAAAACGAAAGGGAAGCGGGTGGCTGCCGAGTGACTCATGCTGTTTTGGTGCTTGATTTCCTCTTATCACAAAGCAGAAAACAGCGGCCGAGAAATGAAAGATGTGGTTTCGCAAAACACCATCATCATTTCCTAACTCAAATGACAATGTAGCAACCTGTGATTACCGAGCCTCTTTCGGTGCCCGGATTACAGGCCCCTGACGTAGGAGGCAGCAGTGGCCTTCACTAAAACATCACCTTGACCGAGGGATTAAGGATTCTGACATCATGTTATGAAGGCAGGTGAGAAGGTAATAAACTGATTGGAGGATTTTTAAAAATATATTTTTTTTATTGGTTTCAGAAAGAAATGGAGAGAGAGAGAGAGAGAGAGAGAGAGAGAGAGAGAGAGAGAGAGAAACATCGATGATGAGAGAGAACCATTGATTGGCTGCTTCCTGCATGCCCGTTACTGGGGATTAAGCCTGCAACCCAGGCATGTGCCCTGACTGGGAATTGAACTATGGACCTCCTGGCTCATAGGTTGATGCTCAACCCCTGAGCCACATGCGCCGTGCAAGTTGACTAATTTGTGAAGTTGACATTGTCTACTAGTCAGAAGCATCCTGTATTTGTAAGATGATTCCAGGCATCATGCCTGGTGCATTGCCTCTTAGGTAACGGGTGCTCCATACAATCTGCAACATCAGGAGGTCCTAACTCTGATTTAGGACCCAAGAAACTCAGTCATAAATCAATGTTGGACGCAAATGCTTCCCCATAGATAATCTATCTTCTTGGTTTTCTCTAATCAAAAATTCCACTTAAAACAGAATGCTATAAAAAGTCATGAAAACGTAATTAGGCTTCTCCCCGGGCCAGAGTCCATGCCTTTCCATCTTTCAGGTACTGCCTTCTTCGCCTCGACCACACCGGGTTTTAGAGCTCCTGGGACACACATGTTCTCTACTATTTCTGAGTCTTTACCAACACTATTCCTTCTATGGAAACTAACTTTTCATTGCACTTTCTGTCTAGTGGAAATCCACCCATTCCTCAGATCTAGTCCAGATCCTGTCGCCTTCCAACATCCCACCAGTCAACCTGACTTCTGCTGGTCTGTGGATTGCGTTTGGTTCGGGTCAGTCTCGTGGCAGTTATATGTCTCTGCTTTATTCCATACGTACACACGGTCAGTTTCCTCAAATAAATAAATACACAAGTTCTTTAAGACAGAAGGGAGATTCTATTTGTAAGAGGATTCCAGGCATCACGCCTGGTGCATTGCCTCTTAGGTAACGGGTGCTCCATACAATTGGCAAAATCGGTCATGCGTGAAATGAAAGGGTCGGATGAAAAGATCCGTCAGACCCTTTCTGACTCCAAGAGGAAGCGCTGATGCCTGAGGTGAAGTGAAACCACGGTTCTTGGAGAGACACAGACATTCTGAGCATTGGAAAGAAAGGAACACCGTTAAATGTGGGTGGTGGCAAGATAAAATTAACTTCAATTTTTTTTTAGATTGGTGGTTTTAAAACTATATTTTCCTTTTGAAAAGTTATTTTCCATAGAAGGAGTAGTGTTGGTAAAGACTCATAGAAACTGTACTTTTTCTTTACTCATGGTATTTACTTTTCGGTGACTCTTTTGGACGGCACCTCCTTTGGGAGCAATCTGCTGAAAATAAAATCCCATAATATGTGGCTGGTCATAAACCTTTTACAAGCCTGCCTCCCTATATCTATATCTATATATATTTACGTAGAGATATCCACCCTTGTTTCAAACTTCACACCCCAGACATGTTGGGTTTGGAGGGCGATTTATTTGCTTTGCTCAAGGAAAACACTCCCGTGGGCTATTTTTGAACTTGCTCTGACATTTTAGACACTTGGAAATCCCCTCCTTCCAAGATACTTCTCCATGGCTAAGCTTGCAGTGCAAGACGGAAAAAGTGCAGCGAGTCAAAATGTAATCATCTGCTCACGTGGTTCGTAGAGGACCTCCCTGTGATGGACTTCTCTGTAGATGAAAAGAGAGATACCAAATATACACAAGATGGGAAAACAAATGCCAGGCGCCAGGACTCAAGCTTATCTCTTAATTACTTACCTTGCATTCTCGTCCCTAAGGCTTATGGACACGGGGAAGACATACAGACACAACTCCCACAGACTCAGTGTTTTGCTTTAGCCTAACGCTGGCCCCGATCTCTGCTTGTGTTTCTACCACCACCTCAATTGGTTCTGTTGACTCACATGAGTGATGGCAGAGAGGTGCCCATTAGATACGTGGAAGGTTCCTTTGAATGGATGAGGTGGGGTGGGCGTGGAGGAGACCATGGGAGGGGCAGCGTGAAGGCTGCTGTGGGAGGGCAAAAAGCACGGGGGTGGGGAGGAAGCCTCACCCACTCCCTGACTGGGCATAGAGATCGAGGGCCACCCGGATGCAGTACCCCCGGCCGTGGAAGCAGAGGACCCGACCATGGGCTTCACTAGGTCCAGGCCCAGCCTGGGCAATGGCCATGCCCTTCAGGGTCCCCGTTTTTCCATGCCCTTCTCATACCCTGTGGAGGTGGGCGGAACCTGGGTGGACACGGGAGAGACCTCTGCTTCTTCTCGGCATCCTCTGAGGCAGCAAATCTGTGAAGAAAGATACACTGTCCTGATTTCCCAAACGTGCAAGGCGCGGGGCGAAGTGCTGTAGGGAGCCGAGAACTAAATTAAGTCCTATGTACCTCATGAGGAGGGGCATTATGTTATCGTATGTCATTCATGTCCTGCATATATTCTTACAATGTCCACATAGAAACATTAATTTCTTTGCAATTGATCTGTAGGGTACAAAACATGGAGAAGACCACTGCTCAGTCTTGAGCTCAGCTGTTTGTCATATTACAAAGTACATCATGCACATATCTACAGAGCCTCCCCTTCTGTGTCCCTGGACATGATTACAGTGTTGCATCGGTTATAATTCTGATTTCTTCCAACTCCTGGCCTTCTTCATTCTTGCCCTTTTAAGGGCCTTCTCTGGCCAGTCCCCGCACTCTGGGCCTTAGCCCAACACCTCCTTGATGGGTAAACAGAATATTCCCATATAAGAGGGATGAGACTGGGTCCCAGCAGCCTGCACTGCTGGAGAAACTATCTATTTGGCCCTGCAGGCCAGCTGCCCTTGAGGAAAATGACAGGATTATACTAAAGCAGAAAGTGGCCCATTCCTTCTGTCCCTGCAGAGAGGAGTCTGGTCTGCTTAGATGCAGGAGGAGGAAGTCAATTCCACTTCATATGCCCCTAAGGGACGTGATCCCAAGGGCCGTCCTCGGGAGTGGGGGCGCCCTGGAACCGGGGTGCCGCCTTGGCTAACTTCTCTCTGGTTGGCAGTTTCACCTGAAGCCAGTGGGGCCCGGTTAATCGGATGCGGCCCACTCTGTCCTCTTCGCTCTAACTCTGCAGCCCGAGGGCGCAGGCAGGTAGCATCTGGGGTACCTCTAGGGGATACCTGGCCCTGTCTGCCAGGTTAGTAGTCCCCTATGAAGCCACACATGGGGCAGATCACCCATTCTGGTGGCTTCGAGGACAGCCAACTGGGAAACAAGGCACCGCTGTCACCATTTCTCAATCAACTTCAAAAGCAAGCCTCTTCTCTCGAACTGAGATAGTTTTTGATACACAGACCGTTGGAAAGGGCTGTTCAAGGCTTGCAAACACAGCATGGCCCCTCCCCTTCTTTCCTCAAAGGGCCCTTTGGGTGTGGGGGAGGGGGGTGCTCAGAGTTATTTCTTACATCTCTTTTGGGTAGAACCTGTCAAACTGGATGGTTCTCTCTCACATGGTGCTGGGGGAGGGGTCAGAGCAGGGACCGCTCTGTCTGACTGAGCCCTCTTTGAACTCGGGTATCTCTGCTGTCAACAAAACATCAACTCTTCTTTAATCCCCGAGATCATTTGGTAACCTCCCTGGGCAGGGAAAGATCTTAATTAACAGACCTCACAAAATCCTGTTATTTACACAAAGACCTCTCCTTCTGCAAGCTCAGCTATGCATGAACCTGTCAACATCACTAATAAATATTTACCCTGTATCTGTGATGCGCATACTCTGCAGAGAGAGCCTGCACAAAGCATCGTCCTTATTCTCAAGGGCTTTTCAAAGACGCTGGAGAGAAGAGGTATGAACATAACTCAGGACATGTGAGCTCTAGAAGGCAATGGCAGAGTAGGTGAGAAGAGAGATTTCTGATGCACGGAGCACAGTGTGGGATGACTTGGGCTGTGGAGGGCATGCCCAGTAGCACACTGAAGATTGGGTAAGATTTCAAGAAGCTGGAAGAAGGAGGAAGTATTTTCCAGAGAGGGAGAATAATAAATTAAAAATGAAAGGCGTGGAGTTAAGAAGGCTGGTGATGTTGGAGAACTATTCCAGGACACACAGGCTCTGTCCCCCTTTTCCTTGACGATCAGGCAGCCCCTCCCCACAGGGCTGGCCTCGCCGGGAGCCACCTTGCTGTGGGCATTCGCAGGGACACAGGGACAGCAGTCAGGCACAGGAGTGTGGAAACCCCTTTTCACGTCCTTCATGATTCAGGGTCCCCGGTTCAGGGTTCGGGTTTCTGGAGAAGGCTGCACACAAATGAATAAAGAGACTCAGAAAAATATTAATTTGGAAAATGGGGGCCAGGCGGTAATTTAGCTTTACTGGCAGAACTGCTACCCGCTCTGGCTTCACCCTCCTTTTATTAAGATTAAAATAATAAGATACAGCTGTCTCTCCCAGGCCAGAAACACCAGTAAAAGTCAATCAGTGGCTCTTCTCAGGACTAACAGGTGGGGCTGCTTCAACCATCAACATCCCAGTAACCAGCTCCGACCCCTCAGAGCGATCAAGGTGGACCAGCCCTCCAGACTCCCTGTCCACAGCTCTCCGTCATCAAAACAATGATTGGCTTCCGGCACCAGAGACGGTTATTGTGACTCGAATCCTGCTGGAGCTGGCTCCAGCTGGCCTTGACTATTGCCCATCCAGGGTGCAAGGCAGAAGGCTGATCTGTAGTCTCCATCAGCAGTGAACGGCGAGCCCCTCAAAGCCCTTCACAGGCACCGGTACAGGCCCAAAGGCAGATACCACTTCCCAGTGCCCTCCGGATACTTGTCCGGGAAATACAACGCTTTCCTACGTCCAGATATCTGCCTTAGGCCCGGCCGGCGTGGCTCGGTGGGTGAGCAGCCACCTATGAACCAGGAGGTCACAGTGTGAGTCCGGTCAGGGCACAGGCCTGGGCTGCGGGCTCCATCCCCAGTGTGGGGCATGCAGGAGGCAGCCGATCGATGATTCCCTCTCATCGTTGATGTTGCTCTCTCTCTCCCTTCCTCTCTGAAATAAAATTTTAAAATACCTATCTCAGGTTGGGCTCCCTGAGGCAAAGTGGGAGCCAGGGTTGGGGTTCCCGTGATCTGCAGAGGGTCAGCTCTGCAGAAGAAACCTCTCAGAGATGGAGGGAAGGGGGCGAAGGAGGGGTGGACCCAGGCAGGATGTGATCAAAGGTGAACTCTGGGCCTGGCTGCTTTCAGGGGGTGCCGTGGATGCAGTGGGGTGATGGGGCGGGGACCTGGAACATAAAATCACATTGCTGAGGGGTCCTCCCTTGAGGTAAGGGGGAGCTATGTTTTTGCTTTTGTTTTTTAATCTCCATCCAAGGAGTGAGGATATTTTCCTCATTGCTTCTTAGAGTGGAAAGGATGAGGGAGGGGGAGAGAGAAACATCAATGTGAGAGAGAGACATTGACTGGTTGCCTCTTGCATGCAACACAGCACGGGGAGGGGATCAAACCTGCAAACCAAGTACGTGTCCTTGACCAGGAATCAAACTGGAGACTCTCCCATGCATAGGCCAATGTTCTAACCACTGAGCCACAGCGGCCAGGGCCAGGGGCATGGCTTTGTAGGCTGTGTCAGATGGTGGCTGTGGGTTCTGTTGGGAGGCTAAGCTCTTTGGCATGGCCTTGGTCAGCAGAGCTCTTGGAGAAGGAGAGTGGGTGTGAGCTGCCAGCAGGCGACACTCCCAGCAGCTGGCAAATGGACAAGCCCAGTCCAATAAGTCTGGGCAGAGCCGGGCCAGCACCTCACAGCGTCTGCTATGACATCAGTACGGGACTTAACACCAGTATGCAGTTCAAGGTCACTCTGCATCTGATCCCGCTTCCCTGGGCCAAGATTGAGGCTGTGCCCACCTGCCCAAGAAGCCAGGAACCATCACAAACCTTCGGTTGGTAGCGACACGAAGACGAGGCAAAAGCTCTGACATTTATTTCCTTGCCACAGGCCAGCAGCTCTCTCTGGCAGGGCAGGGTGTCCTGGCATGTTCTCTGCAAACCAAGTAAGGCAGTTACTACGGTCCCTCCGTACAAACAGCCCCAGGGGTCAGGAGTTGGCAAGGGTGTGTGTGTGGCTTTCTTCTTCTCCAGTTCTACTAGGAAGTCACAGTGGCTTCGAAAGTGCAATAGCTACGATGTATGGGTGGGTCTCTTTTTTGGAAAACGGATTCA
The DNA here is from genome assembly GCA_027563665.1 of Antrozous pallidus. Lineage (NCBI taxonomy): Eukaryota > Metazoa > Chordata > Mammalia > Chiroptera > Vespertilionidae > Antrozous > Antrozous pallidus. Next base: position 12,691,971 of record CM050529.1, on the reverse strand, counting down.
TGTTGAATCACTTTGATAGGATCAGAACGGCATACTTCTGATTAAGTGGAAAAACAAACCATGACACATCCGTTCGAGGCTCCCAGGTTTCCTTACTGTCATTGGACCATGAAGTTTTCACGTTAAATGCAGAAGGAAATGGAATGACTGTTTCAGATCTGCATCAATTCGGATGAGGATCCAGGAAATGGTGGCTTTTATGGAGGAGGTGGATGTGAGATGGGGAGGGAGGATGAGAAGAATGAGTTTTTTCCAGATTAAAAAACGAACAGCAGTATCATCTTCAAAACTTTTTCCAGCAAGATACTTGGCTTCACATTGACTTGAAATTTCTGATATGATCCATTTTTAGGATTTTATACCCACAGACTTACAAAATGAGGGTCACGGGGTATCCCCCCCCAAAAAATGTATATACACACTTTGAATAATTATAAAGGCAGTGTTTATTAACATACAACTCATTTTCAAAATTAAGCTATCAGCTATTAAGGTGCGTATACATTTTTTGGGGACACCCTATAGTTAGTAACCTGTTTATTTTTTTAAATATATTTTTATTGATTTCAGAGAGGAAGGGAGAGGGAAAGACAGAAACATCAATGATGAGAATCATCCATCGCTGCCTCCTGCATACTCCATCCTGGGGATCGAGTCTGCAATCTAGGCATGTGCCATGACAGGGAATTGAAACATGACCTCCTGGTTCATAGACTGATGTTCAACCACTGAGCCACACCAGTGGGGCAGTAACCTGTTTTTTAATTCATAATAAATATTTTCATTCATGCAAGTATTATTTTTTTCTAAAGCATATTTATACAGGGACAGCCTTCCCTTTTATGGATGTGCCATCCTGTGTTTAATTAATACTCTATACCATGTTTATTTCCAGGGCAGTGACATTTTGATGGTAGCTATGTCCAGCGCCAAACAACAAATCATGGATCAAAGAGGCTGGAGTCCTATTGCTTGGTTACAGGATTTCTTTTGTCATGGAATGAAAGCTGTAACAATACGTCTGCATTTCGGAACAATGCAGCTGCTAAGCAGTTCCTGATGAAATGCCTCTCGAGGAAGACCAGTGGCATTCGAAAGTACGGTTTTATTTTAAAATCATCCAACAAATCATGTACTTCTGCAAGCAGGATTTTCCATCCCAAGACTTCTGAGGTAAAGGAAAAAGGACATAATCCTTATTTCCACAGTAAAATTAAAATGATGCCATTATAGTAAGCCGTTAGTGACTCCTAGAAAATGATGTTTAATTAGAAACAAACCAACAAATGGCATTTAATCACTAGCTTTTGGGGGTTTGTTTGCAAGTTATTCATTACTAAGACTATTTGAGAAATACCAGTGGGTTTGAAAGTCCATATAAGCCACACCATAGTTTAGGCCCTGTAAGTTCTGGGCCCAAAATGTGCCCTTAAAGCTGGTGTTCTAGTTTATTTTATGTTTTTTTTTTTGGAGGGTGTAAGAATTGAGTAGAGTATTACTAGACAATCTCTATGGCCCCTTCTGTTCTAAGAACACACATTCTAAGAAAAGAAATGCAGAAATTCCCACAGAGTTGGGCCCAGGGCACAGGGTGTTGCATTTTCCCCTGTTTAATGTTTTTTCTTGATTTTATAGAGAAGGGAAGGGAGAAGGGCAGAGAGACAGACAGACTCTCAATGGTGAGAACTATCGAGTGGCTTCCCCCGAACACCCGCTACGGAGGAGCTGCCTCGCGACCTCTTGGCTCCTGGGTTGATGCTCAACCACTGAGCCACACAGCCGGGGGCCGTACATGGAAAACCTTCCGTTTTGTGGCTGTACCATCCTGTGTTTAGTTAATACTCTGTTCTCTGTTTATTTCCAGGCAGCGACATTTTGATGATAGCTATGCCCAGCGCTGAACAACAAATCATGAATCAAATAGGCTGGTATTGTATTCTGATTTTTATGTGGTTTTTTTTTTTTTTTTTTTGAGGGCTGGGACTCTTTATTGTGTGACCACACTTTTAACAGATAGCAGAGCAGATGGGTCACCGACAGCTCCCATGACCCCTATTTTTATTTTTTAATATATTTTATTGATTTTTTTTTTTTACAGAGAGGAAGGGAGAGGGATAGAGTTAGAAACATCGATGAGAGGAAAACATAGATTCAGCTGCCTCCTGCACACTCCCCACTGGGGATGTGCCCACAGCCAAGGTACATGCCCTTGACCGGAATAGAACCCGGAACCCTTCAGTCTGCAGGTTGATGCTCTATCCACTGAGCTAAACCAGCCAGGGCTTGTGTTCTTCTAAAACAATATACATATACATATACGTATACATACATATATATTATTGATTTCAGAAAGGAAAGGAGAGGGAGAGAGAGAAAGAACATCAATGAGGAGAGACAGTCATTGATCGGCTGCCTCCTGCACACCAGCTCCAGGGATTGAGCCCGCAACCTGGGCCTGTGCCCTGATGTGACCGGGAATCAAACCGTGACCTCCTGGTTCACAGGTCAAAGCTCAACCCACTGAGCCACGCCAGCCGGGCAGAATCACAGGCCGTCAGTGCTAGAAGGCTCTTTGTGGGGTCCATGCAGTCCCTTCATTCTTCACGTGGGGAAGTGCCTGCTAAACCTGTCGGGAGGGTTGGGGGGGCAAAGTCAGGCCACTTACCATCCAAACCCCGTGTGCGTTCACCTGACTGCTAAGCTCGGCGGCAGTGTTGCTGTGAAACATGAATTTATGATCATCCCACTGAGAGTTTGTTCCGAGGGCCTATGGTTAGAACCCTTTAAATAGGTCCTTTTTGTTTTGTTTTGTTTTGCTTTATTTTGTTAAGTGGCTCAAAGTTGGCAATTAAGCTCATCCGCTCGGAGTGCTCTCTGGCCAGGAGAAGACCGTTTTGGTCTCCATCCTGCGAGAGTAAATGAAAACCATCATCGGTCTTTCCCGGAGTCCCTATCTGCCTGTTCCGAGGCCCAGCCCTGTGGCTGAAAGCACGGCCAGAAATAGCAACACAGAAAAATACATGCAAACAAGCCGTAACGAGGGGGCAAGCGGAGGGTGGCTAGGGCGGCCTGTTCTGTTTATCAGATTCAAGGCTTAAAATAGGAGCGGGAATACAGGAGTCATGTGGACACGGTCTTATTTTGACAGAAAATGTATTCTTTCAAACATCAGCTGGCCCTGGGGGCAAAGGGTAGCTCAGCTTTGCCACACCAGTCACTTTGCAGCCGACCTGCCTGCAGCTGCGCCTTGCAGCGGGCCTGAACTTGCAGGCGGGGGTAGTGAATGCTCTGAGCAGCACGGTGGGAGGCGGGGAGGAGTGCTCTGACCCCAGTCATTTTCTCGCTGTAGGTGGTGTCGGGTGGATTAAGCGATATTAGCAGCTAGAATGAGCCCCACAGCCTAGAAAGCAGGGGTGGGGAAGTGAGAAGTGGGCAGCCAACCAGGGAGAACTGGAATCCGCTTGGTCATGCAAAAATTCACTCTGAGTTCGCCCCACGGCCAGGGGGTGGGGCTTGCGTTTCTGCTTGTTTCTTCACCCACTTACCAGGATATTTCTTTTTTCTTTTTAGATTCAATATCTTATTTTTTTCTTATAATTTTTAAAGTTTTTATTTCTACATATATATCCTTATTCCCCCATAACCCCCCACCCTCCACTTATGCCCCACCCCCTGTTGTCTGTGTCCATGGATTAGGCTCATACGCATGCACACAAGTCCCTTAGTTGATCTCTCCCTTACCCCCACCCTCCCCTGCCTTCCTGAGATTTGACGTTCTGATTGATGCTTCTCTGTCTCTGGATCTGCTCTTGTTCATCAGGCTAATCCGTTCATTACATTCCACAAATGAGTGAGATCATATGATACTTCTTTCTCTTTCTGGCTTATTTCACTTAGCAGAATGCTCTCCATCTCCATCCACGTTGTTGCAAATGGTAGGAACTCCTTTTTTACCGCAGCGTAGTATTCCATTGTGTAGATGTACTTACGGGGATATTTCTTCTTTTCTTTTCAAAGGTTTAGTCTCATCTTCAATGACAAATCAGGATTATTGACAAGCCTTTGTACTCTTTCTTTTTTTTTGGCTGTTAATCCTCACCGAGGGTCTTTTCCAGTTGGTATTTAGTGACGCCGGAAGGGGAAGGGAGAGACAGAGAGATACTGATGTGAGAGAGACACACCAATTGGTTGCCTCCATGGGCTGGGGACTGAGCCTGCAACCAAGGTACACGCCCTTGACTGGATTTGAACCCAGAAGCTTTCAGTCCTCAGGGCTGACACTCTATCCACTGAGCTCACTGGGTGTTTCTAACAGGTTTATCCAAGGGGTGAGGGCGTGCGACTGCCCGCACCCCATGTACTGATGAACCGTGAGGGTGAATGTCCCTCCATCCCACTCAGGGACGGTAAGGCTTCGCTTAGCGTCCGTCACCTCGGCTGCCACCTGCCCTGAGGAGTGAGGAGCTCCCGAGCCTCTCGGAGGCGGGCGAGTGCCAATGGCCACAGTGAGTGACACCTCGGCTTCATTCCAGCCAAAGCCGCCACCCAGTTAGTCCCTTCGCTTCCCGAGCCTGAGGTTCACAGACAGCAGAGGCTGCGCTGCTTCTCCTCGGATATTTCTGTAGAGTTGTGCAAAAATGGGTCAAATTCTATTCTCTGTAGCTCTGTTTTCCTAAGGTGTTTGCAACAGTCACACTGTGTCACACAGGCAGCCGTAGCATACTGTCCGGGGAACTTTCTCCAGCTCAGGCTCATTCACTGGCAAAACGTCCTTCGGCAACGGCACGGGCGAGCTGGCGGGGTGGGAGGCTGAGGGAGAGGGTGACTGTCATTCATTTTCTGCTTGACGTTATGCCTTGTTCATTTTTTCTCACAGCATTTATTATGTACTCATGTAACATACAGAAGAAATAAAAACAAGCACTGTGAATGTACATCTACAGAACAGAGTAACAATATACAAAACAATAGACTAGTATACACACACATACATATATGTCATACCTTTTAAAAATATATATATTTGGTGATTTTTTATAGAGAGGAAGGGAGAAGGATAGAAAGTTAGCAACATCGACGAGAGAGAAACATTGATCAGCTGCCTCCTGCACACTCCCTACTGGGGATGTGCCCGCAACCAAGGTACATGCCCTTGTCCGGAATCGAACCTGGGACCTTTCAGTCCGACGCTCTAACCACTGAGCAAAACCGGTTTCAGCATGTCATATCTTTTAAAATATTAACAAGACCCATTTGTTTGTAAGTTCTATACCAAAATTCAAAATTAGCAATAAGAGAGAACACACCCAGGTCTGATGATTTATTTCTAGATTCACGAAACTCAAAGATCTCTTCCCCGGCCGTGATTTATTACGACGACAGGGCGCAAAACAAAACCAGGGAGAAACAAGCACATCAGGCGAAGGACAGAAGAAACGAGGTGCAGACTTCCCAGAGTCGTTTCCCAACGGAACCACAAAGGATGGGTTTAATTCCCTTAGCAACTGGTTTTCACGTGTGTGGAGTGTTGCCTCACAAGGGGACTCACTGAGACTCAGTGCTTACGGTTTCTGGTTACATAGGCACTCCTGTCTGGCATATACCAAAATTCCAGACTCCCAGAAGGAAAGCAAATATTCAATATAAACGGCATTGTTTATTGTTTGTAAAACAGTTTAGGCACAGTGAGCCACTATTATCAGCTAGGGAATGATGGGGATACTTCTGAAACCCAAGTTTGCAGATGCTAATCAAAGCCACCCTTGCAATCAGGCATTACTGATTGATGGACTGATGGTTTAAAGCACTGCACATAGTAGTACATACTGTCATGCCTTGTTTAAATGTTCCATGAGCCCGGATTATTATTATACCAAGAAAAAACCACGCTACAGAATCATGTTGGTAAAAGAGCCACAAAGCAGCACCGAGGATCTTGAGTTAGGATCCAAGTACTTACGTGGAGCCGCAAGATAGCATTCCTGATTGAAGACCATTTGTAATATTGGGCAGTTTTACCTGAAGAGTCTGTTGTTAGTCAGGTTTTTCTTTCTTTTACTATTATCATAGCAATATTAAAAAATGTACGACTGAATGAAACTGACATCACAGGTCCTCAATACACACACATACACACACTTTTATAAAAATGTGATACAGGAAGTTTTAGTCAGAACAGGGTGATATATTTGACAGACTTCATGGGGATCAAAGCAATAATGTCATTATGTATTCTTAGCAGAACTATTTTTTTTTCCCCATTAGGAGCATAAAAAAAGAAAAAGAAAAAAGATTTTTTCTTCAAAGCCAGTAGCTATTGCTTATTTCCTCTAACCCATGTGAAGTACAGTAGTAAAGAGTTTCATAATTTCCTGGAAGAAATGCCTTTTGTATTTCACGCCTTGCAACAAGTGGGCTAGGTGAATCAGCTTAATAAATAGCCCGAGGTCTGTCTTGTTCCAGTTATAGCTCCCAGATCAAACAGAATCACCAAAAAGAAGGAAGCTGAAAAAAAATTACACGCTTAAATGAGGGGAATCATTCATTACTGATTCAGACGCATGTGCAAAAACCTACGTGCCGTACCCCTAATGGAGCCCTACGGAACGGTACAAAACTTCTAAATAAAACATTATTATCTCTCGCATGTTTGCCAAAGTAATGAATCACAGTGGGCTGCTGTCCGTAAGCTAGCAGCCAGTGACGTCAGTATGTTCCCCTCGCTCCCTTTTAGCGTTAGAACACTCGCTCCATCCCCCCAACCAGACTCCCAGGATCATCCTGATCCCAGGACAGCCCTGCCTCACGTGACTGATCTTCTGCGGGCCTGTGATGGGCCAATCCCAACAGCGTTACAATCTGTCAACGTCCGACTAAGACATCCACTCCCATGCGGCTCCTCTTCCTTCTCGCGCATGTCACTGAAAAGCTCGCACACATAGGAAATGCAGAATAACCAAACTGTGGCCGAAGCTGTGACCGCTCCCGCCCAAGCAGTGTTTCACTTGGACAAAGAGGATATGCGTGCTTACAGAACCTGTGAGCCCTTGCTGAAACATGAGAAGGCTTGAAGAACATTTTTAAATGATAACATAGTCCACATTCACTGTGGAAACTTTTTTGGGTTACGAAAATGCATAAAGAACACAATCAAAGTAATGCATTATTCTGCAACCTAGAGATCACCACTAACTTAAAAAAAATCTTCACCTTAAGATATGTTCTTTTCATTGACTAGAGAGAGAAGGTTGGGGGGAGGAGAGGGAGAGAGAGAGAAACATCGATGTGTGAAAGAAATATCAATCAGTTGCCTCCTGCACATGCCCTGATCAGGAATCGAACCCCCAACCTGGGTATGTGCCCTGACTGGGAATCAAACTCATGACCCTTCGGTGCAATGGGACAATGCTCCAAGCAACTGGCCAGGGTTTTTCCTTTAAAAAAAACCCCCACCACAAATACATTTAGAAGTTATTTTTATTGTTGACACCATTACAGATGTGCCCATCCCCCCCCCCTTTTGCCCACCTCCACGCAGACCCACAGATACATTTCTTTTCTTTTTAGAATATATTTTATTGACTTTTTACAGAGAGGAAGGGAGAAGGATAGAAAGTCAGAAACATCGATGAGAGAGAAGTATCGATCAGCTGACTCCTGCACACCCCTACTGGGGATGTGTCCACAACCAAGGTACACATGCCCTTGACCAGAATCGAACCTGGGACCTTTCAGTCTGCAGGCCGACGCTCTATCCACTGAGCCAAACTGGTTTCAGCTCAGAGATACATTTTGTACCCTATTTTCCCCACTTGTATCTTGTGGTAAGTTTCTCACCCTGTGTCCCTCAATGGCGAGGCTTACCGTATGTTTAACTGTGAAACACTGCACAGATGCAAGTCTGCAGCTTTCCGGTCTTCAGTTCCGGGACTGAGGAAGACCCATGCGTCACTCAGGGAACTGAAGAAGCTGTCTGCTTGGCAATTTCTAGGACAGTGTGGTCCCTCCGTGCCTGAAGCCGCCATCTCGTCTGCTGAACTGAGACGGGCTTTCTGGCTTCAAGTGGAGATCAGACAGAGCAGCATCCTCAAACATTCCTGTGAATGTCTCAGCTCTCACTGGGCGGCGTGGGAAGCTTTGGTTTTGTCCACAGCTGCTTCATCAGGGCAGCTGGGGTGACTGGGTGGAAGCTTTGAAAACAGACAAATAGGCATTTTTGGCAAACTATTAGCAAGAGTAGGGAATGAGTCCAGCCTGTGTCGCCCAATGGCTAAGCATCTACCTATGAACCAGGAGGTGACAGTTTGATTTCTGGTCCGGGCACATGCCTGGGTTATGGGCTTGATCTTTAAGTGGGGGTGTGCAGGAGGCAGCTGATCAATGATTCTCATCATTGATGTTTCTATTTCTCCCTCTTCCTTCCTTTCTGAAATCAATAATAACAAAAGAGTAGGAAATGAGAAAAGTAGTAAAAGGGCCACGTATAAGTTATAGGGACTTGTGTTTCAAGGAAGACATTTGGGGTATTGTAAAGTCAACAGTGGTGGAGGAGTAGTTTTATAGGATTTATGTGCAATGCTGAGAAATTTCTTTACCTTCTACCATCATGAAAAAAGCAGAAGTGGCCCTAGCTGGTTTGGCTCAGTGGATAGAGTGTTGACCTTCATACCGAAGGGTCCCGGTTTTATTCTGGTCAAGGGCATGTACGGTGATTGCAGGCTCTTCCTCCTCGGCCCGGGCCTGGTCAGGGCTCGTTAAGGAGGCAATCAGTTGATGTGTTTCTCTCACATCGATGTTCCTCTGTCTTTTCCTCTCTCTTCCACTCTAAAAATCAATGGGAAAAAAATCCTTGGGTGTGGATTAACAAAAAAACAAACAAAAAAAGCAGAAGTGATGGACTGAGAAAGAGATGCTCTTTTGGAGGGGCCTGGGTGACATAATCAGAGATGTCACTACTGAGACCCATGGTCCCAGGGGGCCCCAACACACCACTGTTGCTTGGGACCCCACTTCACCGCAGCCCCAGACCTGTCCCCCTGCAGCCTGGCACCTGCTGGCGTGGCTTTGGTCACCAGGAAGCTGCCGGCAGTTGTGGGAGGCAGAGTGCCGTGTGGATAAGTGCGGCATTGGCCCGGACCCAGGGAAATTGCTAGAATCTTTCAGAGGAATCTGGAAGGACCGGCCTGTGAAATCGGGCTCACTTCTTCAGTCTGGGCCCACACGCGTGCCCACGGGGGCACAGCGAGAAAGGAAGCCTTCGGCATGTGTGCCAAGCCCGTTGTTCGGGTCCCCACAAAATGACAAAGACTTTCCATTTCTGGGGGACGGAGGGGTGGCCAGGACAGATGATGTCCTTGTTCTCTTAGTTTCAGTAGATCATAAACAATGCAATCAAACTTCCTCTTCCCCCGTTGCTATATTAGATCTAGAAGCTGCAAATGGAAAAATGTGAACCTTGCATGTTTAGATAGCATGTTCTGGTAGCGGAGAAAGGCACTACATATGCTGGTAAAAATAAGACAAACGTTGGGTTAGGATAAGGGCAATGCAGAAAAATTAAAATAGGACTGTGAATGTTAGGAAGTCTCTGTTGGCCATTTTGTTTTGGATATATTTTTATTGATGTCAGAGAGGAAGGGAGAGGGAGAGAAGACAGAGACATCAACGATGAGAACCGCCGATCGGCTGCCTCCTGCATGCTCGCACTGAGGAGCCAGCCTGCAACCCGAGCACGTGCCCTGACCGTGAACCTAACCATGACCTGGTTCACAGGTCAATCTCAACCACCGGCTGGGCTCTACTGGCTGTTCTGTACGGGTGGCCAGAGAAGGCCTCTGAGAAGGTGGCATTGAAACCGAGACCCAAATGCCTGGAAGGATGAGGCCTGCGCAGCTGAGGGAGGGGTGGGGGGTGAGACCGGCAGAAGCATGTTTCATGCCTCACATGGCTGGTCTTCTAAAAAATGACCACTTCCACCCACTGCCCCCGCTTACCTGGAGTTGACTGTATTGCTAATACTTGTCTGGGCTCGTGAATGATTTACTTTAGAAATTTACTCAAATATGCTTAACTTCAGCTATATATATATAAAAAGGCAGTGACCGTGATGACCGAAACAACTGGTCCACTGAACAGCAGGCTGCGTGGGGTGACCAGGTCGGCAGGGTAGGGCAATGAGGGGTGACCAGGCCAGCAGGGGGGAGGAAGGGGCAGTTGGGGTGCAATCAGGCCAGTATGCAGAGGTGATTAGGGATGATCAGGCTGGCAAGGGGGGGGGGCAGTTAGGGGCAATCAGGCAGGCAGGCAGGTGAGCAGTTAGGAGCCATTGGTCCAGGATTGGAGAGGGTGCAGGCTGGGCTGAGGGGGACCCCCTGCCCTGGGCACGAATTTTGTGCACCAGGCCTCTAGTTTATAATAAGAGACCTGCCAGTTAAGAACTACCCTGAGGTTCGATAGTGTGGCGAAGGCTTGGGAGGGATAGGTGAGGGAAGGAGGGCGTCCATGGGAAAAACGACAACAAAAACCAGAGGGAACATCTGTAATACTTTCAACAATAAAGATAATTTGAAAAAAACTATTGTGAGGTTGTTTTTCACCTATCTGATTGACAAAGATTGAAAAGTTGGATTACGAGGAATTCATGTTCCTCGGCTTGCCTGTGGGTGAGTATCTCTGGGCCAAGGGACTATGCTCATCCAGATACTCTCCTTGCTCCAGGTCATGTGTCAAGGACCTCGGACCCTGGAATTCTCTCCTCACAGGGCCCACAGCGTGCATGGGCCTCCTGCCAGGGTCCGGCCACTTCTAGGGCCGAGGCATAGCTGTGTGTCAAGTGCGGGCTGTCAACAGCCCTGGGACAGCCAGGCTGTCCACACGGGTGTACGAGGGGCCCCTTGCAGTGAAGGCAGGAGCCAGAGGTGAGAAGAGAAAGGAGGTGGCGGTGGCCTGGGTCCCTGCATTTCTAGTCTTGTCCTGGGTCTTGCAGGTGTTACTAGGGATGGGGTTAGTTCACCACGTTTTTACAACAGCCCAGAATGAGTCACCCATCTTGTGAGAATTATCGCTGCATTAATTTTCACCCTTTAAATGCCTTTGAGTCATCTTTTGAAAGTGTGGCAAAAAGATTGTGAACGCTGGAACTCTACTACAGATTCAGATGTCACAGTGACCAGGCAAGTAAGAGAAATGAGAGAAGCCAGATGGAATGAGAGATGGTAAGAAGAGGTGGGGATGCGGGCAAAGCAGAGAACAGACTAAAGACAGAGCAGCCACTCGGTTTTACAAATCCCCAAGTGGGAGCAGGGTACCAGTTTATTTTTATTTGAGTGGGGGAAAATTCTGATTATTGGTTAAAATTTCTCAAGTTGAAAATGTAAATTTAGCCGTGGCTGGTGTGCTCAGTGGTTAAGCACTGGCTGGAGTACAGTGGAAGGGTCATGGATTCACTTCCCAGTCAAGGGCACCTACCTGGGTTGTGGGTTCAATCCCCGGCCCCAGTTGGGGCATCAGTGGGAGGCAACCAATCAATTTGTCTCTCTCACATCAATGTTTCTCCCTCTCCCCCGCCCCCAACACCTGGCCTGCGGCCTATATGATTTGATCTGGACGTGCCTAGGCAAGAAAAAAAAAAAAAAAGTCTGGACTCAAAATTCAATAAATCTACGCACTTTTCCCCCATAACTTTTAAGTTGGTAATTTTGAATGGCCCTCAAATGATATTATAAATAGCCAAATGGCCCTTGCCAGAGAAAAGGTTCCCCACTCCTGCTCTGAGAACGGATAGGAAAAATATCGTCGTGTAAGGATTAACAAGACAAAAAAAGTAAATTAAAAAAATAAGTAATCTATTCTTTGCCAAACAAATACACCTGGGGCTGAATCCAGTCGGGGGCTGTCAGTTTGCAACCTCTGGTCTAAACCTCTCAGTGAGCGGGTGGTGGCCGGCCGAGGCCAGTTTGGACCTGGCCTTAGTAACTGCACGGGCATCTGAGGGTACTCCTCAAGTCCCATCTTGAGGGGATTGTTGCCTGCAGATCTGTCGGGAGGTGGGAGGCTTGACTTTCTCTCACTGTCCAGACAACCCACTCATCCACTCTGAGTCAGTTTTTCCCTTTTTAGATAGAAGATAAGGCTGCAAGTTTTTTTTTTACTTATTTTTTTAAAAAAGTTTTAACAAAATTTCAGCATAAAATTCAATCGTATCATGGAAGTCACTTTTGCCCATTCTGATCCTATGACATAGGCAAAAATGGCTTCCATGTGCATTTGGTCCCCAGATTAAATCTGATGTTTTGTTCAGAAATCACACTTTTCCCTCCAGTTAATTTAAGATCAACATCACTTTTAAAAATATATTTTTATTGATTTCTGAGAAGAAGGGAGAGGGAGAGAGACAGAAACATTAATGATGAGAGAGAATCATTGATCTTCTGCCCCTGCACACTTCCAGTGCCCTTGACCGGAATCAAACCCAGGACCCTTCATTCTGCAGGCCGACACTCTATCCACTGAGCCAAACTGGCTAGGGGCAGAACAGATCTTTTTTTTTTTTTTAATATTTTTTATTGATTTTTTACAGAGAGGAAAGGAGATGGATAGAAAGCCAGAAACATCGATGAGAGAGAAACATCGATCAGCTGCCTCTTGCACGCCCCCTACAGGGGAAGTGCCCGCAGCCAAGGTACATGCCCTTGACCAGAATCGAACCCGGAACCTTCAGTCCGCAGTCCGAGCTCTATCCACTGAGCCAAACCAGTCTCGGCAGAACAGATCTTTTTAAAAAAAATTAATGTAATACCTGATTTACAGGAGGTGCTTGAAAAATGTTATGTTTAGATTGAAGAATGAAACCCTGAATTGTGATCTATTAAAATACCCCAAAACCATTTTCAAAAATATTTAAGTAAATCAGAATTTTAATTTTTAACAATTTCATCCATTCTTATTCAGGATTTCACTTACTGGTACTGTATTTTGATGAGCCCCAACGAGCCTTTCAAATATGTGAGTCTCTGTGTGGCTGTGGAAAGAGCTCTTCTGAAGCTCTTCACGCTGCTGTCACTACAGGTACAGAGTGACGTCTGTTTCCAGGATGCTGAGTGGGGTGCCACAATGAGCTTTGGCTAAGTTAAAGTTTATGCAATTAATAGACCCTTTATTTGTGCTCAAGATGACAGAGCAGTTAACTCCATGTTCTATTTAAAGTGGATAACAACTAGCTTGAAAACTACTTTTATTTATTTATTTACTTATTTAAAAAAATATATTTTATTGACTTTTTTTTATAGAGAGGAAGGGAGAGGGACAGGAAGCTAGAAACATCGATGAGAGAGAAACACCGATCAGCCGCCTCCTGCACCCCCCCACACTGGTGACGTGCCCACAAGCAAGGTACATGCCCTTGAACGGAATCGAACCTGGGACCTTTCAGTCCACGGGCTGACGCTCTATCCACTGAGCCAAACCGGTTTCATCTTGAAAACTACTTTTAGATCAGGTGTATTTAAAAATGCTTCAGAAAATAGTGTAAGTGGGCTCAATAGTTTTGTTTTGGGCCTTTTTTGGGGTTGTGTTTTATATTGAATTCTGGATCTAGCAGATGTTATGGCAGATTTCAGTTTATCAGGCCTGATTCTTCCCAGTCCGTAACCTCTGGAAAGGAGGACGGACGGAAAGCCTGCCTCACTGTGGGCTAGCGGTCCTCTGGCCATGCTTTCTGAATGACTGACTCTTGGGGGTTTGTCAGATGCAACCGAGCAAAGCCTCCTTCTCAGCGGGTGTTGGATAAAAACAGCCCCGATCAGGAATTTGCATTCTCAAAGGAAATGCATGCAGTACAGTCTGAGCAAATGAAACGTCTAATTTAATATCTTCTCAATTTCTCTGCCTAAATATCCTCCCTTTTACCCCTCTGATCCCATTGACTCTCCCAGACACACGGTTTATCGATGTTTTTTGTGCCAAACTTGACGGATCCCTTTGAGTAGTCAGCGCCCTTTGCTTGTTTATCCTCAGACCTCTCTTCTGTTTCTCCTTTTCCAGTGTTTTCTTTCCAAACAGAACTTTTCCCGTGCTCCTCACAGAGAATCGGCTTCTTCATGAGGAGGAGATCTACTCCACAATGAACGCCCGGGACTGGCCCACGGGTTGTTTTAAAGATAGATCGTATTTCCTGAGAGGAATTCCATTTAGAATTCTCACCTTCTTCTGCCAGTCCAGACATGGCCCTTTGGAACAGGCCTTTAAATAACGAGGGAGCCTGCCCTTTGTGGCTCAGTGGCTGAGTGTTCACTTATGAACCAGGAGGTCACAGTTCAATTCACGGATTGCGGGCTCCATCCCCAGTAGGGGGCGTGCAGGGGGCAGCCGGTCCGTGATTCTCTCTCATCATTGATGTTTCCATCTCCCCTCCCTTCCTCTCTGAAATCGATAAAAATATATTAAAAAGAAAAAAGAAAAGAACTGGAGGCACAGGGAAGCAGACACCTTTAGTGGCTCTCCATTTCCCGAAGAAGAGCCCCCCACCTCCTCCGCACAGGAATTGGAGCCCACCTGGGACGTGGCCGAGTCTTCCAGCATCACCTCCTCACACGCCGAGCCCTGAGCTGTTTGTCTCAAAATCGGAGACAAGGCTGCCGTCCTCGCTGCTGCGGAGAGGAGCGCGCAGGGGTCACGCAGGGCTGCCTACACTAAGCTTGTCTGGCAGCGTCCTGAGAGTCACATGAGGACACGGGCCGCTTCACGTCCCCATTTCTCTTTAGATGCCACAGTCTGTCATTTGTCATCCAAATGGGCTTTCTCTTTCAGCCGCCGGTGGCAGTGTTTGATGGCGTCTTTGACAGCCCACTCCTTTCACTGTATTTCAACTTCGCTTCTATGGCTCCTGTCCGTGTACTGCCCTGACCTTCAGATGTCCTTACTTTCAATATTGCAAGGACATCACCATTGGCTCGCACACAACCTCCACTTTCTTAGCTCGCTTTCCTTGCATGGCATTTTTATTTTATTTTTTGAGAGGTCAAAAGCAAACTTATGAGAAATGTCAGAGCAACCCAACCAACTTAATTTGTTTTCCCCTAAGGGCTCTTAACCCAAATGTCCTTTCCTTTATTCTTGTTCCATTATGCAAGGAAAGAAAATTGACTTAGGTCTTTCTCTTTGATCCAGTATTTTGCTCTTCAATTAATATTTATTGAGTTTCTTCTCCACTGGAGGGATAGTTTTATGCTTCGGATAATAATAAATTATTAAATTTGTGGCTAAAGACAAAAAAATAATAAGAGAGAGAAAGAGTGAGACAGAGAGAGAGAGAAAGAGAGAGAGATAGCTTACCAGATATACTTAGAAGATCACATTTCTTTTTAGAGGTTGATTTTTTTTTCAGTTAACGTGCTTTTTTCTGGTAAATAGAGTAAGCTAATTCTGAGGGGTTTCTCGGAAGGGACCCGCTCATCCAGGTGAGGGTTACTCACCCAATTTCTCCTGTTACTGACCAGCTCTCATCTACTATTTCATGTTGCAAGACAAAGCACAGACCCTGTTTACCATGTCGGGTTACGTTGTGCTTGTTTTATTGTGTGCAATGGGTTTTCATTAATCAAAGCAATTCTACATGTTCCAACTCGAGGCACTCATTGGTGTATTCATACACATCTTCAGAGTTAATATTGTTGACGGCTGCCTGTCCGGGAACTTGCTTGATCCCTTTTCCAGTAGGAGCTCATACACGCTTCCGATCCCCCATCTCCCTTTGTACCCCTGGGAAGAGGAGTCAGATGCCAGCAATGACAGGCGCCCCAGAAAGACTCACCAAGACGATGAGAGCCCCGTAAACAACTCTGCTAGTCAATCACAGGGCTGCTGCATAAAAACCCTTATAATGAAAATCTTTCCCCCTGGTTATAGAAGTAATACCTGTCACTGCAGGGAATTCAGCAATATGGTAAATCACCTGATAGCTATACCACTCCACGTAATATACCATAATGTCCAGTCCTCTTGTACGGCTTGCCCTCATATGCACATAATTATGTAACTGTTTTCCCAACAGAGCTGACAGGAGAGTGACAGCTGCTTCTCAGCCGACACTGAGAAGACCAGAACAGATCTTCCTAACCCTCCTCCCTCGTTACGTAAAATAAGCACATTGACAGAGACGGTAAATTGCTTGTGGTTTGACTGCTTCTCAGTGCTTTTCTGATGTTCGCTTTTCTACTTGTGACGCTCTCTTTAAACATCAGATCATACCCGAAATATTACCTAATCACGACACAGTCTTCAAAACCAAGTTCACTGCAGTGTGGCTCAAGGGTTGGGCACCAACCTATGAACCAGGAGGTCAAGATTTGATTCCTGGTCGGGACATATGCCCAGGTTGTGGGTTCAGTCCCCAGCACGGAGCATGTAGGAGGCTGATGAGCAATGGTTCTCTGTCATCATTGATATTTCTATCTCTCCTTCCCCCTTTCTCTCTGAAATCAATAAACATACATTTTTAAAAAGTTTACTTCTCCTTTCACCGTAAGTCAAACTGATCCAATTGCTGGAAGAGCTAGATGGAGTAGGATGAAAAATCTCCTGCTACAACGATCCATTTGGAATTTTGCTGTGAGTCGATGCAGGCTGGATGGCGGCCCCATTGGGGGCATGTCAAGAATTTCAGGAGCATGCGCTGGGCCTGGCCTCCCCTCTGTTTGCACAAATAGGGAGGCAGTGGCTCAGTGTCCCACAGCAGCCCTGGGCCCCGGCCTGCCAGTAGAACCTGCTGCCCTCCCACCTCTCTTCCTCTCCAGGGAGGATTTCCTGGGCCTCCCTCCGCAGCCCCCAGAGGAAGAGCATGTCACGGATCCCCGCTGTCTGCTTGCCAAGTTCCCTCTCTCAGGTCCCTTTTCGCCTTTCTTCTACTCAAAAGGGAAAGCGCTGCGGTTTAGAGGAGAGGGACCCAGGTCTTGGTTTTCCCAAATTTGGCGAGGGCTCCTGGCGAGGTTCCCCATGGGTGGTCTGGTTTGGTTTCTTGGGCTGCTTGGGGCCACCCACAGCTGGAGGTCTACCCGTCTCTCCCGAGGGCTCGGAAGAGGCCCCGCCAGTCCTCTGCCTTGTGGTCCCAGGCACACGAGTCCTGGTGCTCTGCTGCCTCGCCTTCCAGCCCTCTGACTGTGCAGACTGTGCCCTGAGCACCCTGCAGCCTCCTCACAGGACTCCCGTGGCTCTCCCCAACCTGACCCGAGAGGGCCCGTGCACACTGATCGTCTCTCTGTCTCCCCCGTGACTTGCACAGCCTGTGGTTCTTGCTAAATATTTACCGGATTGGATTGCACTGCCGCTGAGACAAAGCAAGTCTGAAAGGTCAAGTACTTTGCCTAAAGCCACACAGCGAGTAAGATGAGACGGAACTCAGAATTTGAATCCCGCATTCCAAGTTGATTTTTTTTTATTTAAAAAAATACATTTTTATTGATTTCAGAGAGGAAGGAAGAGGGAGAACGTGCTAGAAACATCCATGATGAGAGAAAATCATTAATCGGCTGCCCCCTGCACACACCTCACTGGGGATGGAGCCTGACGCTTGGGCATGTGCCCTGACCAGGAATCAAACTGTGACCGACCTCTGACCTCCCGGTTCCTAAGTCAGTGCTCAACCACTGAGCCATACCAACCGGGCTCCAAGTTGAATTTTAGAAATAAAGTTCATGGGAGGGGGTCACATAGCCTTCCAAAAGGTGGTCCAGTCAGGGGGAACTGCATGACCGGGAGAGCTCCCATCTCTTTGACACACTGGAACTGTTGAGAACATTCAAGAAGGCACTGAGTTTGCCTGACCACGCACCTTGTAGCCTCAACTATCCCCAGCATCCTTGTCAGAAGGTAGGGCGGCGAGGGCCAGGGGCAGGAGAAAGGAGGGGCAGTGGTAGCCTTGCATGGTGGCCATTTACCCAATGGGCTTTGTGGTCAATGCCAGAGCTCTTGCTTCACAGGGCTCGGTGTTTCCATGCACAGGATGTACCTCGTCTGCGGAACTGAACGTGCTGGGGAAGAGGCCCTGATTCAGCGCCTTTCAGCCCACGGCTTGACGGATAGCTGAACTCACAAGAGGTTCCCAGCGCCACCAGTCTAAACAGAAACGAAAATAACAGAAGTCCTCCAAACCCCAACACAAACAGAGGCGTGCACGTGTCCAGTTCTGTTTTCCGCAGAGATGTGGGTGAAGATACTGCGCGAATTTCGCCATAATCCCTTTGGAGAGTATTTACAGCCCAAATATGCTCCTTGCATTTGGTGCACTTGGGGGATGGCACTCGACCTATCTGCAGGCTCCATGGAACTCAACACCCACTTTCTCAAAGCCTAGTTCTGGGCACGAACGTTCCAAAAGACCCTACCACTGCGGATGGCTTTGGTTGCAACTTGGAAGCTTGACCACAGCCTGACTTATTTATTTATTTTTCTGGCTCATTGGGAAAATGAAGGCATTAACCAAAGGGCACTGAAAAATACACACATGCAAGATTAATGTCATGCTCTTTCCAAATGCGTGGTGGGAGGATTAACTTTGGCTATTTCTAGGAAGCCAAATCTTGCTTATTTCCCTCGTTGGTACATGTTCCCTTGGAGAAGAAGATAGATATGCTCACAGTCCGCCTGGCAGTGACTGGAAAAGGAGGGATTTGCACAAGATAACACACAGGTGGCTCCCACTTCTCTTTTAGGCTATTTTCTCCTGTCACAGACATCCACCTCCTCTGTATTAGGAGAGGCCTACATGCACTGACAGGTATCCGCTGGGGCTCTGCCTAGGTGTTTGTTCTGTGTTGTGAGCATTTAATCACAACACAATTAGGCAATGTGTAGAGAGGACATGGCCGGTCATAGTGTCCAAAGAAGAACCAGGTTGAAAAAAGATGAGCAACGGTGACTCTCCGATGTATAGCATCTGACATCTGTAGAAATCAGAGGCACCCCAGACAGTCTGGTCTGTCCAAGTCTCCGCATTGAATAGGAAGACAATGAAAGAGCAAGTTCTTAGAGGGTCCTGAGAGCCGAGACCCAAAGAGCAACAAACACACTTTTCCGCTGGGGTTTCTGGCTGGAACCCAGTTTCTCCGCATTGAAGGAAGAGTCATGACTCAGGCTTTCACGCTGGTTCTGAGAGCCGGACTCCCCAAATCACACTCAGGACGGTTCAATAAATACCACCTCATTGTGACTGTGGAGATTGTTCCCCCCTACCCCATATACTCTTTTTTTTAAAAAATATTTTTTAAAAATTGGTTTCAGAGAAGAAGGGATTGAGCCCAAAACACAGGCATGTGCCCTGACCCGGAATCGAACTTTGACCTCCTGGTTCATAGGTCAATACTCAACCGCTGAGCCACACTGGTCTGGGTAGACATTTTTGAAAAAAAAACCTAAAGGGATTTCACTAGGAATTCTAGTACAGTTGCACTGCAGTCAGGATCCATAGGGGTGAGACTTGGAAACAGACAGTCCACAAGATACACATCCCACTGCCTTTTGGGGTCAATGGACAGCAACAACTTTCCTAGCTTAGCTTCTTCCTCAATCATTTATTGAGAAAGCTGCTTCCCAAAGGCTGCTTTTCTCTCTTCTTTATCCCTAAGATTGAGATCAAAGGCACCATCGGGTCTCTTATCCTCACTCAACCCAGCTGCTGTTCCGATTACGGTGACTATTCATCATTAGTTCACACGACTCATTCACTGTTACCCCGGAGGGCCCCCGTCGCCCTGCATCCTTCAGATTCATTCAGACTTTTTAGTTTTGTGCATCTGATGGCTCCAGATAAACAGGGTCTCTCTCACATAACTCGGCGGCGGCCACAAAATGCGTGCACAGTGAGCATTATATTGAAGGAGCACTATTATGCTGATAAGCAAAATAAGCCGGACAGAGAAAGATAACCGTCACATGATCTCGCTCACAGGTGGAATCTGATGAACAAAAGAAATTGAAGAACAAAATAGATCTAGAGACATGGGAGCATGCAGCAGGCTGACGCATCTCAGAGAGAAGGGGGTGTGGGAAGAGAATAACCAAAGAACTTATATGCATATACATACGTTCTCCATTTCCTCACCTGTAAATATGACTGGGGCCTGGTACTCCCTCCCTTGTTTTCTCTTAAATATGTTTTTATTGATTTCAGAGAGAGGAGGGGGGAGAGGGATGGAAACATCTATGATGAGAGAGAAGCATTTATCAGCTGCCCCCTGCACACCACACACCGCACCCACCCAGGCGTGTGCCCAGATGGGGATTTGAACTGTGACCTCCTGGTTCATGAGTGGTTCAGCCCCTGGGCCCTGCCAGCTGGGCCCCCCCTTTTTCAATGGTTAGATCAGATCTCCCCCGCCGCTCCCCTCAAGGCAGACACTTGTTAATACAGTGCTTGCAGATCTTTCCGAAGTCAGCAGCAAACTCTCTAAGGTTGTTAGTGTGCGTTTTTTCGTCTAATCACCTCCCCGTGTTATCATTAAACTAGGACAAAGAACATTTAATGAGAAAGGTAAGAAGACGCTCTAGTCCTAGTAAGAGAGGAACATGTCTTTCCTGAGAGATGTTTACCCAAACTTAACATTTTTGGAAAAAGGAGTAAAAGCCTAAAAGACAATTAACTTGCCAATCCCTCCCTGTAGAATAATATGTCCTTACATATCATACTGTATTGAAATGATCTTCTTTTAAAATCCTCGCCCGGGGAATATGTTTATTGGTTTTAGAGAGAGGGGACGAAAGACACACAGAGAGAAACATCAATCAGCTGCCTGCCATATGCACCCCGGCAGGGGATGGAACTGCAGCCGAGGTGTGTGCCCTGACCAGAAATCAAACCTGCAACCTTTTGGTGTATGGGACGACGCGCCAATCAACTGAGCCACCCTCTCCAGGACTTAACATTATCTTTAAAAAAGTTTATTTAATTTAAATATATTTTTCAATATATATGTTTCTATTGATTACAGAAAGGAAGGGAGAGGGAAGAAGAGATAGAAAAAAAATCAATGATGAGAGAGAATTTTTGATTGGCTGCCTCCTGCACCCCACACTGGGGATCAAGCCCACAACCCAGGTGTGTGCCCTGACCTAACTATGATCTCCTGGTTCACAGGGTCACGCTCAGCCACTGAGCCAAGGTGGCTGGGCTTGAGATGGTCTTTTCATGTTTCACCCACTATTGACAAACCACCTATGAGCACTGACCAGCTGTTTCTCAATTATTTGTGTACCCCCGGCGCCTGGGACGTAATGGAGGGTCGAATATATCAGCAAGGGAGGGAGCAGGAGTACGGGGATGTCCTCTGACTCCCAACACAGTTGATTACATCAAGTCGCCAACAGCCATTAAGGTCTCACTAAGGACTCACTAAGGACTCACTAAGGCCTCACTAAGGACTGGTTATCAGATGGCAGTGACAATGACGAGGATCCTAAGTGACGTCACCGTGGCTGGTCTGACATGGTCAGGACACAGGCTGCTGCAGCGTAGGTCAGGGAGCCAGACGAGGCTCTGTCTCAAATACTTGGCTTGAGTAAAATACGGGAGAGAGGTTTAGAAGGGAATATTCCAGCCTTCACTTAAAAACAATTTGGTTTGAGTGAGGACCAGATGGTCTGAAAGATATTTAACATTTTATCCCTAGATGGAAGCTGGACTAGAACCAACATGGAGAGATGTCCTATGCTACGTTTTTCTTACTCCACTATGAAAAGAAATAATTACTTTAAAAAAAAAAGAAAGAAAATCAAAGGAGTAAGAGGCATTACGTAATTTTATTTAGGAAATAGTATGAAGCAATTTTATCAGAAGCAATGATGACCTCAAGAAAAGTTGAAAATAAGAAATGAACAAAGTTATTGAGTATAAAATCCAGGAAGTGTGTGAATCAGAATTCTTTAATTTTATTTCTTTATGTCTGTGACATGACTAATAAACAAAATCAAGTCAAGTACTGAGTCTTGAATAAATATATAGGTAAATATAGTATTCCCCTCCCCCAGTATTTTACTAAGTCAAAAGTTCTAATAGGTTTATGTTATTATTTTGCTTCAAATTCTTATTCCACTCTACATATGTATTGACAACTTTTTTTTGGTATCTGGTTTGTTGTATAATTTTAAAAAGTAATTTGCTTCAAAACTGCTTTCCTGTGTTTGTATAAGAACAATTTACAGAGAGTTTAGGAGGCTTTTTTGAGTCTCTTGTCAAGCACCTTTTAATTTGAAGGTTTGATGAGTAGAAAGAAAACCCTGAAACTTACTTAACAAAAATATTGGTTAAAATGCTTTAGGAATAGAAAATATAAATAACTAAGCTAGTCTTGAAAGTCATTTAAGTTTTTAAATGAAAGGCAACCACTTGCTTTCTAGTTTCTTAAGGGACTTCTCTTCTTTGAGAAAGAAGCAGAAATAGAATCCTGTTACACTACGAGATGATCTGCAGCCTTAACTCTGGTGCTCTGCTCTGTTTAGCATCGTGAGCCCGCGTGCACGGTCCCCAAGCTGGTGGCCTGGCCTCGAAACCGCGTCACAGATGCTTGCAAGGAAAAGGCCAGAAGCCTACACTGGAAGCAAGCAAAGGAAGGAAAAGACCTCAGCAAGTCCTGTCTTGGATGTAGGCCACTGGTTCATTTGGCAGAAATGTCGTCGTCCACACTCCAGAGGGAAGACAGAGCTCCTGATAAATGAGCCTTTCTGTGATCAGGTAGTTTCGGTTCTGGCTGGTCATAGTTAGGGAATAATCCAAGGAAACATAAAGGTGGAAGCCCAGAGGTCTGTTGCAATATTAACAGAGGGCCACAGTCAAAAGATCCAACAGGAGGAGGGGTGTGACGTGAAGGAGTTATGTTGTCAATTGATCATCATGGCTGAGCAGGTCCTGCCACCTGCCTGGCACCCCTCACTGCTTCGTGTCCATCCATCTGAACTTCACAAGCTAAGTAAGATGGTCCCCACTGTGGGCCCTGCTCTGCTGGCCCTTCAGTTAACCACGCTCTCCTGCATTCTGAACCTATGTCTAGCATTGAGCACATTTGCACACACATGTCTATGCTAACAATGTTCAAATTCATTTCCATATCTATCCTGATCATTCAAGAAATACCAGAGGAAATACATAGAAAATACAAATGCAGGAATGAAAATTATATCATCTTTAACGTGGAAATTTTGAACATGTAAACATATGACAACAGGGGACGTTATTATGTAACCACAGACTATAACAATAATATACACATTTTGTCTTCGGCCCAAGGAAAGTTGTAAGCAGAGAGTTATTTATGTAAGTGGGGTCAGTTTGAAATAAATGATTTCCTTTCCAACGTTTTCAAATTACCTTCCCTCTCTGCAGCCAATACCAGTGCCATCATCTGTCCCCTCTCAACTTCAGGGAACACAAGCTTCCACTTCTCTACTCCTCCACTCTTTCCTGGCATCAACCTCAAATAACCGTGTGCCCGTGACCCCGTCTCAGGGTCAGTCCAGAGAGAAGCCAAATGAAGGCATTCTGTGACAACAAAAATTAATGAGGACACACAGAAGTGCTACTAACAAGTAAATGTTATTGAGAAGGTGTAACACCTAAATTTACCAGAGGCATTATTGATTAAAATAAATGACTGAAACTGCCAGTTCCTCAAGGACTGGAACACAAAGCAAATAGTTGCCCGAGTGCAGGGAAAGTTCTCGACGTGGTGAACTGCCAGAGTGAGGTGACATCACAAAGATCCAGAGTGGCAAAGGTGGATGGTATTGGGACGAGCGTGGCCTTGACAATGGCTGTCCACAGTTCCCGTGGCAGGTTAACTTCTACTTGCCTTTCCCTCTTCTCTCTCTATTTCCCCTTTTTTTCTCCTTGCATAGTTTTGTAGTTAATAATAGATACTGTATCTACATTCTCTTTGATCTCTACTGAGAATTCAAACTACCTAACAGGAGTTTTCTCTATCTCCTTCCCTCCCTAACGCCACGCCTGTCAGTGGCAAAGTTCTCCAGGGCGACTGATGAAAAACAAAACACAACAAAACACACCACACCAAAGCAAAGGTTGCATAGTTTAAGAATGGGGAAGAATGTCCATCCTGGTCCATATTTTTTTTTCCTGTCTCTATTGTTTTCAAACCTTTAAAAATGTGATTTTTACTTTATTTTAAAGAATCGGTTTAAGTTTAATGTCATAAAATGACAAGAAAATCACTGCAAAGTTTCTATCCAAAGAAACATTAGGACACCATATTAAAAGAGATCCCTTCTCTAGATCTGTCCCAAGGTTGCTTTTCACCCACCTGAGATGGCCTTTCTTTCTCTAGGGAAGCATTAGGGATCTCCTGTTATTCACTTAATGTTCTTTCTCAAGGAACTTATAAGGAATATGATCATTATTTCATTCCTCTCAAGGTGAATTAAAGGTTAAAAAGGATATTCATCAAAATACAAGATATAAAGATGTGTTCTCTCCATATTTATAAGCTTATAAAAAGAGGAAATATTTTTCTTAAGGAATTTTGATCCGTTTATTATTTATTATTTTTATTTTTTGATCACTTTAAATGGCAATTATATGGGGTAGGGGGAAGAAACACAATTTATGGGATGGAGGTCCGGTAAAACCAGGTTGACTAAACTTCAGGGATGTTTTTAAGAGAAAAAATGAATGATAAAATATACATTTTGGGGACTTGTGTGGAAGCGAGGGAAGGCAGCCTCACCTTAACCCTGAGAGTCGGAGGCTGACGGATGGTTTTCAGACCTCTTCGAGGCGCAGGGTGTGGGAACGAGGCTCTCTGCCGTGGAAACATGGGAGGAACTAGGAACAGGAGGGAAATCTGGCACTCTCAGACTTAGAACACTGCAGAGACAAGGACATCCCACAGCTAGCTCTCTGAATAGATATCCTAACCGCTAATTTTGACTTTGATGAGACTGAGACACTTGTTGGTCCAACTACCTATTTTATTGCAGCTTATTCATGAGAACAGTTAATGTAGATTACTAGGGGCCTGGTGCACAAAATTTGTGCACCGGGGGTGAGTGATCCCTCAGCCCAACCTGCCGCCTCAATGGGGCCTATGGCTGGCTCTGCCCAGCTTCCTCAGCCTGGGGCCGCCTTGGCCCTGCCCCCCACTCCTGATTGGCTGGTGGGCATGGCTTGTAGATGTAAAGAAGATGCGGTCAAATTTGCATATTACTCTTTTATTAGATAGGATTATATAGAATGCTACTATAAATGTTATTAGTCTTAACTTAGCTGGCTAATCTTATTTTTTCTTCTTTTTAAATGGAAGTCATTGGGGTGATATTGATCAATACAATTATATAGGTTTTGGGTATATAATTTTTTATTTAAAATTTTTTAAATTGATTTGAGAGAGAGAAAAACGTTGCTCGGCTGCCTCCTGCATGCCCCCAACCAGGGACTGAGCCTGCAACCCTACAGGTGCCCTGACTGGGAATCGAACTAGTGACCTGAGGTGCAGAGGGCAATGCCCAACCAACTTCCACACAGGTTTTTTAGAAATTGTTGCTAACGAGGTGATTAGCTCCCATGTGGTCAACTGCCGATTTGTAATTATGGTAACTTCAACATCTGCCAGCTACACTTAGTCCCACTCCCTTATTTTATAGATGGTAAAACTGGAACCCCAGAGAGATAAGGAGTTTATTTAAAGTCACAGAAGTAGTAAGAGCCAGAATTAGCCTGGGACCCAGACTTTTGACCTGAAGCTCAAAAGCTTCAGTTGCCTGACTGTTTAGTTCTTATCTTTGCTGATTACAGATGTTTTTCTTCTGAGATGGCAAGTTTTTTTCATCTTCTATATTTCTAACAGTAAGATTGGGTCAACTCCCTAGAAGAATGTGTATTCTACCCATCTCAATGTATTATTTGTGGTCATTAAAAAATGATGGATTGTTTGGACACATTTTCTTTTCCTTTTTCCCCATTGATTGTTAGAGATTAGAGAGAGTGGAAGGGATGGGGAGAGAAAGAGAGAAACATTGATGTGAGAGAGACACACCGATTGACTGCCTCATGCACATGCCCCTACCAGGGCCTCGGATCAAGCTTGCAACTGAGGTACGTGCCCTTGAACAGAATCAAACCCAGGACCGTTCAATCTGTGGGCCGACACTCTATCCACCGAGCCAAACTGGATAGCGCAGACACCTTTTTTCTTGAGTACCAGAGACAGGTGAAAAGCACAGAATGCAACGGAAAGAAGCTAGACCCAGGGACTTGGATTATAGTCGTCTTAGTCTCTGACCCTGCAGAAGTCACTTCACCTTATAGCATGTCAATTTTTTCAAGTTGTGAAACAGCGTGATACCCCCTTAAATCTTTCCTGGGGGCAGCATGAAGATCAAATAAGCTAACAACATGGAGAAAACATGTTATTTGAGCGCAACATACTTCACATATGAAGCAAAGCAGGAGCCATTTCTTGAAGATCATCCATGATCAGTCTGACCCCGCGATAGTCCTGCAGAGAGACATTCTGCATTGTTTTATCTCAGAGTTTCTCTGTGGCTGATTGACTTTTACCCATGCATGACTCTGAAGGTGTGGTGACGAAAATAAACGTCCTATTTATTTTATAATGCAATTCGGATGAAGCACCACAGTATGAGTCTTAAA
The DNA here is from genome assembly GCA_027563665.1 of Antrozous pallidus. Classification (NCBI taxonomy): domain Eukaryota; kingdom Metazoa; phylum Chordata; class Mammalia; order Chiroptera; family Vespertilionidae; genus Antrozous; species Antrozous pallidus. The sequence continues at coordinate 12,665,324 of CM050529.1, read as the reverse complement.
GGGCAGTGGTGGCAGTTCCTCAAGTTCACGTCACATTTTATAACATCCCAAGGAAGGCTGGATAGGACTGACTAATCTCCATCGCACATGATGTTCTCATTCAGCAAACAGGACACAGCGGGCTCCTGAGAGTGAGATGTGAACATTTTCTATTAATCCCGAGGAACTTGGAACACTGTTTGCACAGCTGTTCTGTCCCTGTCCTTTTATAGGAGGCAGGCATCGATTTAAAGTCCCTCAATCATCATCATCATCATCATCATCATCATCATCAAAATAATAGCTGTAATTTATTGGTCCCTTATTTGATGTCAGTCACTGTGCATGCATTATACCTGTATTATTTCTAATTCTCAGGAAAGGTGGTTAGTATTATTCCTATTCGACTTCATAATATCCTTAGAGGAAGAAAACAAGCCCTATTGTGATGTGAATGTCTTCATTTCCACTTGTACAAGGGGAAGGGGTGCTTGTCTTTCATTCCCCCTCATGACTGTTCTCTTAGCTAAGCAGAGGCGAGCATGATTAATCCCAAAGAGCAGGACAGCAAAGATGAGATGAAGTTAAGGAACTTGCTCAAATATTGGAGTCGGGCCTATGATGGCACCTTAATTTCACTCTACACTTTTTTATTCTTCACACTAGACCAATGGTTTTCAAATAAACCAACTCAACAGTTATATGTCAGACAGTTATATGTGCTGGGATATAGAGAGAAATCATATATAACCCATTTGATTGGGGGCGAATCAAAATCATAGCTCTTTGGATTGGCCTATCTTTGAGTTATGGGACTCCTTCTCTTTTCTCTCTGCCACAGTATGTTTATCCACTTCACACAGGTTTAAACAGTTAAAATAACTTATCACTACCATTTATTGAGCATGATTTAAAGTGTCTATATATATTATTATTATTTAATCCCTTCAACACCCTGGAAGGATGATCCAGTTGTGTGTGTGTGTGTGTGTGTGTGTGTGTGTGTGTTGGGTTGGGGAGGGAGCAGGGAAGAAGACAAACACAGAGAGGATGAGATACAGAGCAAATGAAAGCCAGAGGTTCTAGTCTGCCTCGTGTGGCTCAGTGGTTGAGTGCTGACCTATGAACCAGGAGGTCACAGTTCAATTCCAGTCAGGCCACATGCCTGGAGTTTTGGGCTCCATCCCCAGTGTGGAGTGTGCAGGAAGCAGCTGATCAACGATCAATGATACTCTCTCATCATGGATGTTTCTCTCTCTCTCCTTCTCCCTTCCTCTCTGAAACCCATGAGAAAGTATTTTTAAAAAAGTAGTATTATCAATAGGTTACATTGTGTAGAGGCTTAAATACATTCAGCACCAGGCGCTGGGAGATTATGATATGAAATGGCATCGTTCAGTGTTTTAGGTTCCTGGGTTATTTTGCCACTCAATATGCAAGGTAATATCAAACATGTCTGCGAAAATTATAAATGTTTAAAGGTCACCTGGCTGTTGATACATGATTGCATTCTGGTTTAATCTCTTCACCAACAAGCTATTCAGGGAAAAAATTACTATGTTAGAAAGCAACTAATGGCACATTTTTCTATGGTCCACAAGCGGAAAATGGAAAAATAGTTCAGGGAAAAAAGTTAAAACTAAAACTAGAAATTTCTCAGTGCTCAGATTTTTATTTATTTATTTATTTATTTATTTATTTATTTTTTGCTATTTAACATAGTTGAGTCCCTTGAGTAATCTTGTCCAGCAACTTTATTTTATGAATTTGCCTTAAGCTGGCGTCTACCTGTTTATTCTGAATTCTCTTATACACTGAGTGGCAAGATTATTATGATCTCTGAACGCATCATAACCTAGTCACTCAGTGTATACTCTATGTAATAAAAGGCTAATATGCAAATTGTCCCCTCTACCAGGAGTTTGACCAGCAGGCAGGCCAGCTGACCATTCATGTTCCCTCCCCCTGGCCAGGCTGGCCGGACCCCACTCAGGCATGAATTCATGCACCGGGCCTCTGAAATATCCTATCTAATAAAAGAGAAACTTGCAAATTGACCGAATCTCTGCTACACCCACAAGCCACACCCACCAGCCAATCAGGAGTGAATATGTAAATCAACCCAACCAAGATGACAGTTAATTTGCATATCCAGGCACAGAGTGAAGACTGAAAACAGCATAAAAGGAAGCCAAGTGCTGCAGAAGGGGGCAAAGCTTCGGAGAAGCAAGCAAACGGGGCGGCATAGAAGGGAGGGAAGAAGGCAGAGCAGCAGAGACCGCTGCAGGAAGCCCTACTGCAGGAACCTTCAATATGTCTAGATATCGAGCGGCCAGATTATTATGCATTCAGAAATCATAATAATCCAGCCAGTGTATAGTCCCGTACCGCTCAACCATGGGGATATGGACACATGAGGAATGTGTCCATAGGTGATTTTGTAGGGCACTTTGGCACACACACCTAGAAGGTCCAGTCTAGCCTTATTGCACACCTGTGGCGCTGCATGGGTAGGAAATTGTAACATAATGGCATTCCCGTATCCGGACATATTTAAACACAGAACAGGTGCAGTAAAAACACAATGTAAAAGATCAACAAATGGCACACCCGCAGGGGCACTGAGCATGCCCGGAGCTGCAGGCCTGGACGATGTTCTGCGCGTCCTGAGTGAGTGGGGGGAGCAGACCGGGAGGCCAAGGGCACGACTGGACACCACTTGGCTTTCCGAACGCCGCGCACTGAGGCTTGTACTGAATTCACGAAACCACACAGCTACCTCCAGCCCAAGAGAAAAAATTCAACCGCGACGCTCGGGACGCACAAGACGCAGAGGGCTGAGGCTGCTGTGGCGGGACCCGCCCTGGCCCCCAGCAGCCTGTTCTTGAAGGGGAAAAGTGTGGCGGATGCAGAAACCAGGACAAGTCGTGGGGGACCAACGCCAGGTGTTAGGGGCCCTACCTCATCGCAGTGCTGCCCTGAGCGGGGTCATTTACGGCCGCGATTACGCCACTCGGCTGTGGCCGCGACGTCAGGGGTCAGGGCGGAGGCCCGACGTCAGCCGGCGACGTCAGGGCGGCCAGCCGACGTCAGCCGACGTCAGGGCTCCCAGGAATCTGCGGGCTCCTTTACGATATTGGGGGTCCCCTGCGTTATGTGCCGCGTGTCACGGACCAAAACGTCGCGCTGCAGCCCGGGACCGTGTGGAAAAGCGTAAGTGACCGTCCGGGAGGTTAGAGAGGCCTGAAGCCAGGCCTCACCCGGCCGCAGGGGTCGTCTCCCAGGGCTGGCGCCAGGCCCGGGGGCTTTTGTACCGTCTCCCCGACACCCCCGGGTTGAATTCGGTGTGCAGGGAGCCTGACAGCGGGGGTGGGAAGGGCGTCTCCTTGTCTCCTCAGAGCACGTCTCCCGGTGTCTCTGGGCGTCTCCTCCGCTCCTTGTGCCCGTGAACAGCTGACTTTGGAGTCATTCCTGTTTGGCCCACGGACGCCCGGACATTGGCGGCGGGACGCAGAGGAGCCAGTCTCCGGGGCTCCCCTTGTCGTCCTGTCCTTCTCTTCAGAGGCACAGAGCTATTGGCGCCGCTGTAAAGACGGGAACAGCCCCCGCTGGCCTTCAGCTGTTCCCGGAGGAAAACAGCCAGCCCCTCTTGATGAGTGACTGCTCAGGGTGTGACTGTGGCCTCGACAGAATAAAAAGTCACCTCTTATTTTCAGTTTCCGTTTTTTTCAGGGGCTAATCCTTAATTCCAAGATCTGGGGTGTAATTTACAAATCCTGACAATATGTGTGTGTTTTTTCTTTAATTTTTCAGTTACAGTGTACATTCAGCATTATTTTGTATTATTTTCAGTGGTTAGCCATCCATCCATATACCTTACAAAGCGTTCCCCTGAGAGTTCCAGTCCCCACCTGGCGCCACACACAGTTCTTCCGGTGTCACTGACTGTGCTCCCCGTGCTCAGATGTGACACACGTCCCCCCTCCCCTCAGGTGACCAAACACTGGCAGCCCCAGCCTTCATTAAGCTGCTTTCACATCCAGACTGAGAGCTCCCCACAGACCTCACATCTTATTTTACTTCCAGTCTCGTTCTCCTCCAGCAGCGTTTATTTAAGTCATGTTACCCGAAAAGCGAGCGCTTTCAGTGAGCAAACTCATGTGCAATGGAGCAAGCGCGCTCAAATCGTAAGGGACATCTCCATCTTCACGAGGTTTGATTAAAAGTGTGGCAGTCGCTGTAAATCAAGCATGTCAAACTCAAAGGCTCACTTGGACCAAATAAGGTTCAAGTGTATGTGGCCGCAAAAAGACAACAGCTTCGATTTTCATAGAAACGGAGGCTTATTTGGATAGAGACATGCTGAATACAAAGGGCTGAAATAAATGAGTCACTAACATAAAATAATGGAACATGTTAATAAAAATTAATATTTTTTCTTGAACGTTAACTTACCAAACACTGAATAACTGCACAAAAGAATAAGTGTAATGCAAATAAACCTATTTTCTTTTAAAATATATTTATTTATTTATTTATTTATTTATTTATTTACAGAGAGGAAGGGAGAGACATGGAGAGTTAGAAACATTGATCAGCTGCCTCCTGCACACCCCCTATTGGGGATGTGCCCACAACCAAGGTACATGCCAGTGACCGGAATCGAACCTGGGACCCCTCAGTCCACAGGTGACACTATCCACTGAGCCAAACCAGTTAGGGCCAACCTATTTTTCTTGTTCTCTGAAAGTGAAACAAGTGATTAAAACACATCAAACAAGTCAGCCCAAGACTAATGATGTGGCCACCAGCTGCTAAAATATGCGCTGCAGGTATTAGTGGAGAGAAATGGTGTGCCCGCACATACGGCACGTAAGGGAGATCAATGCAACGCGATTTCCTAGTCAGTCATTAGTGAATGTTGTAGTTCGTTATTCGTGATGTATAACAGCATATTGTAAAAACCAAGGTAGGAAATTTTTATTAAAATGGTTTTTACATACCATTATATGGGCTGGGCCGCAGAAACATTCGTTGTGGGCCGTGAGTGTGACACGCTTGCTGTAAGTGGTGTGACCTGACCCGGTACCTGTGTTAGAAATGCGCCCGGCTTCTGCGAGGGATGCTAGAGGAGAGCTTATTTCCATCCTCATTTCTCTTCCATAAAAGGGAAGAGCTGCTGGGCCTGCCACTTTCAGAGCAGCAGAAGTAGCAGATTGATTTTTTTTTTTTTTTGACAAGATTGCTGAGGAGAATGATGAGGAGTAGGTGGAACTGACTGAGCGAAGTGAAAGATGAAAGGAAGATAATAGCCCGGAATAAGGCGGGAGTGCTGGTAGTGAGGGTTTGGTGTAATTTAAAGAATACCAAAAATGCTGGTCCTGAAATCCTGGGGATTTTTATGTGGATTTTCAAACAGGATTAGGTTGAGCAGTTTGAGTTTTTATCATGTAAGGCCTTTTTCTTTTCTTTTTTGTAACTGATAGAAGTCAGTCTGGAAAACAAAATGTAGCATATGTCCAATATCATCTTGCAGGAGACAGGACTTTCACCTGAGAATTGTAATGGGAGGAACACTACGTCTCGTCTTTATTTTATTTATTAGCAAAAAGCCTGGTGTTTCACGAACATTCCACGACTCTGACCTGATCATTTTATTGTTCATTTGTTTTTTGTTTAAAATTTTATATACAATTCTATACCCTTAATTATGTAGGATGCATACATTACATATGAGGGAGGGGGAGAGAGAAAGAGAGAAAGAGAGAGAGGGAGAGGGAGAGGGAGAGGGAGAGGGAGAGGGAGAGGGAGAGAGAGAGAGAGAGAGAGGGAGAGAGAGAAAGAAAGTCTGGGTGGATATTTTCCAAAATGTTTTAAGAGTGATTCCCTTTTGGAAAATTTTTTTATTATTATTTTTCTTTATTTCTTTTCTTTTTTTTTTTTTTAAATTCTGCAACAGGCAGATTAGACTCGGGCCACAATAGGATCTTAGTAAATATTTATTCAGTGATTTAATAAACGAGTGAGTTGCGGGCTCAGTTTTTTTAATTCTTCGAGTTGTTTGGAGGACGAGACACAGCGTATGGCAAGTGATTAAAACAGTGCCTGGTGCGCTCTGAGTGCTCAGGGAGACTTTGCCATCAGTGCTCAGCCAGCCTGCCTATTTGGTCAATTAGCATGCTGAGAGCCTCCACCCAGGCTGTTATCTAAAACAATCATCCTCTTTAATTGTCCCCTGGGCCCTGCCCCTCCCACGTTGTAAAGGACATGGCTCCTACAGTCCTCTTTCTCTATCTCGCACATCCTTTTTATTAGCTCCCCACCAAGAAACGTCTGGAACAGCGCTCCCTGTAGGAACTCCTTCTTTGAGTCCCCACACCTCCCTCTGTTCACCACCGCCTCTCTCCTGCTTTTTATGATTAAGCTCCTAAAGGGGCTGTGGGCTGTGGCGCACTCTCTGTGTCTCATTCTTCCCCTCCATTTCTTGACCCATTCAAGTAAAAATTTCTTCTCCACCTCCCTGCAGAGGCCTCCTTTGTCAATGTCGTCAGAGACTTAACACATTGTCGAATCCAATTTTACATTCTTGGTTCTCAACTTCCTTGACCAGTCAGCGGCATGGACAGTTCCTCCTCCCTCTTTGAAGCACTTTAGTTCACCTGATTTCCAGGACACTGTCTGTTTTTGTGTATTCCTGAAGGACTAGCCCACTTCTTCCTCATCTTCCTTTGCTGGTTCCCATCATGTTCCCAAACTTGAGATTTTTAGAATTAAATTTATAGGAGCGACATTGGTTAGTAGGATCATATAGGTTTCTGTTGGATTTCTTGGTGTCCCTCAAGTTCAGTAAGTTGATGACTGTTCCCCTTTTCCAGGCATCCAGTTCGCTCTACCTGTTGCCAAAACCAAACTTGAGGCTTGAAAGAATTTTGTTCAGTTTGCAGTCATTCTTCTGCACATTGCAACAGAAACCAATTGCTATGGGATGACTCACTGCAGGGCTCCTAATACTCCCAGGCCCTCCTTTCTTAGCGCCTCCCAATCGCCTACTGATGGACTGTTTAAAATGGTCCCAGAGAGGAAAATCTTGTTTGAAAGAGGCCTCCCTGTGATTCAGAAGCGATAGAAGCACCTTTTGGCTTCTTGTCCTCCCAGAGGCAGCCTGCAGCTTGATCAGCCTCCTCGTGGGTGACTGAGTGCAGGCTGGTTTCCCATTGGAAGGCCATGGTAATGTGATGGGATGACGAGGGTATCTGTAGAAGGACCAGGGGTTCCTTCCCAGGAACAGAACAAAACTACAAACTATGAAACCTCCCAAGTGGCTCTTACTTTAGAGCCAAGCCTGTCTATGAAACTCATTTATACAATTGGTGATTTAAATAAACAGCAATAATAATACCCACTTTGGCCTAAAAATGTCTTCATTTTTTCCCCTTCATACTGTATATTGATTTCAGGGAGAAAGGGAGAGGGGGAAAGAAATAGAAACAATAATGATGGGAGACAATCATGGGTCAGCTGTCTCTGGCATGCACCGCACTGGGGATCAAAGCACAACCCGGGCCTGTGCCCTGACCGGGATCACACCGTGGCCTCCTGGTTCACAGGTGGACGCTCAGCCGCTGAGCCACGCCGCTGAGCCACGCCGCTGAGCCACGCCCTTTTCCTCCTTCTTGTGAACCAGCCATCGGAAACCACCCTGTGTGTGTTGTCAGCTTTCCACATGCTTGTACCTCGCATATCTGATGGAGCCTCTGTTCCTATCTAAACCTATTTTAAAAGAGTTTCGGCCTCTTGTAAAGTATCAGTAGTGATCATTTAAGTTTTCAGAGGTGCTTAGCGCAGCAAACTTGAAAGCATTTTTGCTTCCCTTCCTCCAGGAAAATCTTACTATGGGAGTTAGTGGACATATGTCCTCACACTTTCTAAATTTGGTAGAAATGGTTGGCAGCGATTTAGATGCTATTGCTGATAATGATTTCAAACCTCGTAATTACTTGGTTCACACGGTCATGTGCTGGGTTAATTAGTATGTGAGCATCATCTTGTGTGCCGACCTTAAGGACCATCATGCCTTGAAATAGAAACCCGTGAGAAGTGCTTACCTCCTACTAAAACAACTTTCCTAATTCACACGTGGCCTGCTTACCGTCAGCCTCTTCTCTCCCTGGTGCATCTCGCTTAGCTAGGTAAATCTTCATGAGAAATTATTTTCTCATGTCATGTCTCTATTAAAAAACTTTATCACATGCACGCACATACACACACACGTACACGGTTCCTACTTTCCAAGAGGCAGTAAGCTAAACTAGCAGAAAACTACAAAAAATAAGCAAGTCGTAGTTCCTGTCCTCAAATACAGTTGGATAAGCTCTGAATTTGAAATCTTTATATTCAGTGGCTTTTACAACATCCTAACTTTTTAAAACTTTTCCACGGAGTCTTTGAAATAGGAAATATTGACTTCTTCTCCAGGAGCATGCTGTGAGCATCCTTGATTCCTCCCTAGGTAAATAGATCTCCTTGCCTGTTTCCCCACCCCTTTCCCGTGAGACCCCGACTTTTTCTGAGAGGACCTCTGGCCCCCCACCCACACAGCGGCCTTCACTCTGGCATGATGCATTGCTTTGCCAGTCAATTTTTTATACCCACCTCTTACTTTCCCCCCAAATTGACTGTGACCTCTCTGTCTTATTCATTTTTATATACCCCGCACCTAGAAAATGTGCAATCTCTTCCCTTCTAAGAGTTTGTCATTTTATATCTTTTTTTTAAATAAGGGAGACCTTGAAAGTTCTAAGTTCTTTAATTTTCTACGTAGCTGAGCCTTTATTGTACAAGAAAAAAAGTCTCCAGGTCTTATGGAAGTATCCCATCCCAGTAGAGATTGTACTGATATGAGCACTATTTGTGCGGTTTGTAAACGATCTACATTTAGAGGTGAAACTGAAGCAGTGGGGTAGATGGAGGATTGGGAGTCTGGATTTTAAGTCTCAGGACCTCTTAATCGGGTTATGTGGAACATACTCACAGATTTATTAATTTATAAAAGCAGATTCTGCCCAAAGTATTTTCTCTTCCTGGAAATTTTCACTCAGGGAAAAATTGTTTAGAAATTTGAAAATATGAAAAAAAAATGCCTTTAGAAATTTGATCAATAGGGAAGAAACAACAGAAATTGACTATTTAAAGACCTCTTTTATGAAGCAAAGATATTCTGAAGAGCTTTCCTTCTCTGATTAGCCAGATATCATCATCTGGGACTGTAACACGGGTTCATTTTCTTTTTTTTAAAAAAAAATATTTTTTTTATTTTTTACAGAAAGGAAGGGAGAGGGACAGAAAGTTAGAAACATCAATGAAAGAGAAACATCAATCAGCTGCCTCCTGCATACCCCCTACCTGGGATGTGCCCACAACCAAGGTACATGCCCTTGACCGGAATTGAACCTGAGACCCCCTGGTCCACAGGCTGGTGCTCTATTCACTGACACCAAACCGGTTTCAGCAGGACTCATTTTCATTTTTCAACTCAAGTTTTCCTAACTATCTTTTGGGATCTCTACTTAGAGTTTGCACCTATCACAGTTTCACGCTCTCATTGTAATGTCCTGTCCCAGTCTGTGACAGTGTCTGATTGCTTTTGGGGGTTTGCTCATCACTAACCATACTGTAGAGTGGATTCCTTCTGGGATGTCCCTCACTCTGAAGAACAAGCTAATCCACTCTGAGATGAGGATTTCTGTTATTATTACTAATTTCTGTTGTATACTTTATATATATATATATATTTAAGAGAGGAAGGGAGAAGTAGAGAGAGAAATGCCAGCGATGAGAAAGAATCATTGATCAGCTGCCTTGTGCTCACCCTCTATTGGGGGTTGCGTCTGTAACCGGGACATGTCCCCAGACCAGGGATCTCACTGTGACCTCCTGGTTCATAGGTCGACATTCAACCACTGAGCAACACCGGGGTCTGGTGTACACGTTTATACCTTTATAGCAAGCTACTAGAGAGAACCTATTCTGAAAACGATTAGTATGAATTCATTGGTAAGGACTATCCTCTTTTGCAAGAAGTAAACCGAAAGCCTTTCTAAGAGTGAATAACCTGGTTTGCATCCTTGCTTCTTTTTTTAAAATAAATTTTTGATTTTTACAGAGAGGAAGGGAGGAGGGATAGAGAGTTAGAAACATTGATGAGAGAGAAACATCGATCAGCTGCCTCCTGCACACCCTCTCTTGGGGATGTGCCCGCAGCCAAGGTACATGCACTTGACTGGAACCAAACCTGGGTCCTTTCAGTCCCCAGGCCGACACTCTATCTACTGAGCCAAACCAGTTAGGGCCATCCTTGCTTCTTAATAGCTATTAGGGCATTTGAATTAGAGAATGCTTTGTAAAATAAAAAAAGTCAATACTGATAATCTCTAATAGTAGCTGGTAATAAGACAAATTCAAATATGCAACTCAAGAATAAATAAAAATAGTTGAGAAATCACGGGACGAGAACAACTCTTATTCATGTTAAACTATGCCGATTGTTTTATTGATGCTCAGTAATCTAGCAACTTCTTCCTTTAACAACAGTGTTTATCCCATTGAAAGAAACCCCTTCTTTGCTCTTAAACATAGGAGGAAAAAAATTGGAACTATTTTTAGATGTGTACATAAATATTGGATACATAAAAATATCGATTGCTTTGTTTCTGTTGGACTCTGTTACAGAAGTCATCCCTGTTTTAGCAGAGCTGAGTCTGACCCTCCTCTAAACTATGTGTCATTGGCAAGTAAAACTAAATAAATAAAATTAATCCTTGAGGAGCTGCAGTGAGAGAAAAATCCCCCTAAATATAAATAAGACTAGAACAGAATGTGCTTATTAAAACACACACACACACACACACACACACACACACACACACACACACGACTACAGTTACTCAAAGGCAACTGAAGAATTATGCCTGTTTCTGTAGGATGCCCTCTCTGTAAGGCGTCTAACATCGTAAGCCACGAAAGCCTATGGAAACAGGTGCTAGTGAGACATCACGAGGTACTTCCTACGAGTGATGCGCCTGTATTGACGGGTCTAACAGATAGTTCTGTGGTTTACACAGTATGTCTTTTGGAGTCTATTTGACCAAAAGAGAAATCAGTGACGTAAAGAGATTTGCATATGAAATGATTTCATCAAAACAATTTTGAATTCATTGTCATTACTCATTTAGCTGTCATTGTAATGTATCTTATAGTACTTTAAATTATATCTCCACAGATACCTTATTTCACCAAATAGCTCATAAACCATTGAAAATTTTCCACAGATTTTACTTCTTGGTATTTTTCTTAGGTACAGAAAAGAAATTTGCATGGGTTCTGTACTTAATGTGTTTTGGATTTCTGATTGATGTAGGAGATGGGTTTAAAATATGATTTATATATTCCTTGAATCAACAATTTACAGAGAATCCTATCTTAATAAAGAGGGAATATGCTAATTGACCTTCACACCCTCAGAAGATGGTGGTACCCACAGCCACAAGATGGCGGCGCTCAGTCCCCTCAGCCCGGTCTCATCCAGCCTCAGTCCCCTAGTCCCCTCAGCCCTGCTTCATCCAGCCGGAGTCCCTCAATCCCCTCAGTCACAGGGGAGGGAAGTTGGGGATGTTCATGTCAGCAGGGGAGCAGTTAGGTGTCAATCAGGCCTGCAGGGGAGTGGTTAGGGGGCTATCAGGCTGGCAGGAAGAGTGGTTAGGGGCAATAAGGCAGGCAGACAGGCAGGCAAGTGGTTAGGAGCCAGCAGTCCCAGATTGTGAGAGGGATCCTAGATTGGAGAGGATGCACTGGGCCTCTAGTAAGAACATAATTAGGTGCATTTTAGGTCTAATTTGAACCTGTTTCAATGGGTACTTAAGGGCCTAATCTAGATGCTATAGAGTGATAGCACTTTATTTTCTAAATGTAGAAGTACCAGCTAGCAAAAAGCTCTAATTAACAGCATAGTAAATAATAGGATTGATTTTATCATGCACATAAACTTATGACTAATATGTAGGTAGGCGTTTGTTATATAGTCAAATTCTTTGCAGTTTAAGATGTGATACATCACATAAGCATTACAATTAGACAAGTGTGTAAAAAACAAGTTAGAAAAAAATTGTGTTAATATAATGAGCTAGAAGGTTTTTTTTTAAATGTCAGGAGATTTATGTTAAAATTTAATGATTTTTATATTCTATAATTTTTTTTGAAAAGACAGCATAGTAAGAGATTAAAGGAAATGTTTTATTTCTCCCAAAACTAAAAAGTGCAATTCCATGGCTATTTTTCCTTAAAGCAGATACAAATGATGAGAAAGAAGAAACTTTGCATGGTGAGTATTTGATATTGCATTACTACACATCTAATGATTTAAAAAACAACTGTATTTATAAGACCCATAGATTGAATACAAAGTAAGTGAAAATTCTCATCTGTGTAAATTATTTTGTTAATTTACAATTTGTGAAATTGGTGATTTATAAATTATCAAAATATGGCCATCATTCACCATTATTTGTGGACTGTAGATAATGTTATATGGCTCTCTGTTGATGAATAGGAAAGGAAGATATAAAATATATCGGGACTGAATGAGCGAAAATAGTTTTTCTTTTTCTAAATGCTATAATTTATATCTTTTTATTTTGTTCTGAATTTGCTGAAAGTTTATAATGACCATTGACTTTATATATAAGATTATAAACTCAACTCTTGTTTTAGAGACCTTAAAAACTCTGTAAGCAAAACTCTTTCCTACCATAGCAATTAGCCCCAGCAAGCTTAGCATAGCCCTTAGCTATTCGCCCATCTGGAGCATGAATTTTAGTATTTACAGATGCCTCTACTTGGGGGAATTACTGTACATTAGGCCAGACTCCATGTGCAGTCCTGCAGCTGGTCCTCATTCTGCCCTTGAAATTGATCTTCCTTCTCACTCTCTCCTATTAAATTTCAAGCTTTCTAAAAATAAAACAACTCACTTTTTCTTTTTAGGTTTTTATTCAGCATTCTAGTTGTTTTGGTTTAAACCTTTTCAACGTATCTAGAGCACCCTTTTTAAAGGTCTAACACCTGGAACTGGACACTCTTCTGAGTGGTGTTGGCAGTAAGCAGTCAGATCTTATTCTGGAAATTAATTTTCTGGTAACATAGCCAAACAGGACATTCATAAGCGTTCATTGATCTTATGGTCACTTAAGACCATAGCTCTATTCCTTATGCACTATTACTTCCATTCTTACACAGTCTGAATTTATAAAGTATAGATTTTTAAACTTGAATGTACAGCTTTCCAAATAGGTGGCATGGGATTCCATCTTGCTGGTTCGTCTCTTGGTGTTCTGGATGTAGCTTTAGGGTCTCTTCCCTCGAGTGCATCCTTAAGGGACTTCTGCCCCCAGAACAAGTCAAGTCAAATATGTGAGCCTGGCATTCAAAGTCCCATGTAACCAGCGGGTCTGTGGCTCCCGGGGCCCCTGGAGAAAGCACCCCAGCATGGGAGGCAGAGCAGGCCATCCTCAGTTCCCACGTCTAGTCTGGCTCTGATATTTGTGGTTTGGTGACGTAGAGACTCTCTTAGACTCAGTCTTCTCATCTGCATTCAAGTGGGATAAATTAGAACCCCTACATCTTTGAAAGCCCCCTGTGGTGACATTAAAAGCCTTTTAAGAGCTCACCCAGACCTGCCATCTAATCTTGTGTTCTGCTAATGGCTACTGATTCTTTTCTTAAACAACTAAACACATTTTATTTCTCACTAGTCTGTAGATACATTCATACTATATTTATGCTTCTGTCTGTGCTAAAGCTGCCTGGAATATTTCTTCCAAACTTTGTCATTCTCTCTCTCTCTCTCTCTCTCTCTCTCTCTCTCTCTCTCTCTCTCTCTCACACACACACACTTTTTATTTTATTATTATTTAACAATATTATTTTTATTGATTTAAGAGAGGAAGGGCAATAGCAGGTTAATTTTTAAGTTGATAATTGTGTATGGCCCACTCTGTCTCTCCCTTACATCAGTTCTCTTTCTTCTTCACTTCCTACCTCTAATTCAAGGCCTAACTCAAATGCCATCTCTTTGGAAAGCATCGATTTCCCTACTCAGGATTGACCTCTGCCTTCACAATATTCCTTCGGCATTTCACTTTCATATCCTGTCCTACATTCCAGGCAGTCTTGTTTCTGTCTGTTTGCCCAACAGGAGGAGCAGGTGGCATATGCTTTGGCATTGTGCTTTCTCACTATTGTCATTTTTTAGGGATGCCTCCCAGCCAGGCAAAGAGGTCAGACCATGGGCTGCACTCATGTTCTCTTTCCAGTGGCAGGAAGACCCCAGGCTGCCCGAGCGGAAGTAACGGGCTCTCTCTAAAATGCCACAGTGACCAGGCTTCTCCATGTCTGTCCTGAGGACTCTCCATGTGTCTTTGTTAACGTGAATCCAACACTCATCCTCCTGCCTGCCTCAGCTCCTGCTTACCTGCCTTCTCTCTTACTACCAGCGTCTCGCTATTTCTTTTGGGGAATGAAAAAAAGTATTCTAACCATTATGGTGGGGAGCATGGGCATGGATGAGACTGATGTCACCCTCAGGCCCAGGCAGGGTCCCCCTGCCAATCAGCCAAACAAGTCCTTAGTCTTGTTTCCAGCTATTGCTTTGACAGTGGGCCTGTGATTCCCACCTTAGTGCACGGGGAGATGTTACATGAGGGGGTCTGGGAGGAATACCCCCACTCTCTTTTAGGGGAGTGACAGGAGGTGTCCCCACTTTTTCAGACACCGTGGCAGGGGAGTGGGAAGTCAGGCCCGGCGCTGTGAGGGAGCCAGGTGGAGGACTGAGGTGAATGCAGAGGAGGGCAGAGATGAGAGAACAGAGAAGCCGACAGGTGATGGCTTTGTGCATCAAATTGTAACTGCACTTAACACCTAGAGCATATGTGTATTTCTCCCCTCTTTTTTTCCTCTGGGCTTGAGTCATTCGAGCCAGATTGGCTCCTAAACAAAAGCATCATAACCAACAGCGACGCCTTCAGAACATTTTCCCAGATCTGTTATCCTCCTCCCCCCAACATCTTGGCGGCTGAAAAGCCCTTCTGATTTATAGACTCCGGGTTCATCAGTTTAGTCACCTCTAGGCTGCTCTTTGTGAAGTGTGGATCTGATGAGTGGCCTCCTGCTTGTCCGCAGATCTGCGTGCTGACAGGTCATGGTAACAGATGGGGAACAGAACGTGAAGGATGAGGCAGGAGAATGACATGTACCCTCGCGATCGCGCTGTCCTAATGCTGCTCTGTGTACTTGGGCATCATGTGGAGAAGCGCTACTTTCCAGGACACGAGTTCTCAGTGTGTAGGCTTTGACGGAGGACTGGGAAACTCGGACAAGGCATGCTGTCGATCAAGCTGCACCTCCCGAAGCGAGCCACCTGCTCCACAAATTGATCAAGTGCAGCCTTGGACTTGAGAGCGCTTGTCATGGAGAAAGTGAAGCACATTGTTGATGACTTAAAAAATTAAGCTGTCCTTCTAGAACAGGGGTGGGGAATCTTTCCTGCCAAGGGTCATTTGGATATTTATAACATCAATTATGAACTTAAACATTATTAGCCTGTTGTATTCGGTCAAACATTTCATTAACTCACCCCTAATGGCTTGGCAGGGCCAGACCGAATGACTTTGTGGGCCTTATATGGCTCAAGGGCCGGAGGTGTCCCACCCTGCTCTAGAAGATGGCCAGCCCTCCTGTGATTGACAGTCTTCCTTTTCAGTGAGGTGGCCTCTGAGGGGACATGCGGCTGGCACTTGTGTTCTTTTGCCAGCACCAAGCTCAGGGCTCTCCCTCCTCTGGGAGATGTTTCCTGGAAACAGAGACCTTCTCTCCCTTTTCTTCTTCCTTTACCTTCTCTTTCTCATCTCCCTCCTCCTTTCTGTCTCATGCTGACAAAACCAGGAATGGTTTTTAAAATTTAAAAAATTTTTTAAAGTATATCAATCCATCTTTAATTTTCTCATCATAAAACCAGTAAAGGGGCTACAACTGATCCAACCCAATCTTGATCCATGCTTAACTAGAGCCACCAGAGAACTGTGGCTAGAACACAGACCGAAGTGATCTGTTGGCAAGCTTCTCCAGTTCACCTTTTAGAGACGAGACCTTCATTGAAAAGGCTATTTTTAGATTTCCAAGCTGCACGATTCCCCTCAGGCACCAGTTGAGCAGTCAGTCGAAGTTTTTGTTTTCTTCTAGGCAGTGATTGTAGAAGAGATTTGAGTAGCCCCGTTCCTCCCCCAGGCTTCCAGTCTGATCCAAATGAACACTCGCACGCGCACACACACACACTGTTTGAAAACAAAATCAATTCATTTGGAAGTTCAACCAATCTAGTCAACTTAAGTGACAC
This sequence comes from Antrozous pallidus, assembly GCA_027563665.1. Classification (NCBI taxonomy): domain Eukaryota; kingdom Metazoa; phylum Chordata; class Mammalia; order Chiroptera; family Vespertilionidae; genus Antrozous; species Antrozous pallidus. The sequence continues at coordinate 12,648,901 of CM050529.1, read as the reverse complement.
TACACCTGCCATGATTTTATGCAACTTGACACTTAAAATTCTACATCGCTAATTCTCAACAAAGCAAGAAAATTTAAAAACATTATCCATACAAAATAAATGCCCCTGTTTTATATGTATTATGTTTACAGTATACCTAACATACATTTTTTTTATTTTATCAATATTTTTAATTGACTTCAGATGTTTTGTTTGTAATTCAAACAACAAATCATTTCTGTTTAAGCATGGGGATCAGTTGATCAGCCTTAATAATTTCCTCTTTTCTTTTTTTTTTATCTGGGCTATGCAGAAGGTGTTCCCTTTGAGACCTGAATCTATTAATTCTTCAGTAGCTTCTATTTCACTAATGAGGAGTTCCAGATCGGTTATTCATTCATCATCGTCATCAGTAGCCTCACTCACAGTATTAGCTGTCAGATTCACTGCCCAGCGTTCTTTGTCATTGGCCTTATTAAGGCCCAGCTGGGTTTATCTTTCAGGGCAGTTCATAGGCTGTCCTGTGTGCCCTGCCCAGAGAGGAGGCGTGGAATGTCACTCTTCCGTCCCAGTTGCCATTCCTGATGCTGTGAACCATTTCCCAACTCTTACTTAGTCACTTCCTTCCTGGGGAGTATTTGCTTTATTTCTTGGACTTAGTTGGGTAGCTGTTCAACACTGAGATGCGTGAATGGGTTCTTTATGTTGTCTTTGGCTTCCAGGAAAAGTTGGCTGCCGAGGAGGGTGACAAGGGTTAAAGATAAATGAGACTGCACTCAAGTTTAAAAAAAAATCTTTTTGTGTTTCCAGATTCTAGTTAAGTAGAAGTATTGCTACCCCGTGAGGGTTTATCTGAATCAATCTTGTTTCTAGGGTGAACACAGTCTGTTGCCCAGCATGTGTTCACCTTGAACTGACCCTTGGCATGGGATGGGGAAGTGGAGGAGGAGAATGGCCTTGTCGTGATTGGACCAAGAAAGCTTGAGCCATTTATTAGCATATTTATGAAGTAGCAACAAGCATGAGGTCCATGCCAGATAGTCTGTGAAATGGAGAAAGTATGCATACATTTTATTGCCCATGTTTGGTTGAGTAATAGTGGATGGATAAGAAGAAATTTGGAATGCAAGTACAAGAAATGACTTAATATTTGTCTTAAATAATCTAAGGATTTTTTTCTAATAAAATAACATACAAGCATGAAGTCTTTTGGCAAATTCTAATATATACCATGGGGTAGATTTGCTTATTGTTCATTTAACTACATTTATTAAGCCTCTGCCAAATGCTTCTCTCTCTGCTACACAGAGATTTGTATATATATATATATATATTTCCTTACTTCCTTTGAGGAATTCACAGTCTGATGAAAAGGTAGATATACATGTACATGTAATCTGATGGTGGTTGAGTAGTCCCTCTCATTACCTGGGGTGTGGCCTTCCTCTTCTCCTTTACCACCTGCCACCAGGTGACAATGACTTCCATTTGTTTCAGTGTGGGAGGCATGCCTAGGGGTTGGACCAGGGGTTTTCCAATATAGCACCACCGAGAAGGGGCTATCCTGGGGAATGGAAAGCCCCCACACACTCCAAATGACGGGAAGAGTGGCTGACTTTGTTGTAAGTGGCAAGTGCTGTCCTCTGGAGTTTTGCGGAAGGTCCACAGGCTTGAGTCACCTTTGACTTGTAGTTTCTCTTTTCCGTGTGACCTTGGTGGGTTTGGAGAGGATGCATGGGCTTCAGAAGAGCCAACTTGGCCCTGCCGGATGGTTCAGTAGAGTGTCGAGCTAAGGACCAAGAGGTCACAGTTCAATTCCCGATCAGAGCACATGCTCGGATTTGGAGCTCAGTCCCCAGTGGGGTACGTACAGGAGGCAGCTGATCAATGATTCTCTCATCATTGATGTTTCTCTCTCCCTCTTCCTCCCTCCCTCCTTCCCTTCCTCCCTCCCTCCCTTTCCCTTCTTCTCTGAAATCAATAAAAATATTTATATGCATACAAGTTCTTTGGCTGATCTCTTCCACCCACCCATCCTGCCCTGCCTTCCTTCTGAGGTTCGAAAGTCTATTCCATGCTTGTATGTCTCTGGGTATATTTTGTTCATCAGTTTGTTTTGTTTATTAGATTACACATATATGCATAATCCATAAACACAGACAATGGGTGGTGAAGGCCTGGGGTGGGGGTGGGCTAAAGAGGTCAATGGGAGGAAAAAGGGGCCATGTGTAATATTTTCAATGATTTTAAAAAAGAATAAAAATATTAAAAAAAGACCCAATGGGTTTTCTACAGAAGGGAATTGGGCCCATTGTATCATCTTAGAATATAATTTATGCCGCTTCCTGACCAAGACGTAGAACGCTCATACCTGTCCTAGGACAACTCTACATCTTTTTAAAAATATATATTTTATTGATTTTTTACAGAGAGGGAGAGAGGTAGAGAGTTAGAAACATCGATGAGAGAGAGACATCAATCAACTGCCTCCTGCACACTCCCTACTGGGGATGTGCCCGCAACCAAGGTACGTGCCCTTGACCAGAATCAAACCTGGGACCTCTCAGTCTGTAGGCCGACGCCCTATCCACTGAGCCACACCAGTTTTGGCCAATTGTACATCTTGAACAAGCAGTGAGAATGCTTCTGATTGACAAGGGCCTGTTTCTACAAGCAAATGCAGAAAAGATTAATATTTGGAGATAGATATGATTTCACTAAACATGCTAGAACGGAGGTGTGAATAAAATAATCCAGGAAGTCAACAGGAGTAAGTATTTACTCTGCCTGGGGTTTGTTGGTGGAATTTAAAAGAAATTGAATTCATCAAGGATTTGAAGAAAAATGAGGATATTTCAATCAGGAGAAGAGAGAAGCATTTCAGGCAAGAAAACAATACATGCCAAGGATGTGGTGGCCTCACCGAAACAAGTTTTGTGTATTTTATTCAAAGAGGATATTATTGCGATGCTGCAGAAGCAGGCTTTGGTTTAGTTAACCAGTCAGCACAAGTTCATGGATCATCGAACATCGGTGCACAGAAGAAATGTGCCTCCCCAGGCTCCCGGCTTCCCCTATTGCACCGCCCAGCTTATTTCTCCCCTGAGCATTTGTCGTCATCGAGAATGACCTGTGTGCTCACTTCTTCATTGTATAGACAGGTGGAATGTAAGGGCCACAGGGCGAGAAATATCTCTTTTATTAGTGTGGCATCCTCAGTGTCCTGCACACAGAATTTGACGTAATATTGTAAGAAGTGAAGCTGCAGATCCAATTTTGATTTCTCTTCCTTGTTTTATACTTAGTTGCTCATTTAATTCTTTGCAATCCTGTTTGAACTGATGAAGCCAAACAATCCATGCAGCCAGGACAGCAGGCATGTGCATTCTGGATTTCATTGTACAGTGACCCATTTTTCCATAGTCCCCACCCCACTCCCACCCCCATGTACTTTCTGAGTCATGGGCTGCCTCTTCAGTGACTTTAGGACAATTACACAATCACAAGTTCCCTTTTAACACTGTGTGATAGATCTTGTTCCTTGCCCACACAGTCCCACTTCCTCCTCACTCACAAAACCCTCATTTCGTTCTGACATGATGGCACCCCTGGGCTAAAGGAGACTGGCATCAGTGTTACTCTGTTCTTAATTCAACAGTCCATGATTTCTCTGGACCACTACATGTTGATCCAACGAGACTTCTGAGAGAGACGTCTTCCCCTGTGGTTGGAGGGGGAATCTTTTTGCCTCCCCTGCGCCACTTGCCAGTGGCAACTCTGTTTGATGACAATAGCTGACAAAGCTGAAGTTTAGAGGATTGAGTGGAAGAAGGTGCTGAGTCACACGGGAGCTCTGATTACATGCTGCTGGTGTGGACCCTGTCTTGGGATTTCCGCATTTTTCAAGTCAGCTTGATTGGAATTTTCTGATACTTGTGGACACAATCATTCGAATGGTAGATGCAAGCAAGGCAGCTCTGCAGGGGCGCCCACTGAAGCAGATGTTCCCTGGTGGCAGTGACTGACTTGTTCACTGCTTGTCGGGTACCTGTGTGATGTGGCTGAATGCGTGAAGGCAACACTCTGGTTCTAGTTCTAGTTCTAGTTCTAGTTCAAGTTTGAGTTCTAATTCTAATTCTAGTTCGAGTTCTAATTCTAATTCTATTTCCAGTTCCCGTAAGAAAATTATTCTCAGGTCTGGCTTTTTATATTAATTGAGAATTAGTGGTCTTCCAGGCAACACTATTTACTCACTGCCAACGTGTCTAGACAATTATACAAAGTAGTATTGACAGCTAACACTTTAAATAAATAATATCTCCATTCAATACCATTGGCCAGCATTGTCAGAAAAAAGCAAAAAAAGAAAACCTGTATGGGGCTCTATCACCACACTGTTTTAGGGTAGAGACCAGGGGTTAAAAGGTTTCATGATTTGTCCATGTTTGGTTACTTCACCAGGAACCGGTGGAGGTGGGATTTAAACTCCAGCTATCTAGCCTAACTGCCTTTATACAGCATTCAGAGGACACTTTTCCTAAAAAGGTGACATGTTGGTAAAGAATTTTGAGAATCGTTGGCTATAACATGTATTTTTGGGATTGGGAGAAAATAAGACAGGAAGGGTAAATTTATTCTGATTTATGACCTGCCGTTTCAGACTCGGCCTTCGGCGCTGTGCTTTCTAAACAGGCTGCCCCTTGCTGCCTGTGGCTCCTGTAAAACACGCCAGGTTGTGAAGACAATAGTAACCAAAGTAGAATCTCTCCTCCATAATTTATTATATGGATTGTGCATTCAAATGGTCATATTCTCAAGATCCTGGTTATAGAAAACATATTGTTAAAGTTATTTTTACTTGTTTCTTTTTACATATTTTAATGTGGCTATAGAATTTAAAACTACATGTGTGACATATTATATAACATTATACAATATTATATATTATATTTATTATATTTGTATTATATTCTATTATGTTATATTACATTATATTAGAGGCCCAGCGCATGACATCACATGAGACCCAGACCGGCCATGCAGGTGGGACCCAGGCTGACCCCCGCCACGCTGGGCAGAAGCGGGACCCAGAGTCAAGTCCCTGCCCACCCGTGCCCAGTCTTTGGTCGTGAAGGCGTCATGGCCAAGGGGTTTTTATAACAGAGATTATATTATATGTTATGGGACACCACTACTTTACTGACTTTGTGTTCAGTGCTGTTTCTGGCTTTAAAAAGATGTCACAGTTCAGTGATACGTCACTAATATTAACATCTTCAATAGTGAACGGATGATGGACTCTTTTCCTAAAACTAAAATTATTTCTGGAATGATCGGTGTTAGCCTCTCTTACAGTGTTAATGATCTTACAGGCACTTTTGTAGAATGTTATAGGATTCGTCCAGCACTGGAATCTGAAAGCAGAAATGAGAAACAGTTAGAAAGAAGTAGAATTCATGCTCAGTGGCCCCGTCTGTAAGCTATCACCCTGTGTGAGAATGCACTGTTTTGTGCCAAGTGGAGATTTAATGTTGTAAACTTCCCAGCAGGCAGGGCAAAGGTCTGCTAAGTACCACCTGCTTTTCAAACCGGAGCTTTATATCTGGTCTTTCTCAGACTACATATTTTTCTCAATTCTTTTAATATTGCAGTTTCAAAATGCACGAGGCACACGTGACCTGTGGTTGCATATCAAAGCTCAAGACTGAGAATTTAATTTGGAATGCAATTGGGAATAGGCTTCTGAGATTGTATTGGAAAAAAGTTCATGTTCTTTCTCACCCCAAAGCGGGCAGCAGCAAATAGTTGCTTCTCACTCTCCTTTTGGGCGCATTTCTTTTTCATTATTTTGATTTTGGTATGACGTCCGTACGTGCCTAAGATATACACCAGCTAAGTAAACATCCAGCCTCTCTCCTAAGGGAAGTTTCCATATAGGTCAGTGCACTTTTTAAACCATATAAATATCAGATTAACTCGGGATGCAAAAAGACCCAATGTCAGGATCTTATCCAAGATCCACATAGTTTAGCGTGTGTGTGTTTTTCTAAATTTGCAAGGCAAAAATGTAGAGCCAAGATAAAAGCCTCCGTAGATTCCTGAAAAAATTGTTTTTGCAAATGAGTTTAGCAAATTTAAATGAAAAGCATGATATCACTGCATGCATTTTTCCTGAAGAGTATGTGACTCAGTCAATCAGTGATCAATCAATGAGCTAACCAGTCAGTGAATGGCCACTGGGTGCTGAGTATCTTCCATATCTGGACTCTGACAATTAATGAGAATAAGCTAACGCGGTCCATTTGTCGCCCTTTGTGTTGGAAGATAAACAGAAACCCACTCGGCAGTGTTTTGTAGAGAGGAAGCTTGGGCAGAGCCTTGAAAAATGAATAAAATTTAAGGGAAGAAAGGTCAATTCTAAGGAAGGAAAACAATTGGATTTAATAATAATGATAAGAGAGAGAATATATCTAAGAACAATAAGAAAATTCAGCAGTGAATATTACTGGTCAGTGGTGAGAAATAATTGGAAGGGCAGAAAAAAAAAAGTAGTGAACATTTTTAGCCTTAGGTATAGAAGTTTACCTTGATTGGAGAGACTCCAGAGTTGATACCTATTTCTGGTCGTAAGAGTGACGTGAACAATGACAGACTAGGGGGTAAATGAGAAGCAGGACATGGCTCTGAGACATCTTGGGATCTGGTTGAGAGGATGACGGGTGAGTAAGCACCTGGCTGCCGTAAAAGAGAGAGAGATGCCCGAGATATCCTGGAGGACGATTTCATAGGGCCAGATGACTAGCTGGTTGATGAGCTTATAGAGCTGTTTGGAAGAAAAAGAAAATATTGTCTTTAGTTGTGATTTTGACCTTCCAGTCTTTCTATTCCTTTCCTTCTCAGTAGACCACCATTTCTTCTGCTTTTTCATATCTTTCTTACCCAGAGAAACTTAATGAATATTTACAAAAAAAAAAAAGAATCAAGGAAATAGCTTTCAAATATACATCGTTATCCAAAATATCATAGCGCAATGCAAGATGTCATCTTGCTTCCCCTTTCCCCTTATTAAATGGTTTTGTACTGTTAAGACTCTCCCCTTCCCATCCATGATAAATCTCTTCCTTCTTTAAATCTCATAAAAAATGGGACCTCACCATTTTTGGTTCATTCCAGCTTAAGGTATTTGTCATCAGCAGTCAGAGCCTACCTTATGTTTTAATTTTTGTACCTTATTTCATTAGGCACTTAATCGTTGCTTCTTGGAAGACAGGAAATGTATTTTCCATGTCTTGATATGTATTTCCTGTATGGTTTAGATCAGTGTTCTGCAGAGAGTAGGTTGTGTAATTTGCTGTAAAGTGACCCTGAATTGTTTGGTGACACCATCCTGGTATAGGCCCATGGTATTCTCATCTGGACTATTCCTGCGTCTCCTAACTCATCTTTCTGCCTCTAGTTCATCCTTCCTATTGCAGCCCAAGTTGTTTCTGTACATTTTAGTTGGGATTGTTATCCCATTGCTTCAGAATAAAATACCAGCCTTCAATATTCAAGGCCCTCTACCACCTGGTGCCGGGCTACCCCCATCTTAGGCCTTATCCTCCAAATACGCTGTGGTCTTGTCATGCTGGATCATGGGTCCAAAATGGTTAACATCAGGCCTCTGTCTCAGGCTGTTGCCTTAGGCTGGAATGTACTTCTTACCACTGCAGGGGATTCCTCTTTTAACCCCTTGGATCCCGGCAGAAGCTTTTTTGGGTTGTTATCCCTTCATGGGATGCCAAAAGCTAGGTAAACTCCATCTCCTTGGCATTGACAAAAATACAGGGAGTGGTTTTCTAGAGCATCTCATCCTGACCCTGTGAATCTTCGTCCAGGTTAGGGTCAGCCATTTCACAGTGGCAACACCCTGTCAAGTCAGATGCTGCCCATCTTCACCTGCAGTTTGGGGCTGACGTCGGAAAACAGAGTTGGAACTGGGAGAGTGCCTGGCACAGGGTGGGCACTTACTAGACTCTAACCCGTCCAGAGGTAGAGAGATGCTCTTCATCTCCAGCCCCTTCGAGGCGAGCACCATCACATACTGTGGTAAACACACGGACCAGCCGCCCCTCTACCAAAGATCTGCTCTCCATGACATTCCGGGTGTCACTGAAGCAACTCATTGAAACTTATAGATTACCTCCCGTTGCTCGCATGACCGATAATAAGTAGACAATTTCTTCCCTGCTCTCCGCCCCCGGGGGACTGAAATGCTCCTGGGCTTAAAATACACGAAAAAGGAAATACTGTCAAAACGAATGGCCTGTGGATCCCCTGAGGAACATCACGTAACATTTATTTGTGGCGGTATGTCATTTCTAATCTTACATCTATTTCAGCATGTTCCCCTGGAGAACATTGGAAAATGTGCCACCTGAATCCTGCTTCAAGCCTGTCACTTAGCAGCCCTGAAAAAGGTCAAAACTCTTTGTGTGTGTGTGTGTGTGTGTGTGTGTGTGTGTGTGTGTATGTGTGTGTGTGTCTGTAGTCTGGCTTCTCCTATTACAAATCAAAAGTTATAGAGAAGTTGCTTAGGAATAATATTTTATTTTTTGTCAAAGGAAAATGCTCTGCAGCTATTATCAGACGTTGGGGCCAATGGGGCTTTGGAAACCATGTCCCTGTTTCTTTTGAGTCGTTGGGAGATGCTTATTTCACCCAAATGCATTCATCAGACCTTTGACTGTTTATTCACCCCCTGGGCCAGGCATGGTGCTGGGAGTTGGGATTCAGCAGTGAGGAAAAAAGACATGTCTTCCAATGAGGAAAGATGTAGGATGACCAAATAAAGCTACAGATTAACAAGAACTCTACTAAAGGGCTCTAGATGAGAGACCAGGTGCTCTGAGAATGTCTCCCAGGGGATCTGACCTTGGTGAGAAGTCAGGGAAGACTTCCCTGAGGAAGTGACAATTGCAGTGAGAGATGAATGATGAGTAAGAACTGAAGTGGCATTCCAAGCCCTGTGAAACCAGTCGGCATGGCACCGACAAGGGGGTGAAGTAGGCCAGAGAGCGCTGGGGGCAAGGTTGGAACAGAAGGAGGGGTCAAACCATGAAGGTTTTAGACCCTAGTAGGGATCATATCTTTTATCTTCTAAATTGCTTTGGAAACCTGTCAAAGGTTTATAAGCCACAGGAGACAAGAGCAGCTTTATGTCTTGAAAGGATCTCTGGAGTTAAAAAGCAGAAAGCACATTGTGGGAGGCAGGGAGTGAGGGGAGACCAAGCAGTCTTCCAGGCATCAGATGGTGGCTTCTGAGACCAGGGTGGTGAAAGAAAGGCTGGAGATGGAAAGCAAACGACAGGACTTGGTGACAACTTGGATATATGGCAGAAGTCCTGGGTTTTTTGTTGGCCAAGACCTTTCCAAATTCAGGCTTGTGCAGACCTGACATATTTATTCTCCAAAGAAATATTTCTTTCAGTGACCCTTTCACTATTCACGGAGCACCTATTAATAAATTATTCTGGCCTGCTGGTGGCACAGGAATGAGTGCGGCTGTGTCCATCACGTAGCTTGTGCCTGTGGGGGCCAGAAAGTCTGGTTCAGGTGAGAGCCGCTCAAGCACAATGAAAACAGGGTAAAGGACAAGCCCCGGCCAGTGTAGCTCAGCTGGGTGGGAGTCTTCCTTTGCACCTAAAGGTTGCGGTTGGATTCCAGGACAGGTCCTGTGCCCAGGTTGCGGGCTTGATCCCCGGTAGCGGGTGCACAGAAGGCAATTGATTGACGTTTCTCTCTCCCTTACCCTCTCTCCCTAAAAGTCATTAAAAAACAAAAACTGTGCCCTGACCAGTTTGGCTCAGTGGGTAGAGTGTTGGCCTATGGATCGAAAGATCCCCGGTTTGATTCCGATCGAGGGCATGTATCTTGGTTTCGGGCATATCCCCAGTAGGGGTTGTGCAGGAGGCAGCTGATCGGTGTTTTCCATCATTGTTTCTAACTCTCTATCCCTGTCTCTGTTGTAAAAAAAATCAAAATATATTAAAAAACTATGAACTCTGTGGGAAGAATAAAAATGTCTAAAAAAACTTAAGAGGTCAAGTTTTCCTTCTTTTAAAAAAAGCCCATTACGATGTCACTCCCCCCCCCCCCCCCTCCCCCGGAGCCAGTGGAGCAGGCAGGAGTGTGTCAGTTGAGATGATGGGACTCCCAGGGTCGCGGAGCTGAGGCATCATTCCTTGGGCTCAGGTTACTGAATCTAAGTGGAGGGCTCCCCTTTCTTTTTACCCCCCCCCGTTATTTTTGCCTTGCTTCACCACCCCACTCCCCCTCACATTTTTTTCTTGGCTAAACGCAGGCAGGGCAGTCAGGATTCTTTCTCTGACCTGTCATGGAGGCAAACCACCTCAGGTGCTGATTTGGGAGCTCAGGCCAGCGCTCTATAGGGGAACTCGGAACTGAGGGCGCTCAGAGGCTGCCCTGCACTCATCTGGCTTAGTGTCCTGTCCGCCTGCTCATTCGAGCAGCTTAGTTACGTGAATGGTTTTGGCCACTGTCTCCATGACATTCTTTTTGGTCTCCCATTTAGCCAGTCTTGAACAGAACCACACAAACAGGACTTGGGGTCCATGTTCTTTTGTTTTCATTAACAAGGTTGATTTTTGCAAGATTACATTGGAAAGCTAGATCCCAGGGTGACTCTGGGGATGTGATCACATAGTTTCTCTGACTTACGTAAACCTTGTGGAGATGGGATCATTTTCCCCAACTCTTCCGAGAAACACCCACTCTGACACATCGTCTTTGCCAGAAAGATGTGTGCCCTCAATTCTGCCGTATTTCCCATTACCAACCCAACAACAGAAAACCCCCATGTGGACCCAATAGTCAATGACATTATTTATCAAAATAAATTTATTAAAAGTATGCAAAGACCACTTCAAAGGTTAGCTGCCTTCAGGACATGTTTTGGCACTCACAACGGACACTGTTTCCTACACAATAGCACTCACTCTGGGACACACCGAGGGGCGGTACAAACACAGCCCGGTTCAGCTTCAGGGTCCCGAGACCCCGGGACTGAAGATCTGCAGTCACGAGCACTTGGATATGCTTGCACGTAGTAAACACGTTAACATCACGTAGTACACAAACAGACTAAAACTAAAACCACTGTGTGGCCACGTGGGCCGACCTTGGGAGAGATGTACAGCCGCTACCTAAGGCCATAGGACCCCAGACCCATTGATTTCAAAAATGCTTCTAGACCAATAGTATTTCATCGTTCTCTTTCCACCCTAGGTTCCTGCCCTTGCAGCGGGAGACACCCCCGGATCAGACCACGCGCTCCCCGTGTGCTGTGCAGCCGCAGACACGGCGGCCACCCCGGTACAAGCCTGTCCTGGGGGCTGCCAGCCTCCCACCGCGCTCCCCCAACTCGGAATCAACAGTTCTGAGTGGCGTCTCCCCAACACCCAGGCTGAAGTCAAGGTCAGTCCTTTGGGGAAGGTCAGAGCCTTTCCCCCTCGGGAACAGAATGAAAAGTCCACGCCGGGCTGGTTTCCATCTCATGTGGCGTGGGCCTCGGCGGAGGCCGGGGGCTTTCTGCACAAGTCCTGGTAGAAGGCCGACTCCAGGAACCTGGGGTAGGAGTTGTTCTCCATCAGGCTGTACACCCGCTGCTGGGCCGTCGCGAAGCAGCCACTTGTAGCCTCTTGGATGTTCTGGGCAATGAGCGTTTTGGTTTGAAAGTCTATGTTTATCTGAAATAGTACAACAGAGAAAAGTGGTTTATTCCACACTCAGAGTTAAGAGTTGTGAATATCTTTAATGTTTGAAAATAAACACCCCCCTCCCAAAAAAACGGTAATGTTTGATTAGCTTCACCGGCCTAGCCATTGAAGAAACTCAGTTCAAAGCGTGGACTAGAGAAAGCACATTGCTGCCGCCCCCACCCCTTTTAGTTTAAGATTTCTCTCCAACTCTTTTGTCTCATTTTGGTGTTAAGAATGTTCAAAATATGCTTAAAATGGGATCTTTCTTTTCCTTACCTCTTTGGGGGCTTCTTTTTCTATGAAGTCAGTATATATTTTCTTTGCTTTTGAGGACAGCTTTTGGGGTGACTTGGTTTTTTTGAAGTCTTCACAGGCCAGCCAGAATTCAATATTTTCTTCACAGAATTCCGATTTTAAAAAAGCCCTGAACGCAGCAAGGCCATCTGAAGGGAAGGCAGGCAGAATGTGAATTAAGTGATCAAATAATCTTATATTTTTTTCCCTAGGACTCTCAGTCCCCTGAACCTGCATGTTATTATTTCTATATTATAGCAATATCTTAGATTTCACTCAAACTTGTAATCCTCAGAATTTAGCTCCTTAAAGACTTAAGATGCCAGTAGGCAGAATGCTTAAGTTGGCACACTGCTCCAAAGATATAAATTCTGGACTCTGCTGTCAATGCAAATATTTATAGGGAGCCCTAAACGCTCTGAGAACCAGGCCTCTTGCAAACATCGTATGCAATGGAAAAACTGAGTCAACCTTAACAAAGAGCAAGTGCCACTGTAAATTATTTAGGTTAATTTTCACCCCACCTGGAATGAATCAACTGTGTACTGCCAGGCTCAGCACCGGGAATAAAGGGGGAAAATGGGCCCGTGTGATTGCCAAGCGGGGTGGCTTCAGGCAAGCTGGCCTGGTGTGGTGTGGACACAACCTCTCTACACCCTGGGGACGCCTGAGATGGATTCCATTCAAGTGGCTGACTTACATTTGCTGGCCAGCAGCTCATCGAAGGCCTCCGACCACAGCTGTGCCTCCTCGGGAGAAGGCCTGCAAGAGAAGATGTGCAGGTGAGCTGAAGCACCTCGGAACCCGACTTCCCCTTCCGGCCGGCAGACAGCTCACCAGCTTTGCCAAGAACAAGACTCCCAACTCACCTGATGAAGGTTTGCTGTTTGCTCTTCTTGCCAGTTTTGGACTTCTCGGGAGAGGAGGAGTGTTGCAAGAAGTAGCTCAAACGAGCCTTCCAATCTTTTAACCTGAAAAGGAAGAAGGAAAAGAAAAGATTCACTAAAGTGGCAACAGTTGAAATTGCTACTGCAGCTGATGGCGTTTTTGCTCAAGCCTCCCAGGAAATGCAACCCGAACTGAGACTCAACAAGAACTCTTTAAGCGCCTCACTCATTTAATCCCTGCACTTCTGTGTTGAGCACAATTAGCTTCTTTCGTCCATCAGAACATGACTGTTAGTTTTATATCTAAGGGAAGGACTATCTAAATTCCTAGGATAGTTTAATAAATTTAGTTTGCATAGTTCAAAAGGCAGCAGTTTTTCTGCAACGTTAATTATAATCTCTAGACATTTCACACTTGAAATGCCAGTGGAACTGGCTTGAGCCAGTAATGCTCATGTCCCTTCTGCCCTCGGAGGAGAAGGCTCTGGACCAGCCAGAGCTGGGTACAATGAGGGGTGTGTGGCCGGCCCCCCAATCCCTGCTACAACACTCAGGAAGCAGCTGATCCACCAAATTACAAGTTAAAAGTGAAAAAAGGTGGATTTCAAAAGAATATGTTCAGAGCAGCAAAAATATCTCCATGCCTGCAGCTATGTAAGCTGCTCAGAACTTAAAACGCAATGTAGGAATGAAGGGGATACGCTTAGACACGGGGGGCAAAAAGCCAACCCCCAATGAAACCGAACTCTCCCACCGCCTTAGAATGAGGAAATTTCTTCAATTCCTCAACTCTACCCTAGAGCCCTGCGCTCACGCACCCAAACAGACCACACGGACTTAACCTTAGCCAATCAAAGTTTGCACATTAGTTTTTTTTTTTTTTCCTCCCTGCAGAGACGCGGGCTGCAGAGTTTCCTATTGTCAAAGCCGAGCCTCCAGGCACCGCGCCTGGAGCTGGGTCGCGCCGGGGGCGGGGAGGGGGGAGGAGGGTACTCACAAGGTCCGCTTCATTTTCTCCCGCTTCTCCTCGCTCTTGGGGCTGCTGCCAGAGCTCTTGTCCATGGATCCGCAGTCGTGATGGACAGCCAGGAACATGGCACTTTGCATTATAGTCCTGCCGCCGCTGCTGGCGCCGGGCGAGCCGGCAGCCGTCTTTATAACCGGCGGAGGGGCGGGGGCGGGGCTCGCGGCGCCGGCCCCGCCTCCACGGGGCGCTGATTGGTCGCCTGCGGATGGGCTAGGGGGCGGGGCTAGCGCCGGCCCCCGGCGGTCACGTTCGCTCGAAGGGTCGGGAAGCGAGGGCTCTGCTGACGTCTGCGGCGCGGGCTTCGTGCGCCCTCGGGCGGAACGCCGTGGCCGGCCCGGGCCGGTGTGGGTGCGGACCGGGGCCGCGCCGGGAGCCCTCCCCGCGACCTTGGCCAAGGCCCGGCGGCCTGGCGGGATCGTGGGCTGGGCCTGCGAACTTGGCTGCAGGCCGGGCGGGGCGGTGGGGGGGGAGCTCGCGCTTCCCTCCCCTCCCCTCCCGTCCCCCGCGTGCGCGCTCCAGACCCCCGAAGGGAGTGCGGATCCCCGCAGGGAAAGGCCGCTCGCTTCGCACACAGTGCTGTCGCCTTTATTTCGAATTAATATTGTCTCCTGCTCAGGGAGACCCTCTCCTGTTCCTCTGTCACCCCATTGAATTAGCGGAGGGACGCAGTGAACGGGAGGCACCATGACAGCGGGGGGCAGGGGGTGTGGCCTCCTGCCACCGCCAGCACGTTGGGGACAGAACAGGAGCCAGTGACTGAGCAGACAGTGCCCTGGCTGGGCGTGCATTTTGTTCACCGATGGACACGTGGCTGGGTCTGTCGACGGGGCTCAGCCTCATTAAGCTCAGCCGTCCTTGGCTGCCTCTTTCCAGAACAGAAACCACGATGACGAGATGGAGGGACATACCCGGACCTCGCTGCTGCAACGCACCAGCATCATTCCCGTTTAAGATTCATGCAAGGAGGCAGGAATTCCTCCTGAGTCATTCCCGGTGGGCCTAGAACTTACCAGACCACTGAGTGAAAAAAGGGAGGGGAGGAGGGAGGAGAAAGCGGTTTCCTTGAATTGTTTGATGTGTTCATTCTTCAAAAATCATCTCTGCTGCAGCAGCCTTTAAATGGTTTGATTGGTAAGGCCAAATAGCTTGATAACCTACACAACAAAATGCTTTGATTTCCAGTAACATTATTAGAACCGATCAGTGACATATTCGCGTGGCCTTTCCATCCAGGGTCCAAGCAGACAATAAATCTATCTATCTATATATATACATATATACCTCTATATCTATCTATCTATATGTGTATATCTATATATCTCTCTCAAAACCGCACTGTATTGACTAGGCTGCACACCTTCTCCCCGGTTGGTTTGCGTGAGAACGGTTAAAACAATGGGAACTAGTTTACGGATTCTTAGGGCGAGCTGCCAGTGGTTGGAGCTCCAGGTTTGACTCCGAGGGTGAAATCTGCAGTTATTACTGAGGAGGAAAGCCGTGTGCTTCCTCGTGGAAAGGGACGCCATGCAGATGTCAGTGACGAGCAGTTGCAGTGCCTGTGTGACCTGTGAGAATGCCCGTTTTGTGCAGCGCAAACTCTTCATCTCTAAAAAGAACGTTGCTCAGTACTTCCTGCAGCCATTTGCACTTTCTGATGACTCAATTCCTATTTATTAAATATGTGTAAGAAGCAGATGTGCTTCTTCTCGCCAATAAAATGCTCCGTGTATTTTTCACGTAGAACCTGGGAGGGGAGGCCCCTCGCAGCGGGGGAGGCCCACAGTTCTGAGAAAGGCGCAGGGAGAGAGCTGACTTGTGTCAGGGCACTGGCTGGAGTGTCGGCTTAATCTCCAAGTACTAAGTGATGCTGGGACAGTCCCATCACAGCTCCTGGAGTCCCAGTTTCTCGCCTGTGCTAAGAGGGATGAGTCTTTCCTGCCAGCCTCGCTGTCTCTTACTGATGGATGTGAAAGGCCGCTGTAAGTGCTAAAGGACTTTGCAAACCTTTTGGTAATTTGTGTGTGTGAGGAAGGAACTCTGGGGAAGCATAGCTGCTCAAGGTAGAAACATCATTCAAGGATTAACTCCGAGTTCCTTAGGTTAGACACGTGATAAACGAATGAAGCAAGATAATGTCACTGAGAATGAAGGAGTATCAGGCTTAGAGCTATGTGAGTTATCATTTCTGTACGTGTGGGTGATTTTAAGAGTTAAGCCAATATCCTCTAGGGACTAAGAAAACTTTTGTCAACAAGTTGTCATATCACCATCTTGTATGAAGACTTATGTAAAGTGGAAGCTATGGCTCTTGATGAGTTAGTTCCCTTTGTTTTTTGTTGTTGCAACTGGCTTTTAGGTAAATGGGATGGTTCAATACGAAAATGACACATATTTTCCATTCTGTGGTTGGAGAAGGAAACAATGCAATTCCTCGTAAATATTGCACAGCTTGCGAGTGGCTGATAAACTAACCTTAGGTTTTTCCATATTGAATCTATTCTGCCCTCTACTGGACACAGTGATGGAGGTTCAAAGGGTAGCTCTATCTATCTATCTATCTATCTATCATATATCTATCTATATCTATTTATATAGATAGAAATATATATATTCAGACATATATACATATACCTCTATATCTATCATCTATCTATATCTATTTATATATATACATATATATATACACGTATATATCTCAATATCTATTTATCTATCTATCTATACATATATACCTCTATATCTATCTATCTATATCTATCTATCTATATATATACATATATACCTCTATATCTATCTATCTATATGTGTATATCTATATATATCTCTCAAAACCATGAGGCCCCATTCCTGAGCTGCTCTTTTTATTCTTTCCTTTCGTAAATGTGAAATAAATTGCTTTGTAAACCCCGGAGTGCTGTACACACCATGTATTACTGAGAATATTTTTCTTTTTATTACATGAAGGTTAGAGAAGGTATCTTTTGGGATCTATTGAAACTCAGGGAAGAAGCGAACAGCGTAGAGACTCGGTTAGACCAGAAAGAAAAGGGCTCTTTCCTTTGGTGGATGTTTCCTTTGTTGGTGTCTCCTCGGAGGCATGTCTGGTTGACCGACATTCAGCCAATAGCTCCCACTAGTGTGTCTGGTTATCTCGGGGTGGAGCGGCCTCGGGTGGCAGCGGTGAATTGTCACGATGCACGCGCATTCGGGGAGCAGCCAGGAAAGTCTGAGCCAGGCCGTGGGGCTGGGGCGCCGGGGATGCTGCTGATCCATGTTGCCTGTGACTCAGCAGCTTTTTGTTGCTGCCCTTTGAGGAGATGTCTTTCTACTGCCGGCCGCTCTGGCTGTCCTTGTTTCTGCTCCCTGCCTTCTATCTTTAAAAGTACAAAATAAGCAACATTTATTGAAGCTCACGCAGCGCCTGATGGCAGAATTTCATTCTGATCCTCACAGCAGCCTTTTGAGGCCAGAATAGGGCGTCCTTTCTGTCTGATCACACTCCATCCTCCTCTCCTCTCCGCCGGCACAGAGATGGAGAAGCCAGCAGAATCAGAACACACCCACTAATGCACTGAAAACCAACCCGTTCTCCCCTCAAAAGCCCTTCCCCACATGCTGAAGAGCACCTCTAACATACAGTGCAAATGTAACACAAAGCCGCACGGCCAAAGGTGCAAACGACGCAGAATTTCGTGGCCTTGATGCCAACAGGGGAGCCTTTACGGCCGAGAGCACTGGAGGCGAGCACGTGGGGAGGGTTAACTTTGCTCCTTGAGACCTGGCTTTGCTAGTCTGCTTTCTGAAATACATTTTGGAAAATTTTGGTATGTGTGCTGTTATATAATCGACTGTAGGCAGATTTTTATCCTCCCGGGTCCCCCAGGCTTTCCCGGAATGAGAATCTGGCTCCAGAACATTATGCCAGTGATGTTTGATACACGCTCGTGGGGTTGGAGAAACAGAAGTGTAGCTACTTAAGCTACTTAGAGTCCGTAAAAATGGAGGTTGGTCCCAGATTTATAAATGCTGTCGGCCGTGGCACTTGATTCACAGGCCCAAATAGCCTCATGGGCTCTTACTTAAAAAAAATCTTTAGCTCTTACAGCCACATTGTTAATAGCAGCTCCTTTTTTATAGAGGATTTTGCAATTTGAGAGTGTTTTTCACATGCATTATCTTTTCCGGTCACACAACTAGACAAAGGAGCAAAGGGGGACTAGCATTCGTGTACGTTTTAAAAGCGAGGGCCTGAGATTAGTGTGATGTCGAGTAGTTTGGATGAGATGGTCCAAGACCAGAATAACTTTCTGGCCTTCTGGTTAAGACCTTTTACTACTCCCCCAAACAAAAAGGGAGACTAAGAAAGCCACAAAAAAAGAAGGAAGGACAACATGTAATAGAGACTAGAGCTCAATCCTGTGCTTAATACACCATGTAAGAAGGTCATTTTTCAATTGTTTTGCATAATATATTTTCAGAGTAGATTCTTTAAATCCATCTTTATGAGGAGGAGCAACAGATCTCTATTTTATAAAGGAAGAAATTATAGAAAATCAATGTAGACACACTAGGAAAATCAATTGGCAAATTAAATGGAATAGTCATGTGTCCATTATCAGACAATGACTAAACTAATTAACCGAAATGGAATTACCTAGACTAATGACCCCATTTACTCAGAGCAGCTTTTAAAATCTTTTCAACACTGTATTTTATTATAATCTTTTTTCTTTAAAATTGGTTGGCCAGCTATGGCAAATCATACAAGTCAGCAGAGTTGCTGTACTTTTCTCTTTGGGGAAAATTACACACGGCCCTAGCATTCAGTTAAAAGAAAGTGAGTTAAAGACAAAACAAGACAAGACCAGCCAGAGGAGACTTAGTCCAGGGCTGATTGGCAACTAAACTCAAAATCAATGACATATTTTACTTGCAAGCGTAATTCAGGTTCACACATTTTTTGTGGGGTGCTAGGAGAGGAGCTGCCCAACGTTTCTGTGAGCTGCCCTTCATTATTCCTTCCAGGGAGCTCTTCAGGAAAGAGTGCTTTCTTCAGAACGGCTGCTGACCAGCAGGCACTAGAAGGAACCTGGATTTTGTTGTTGGCAGTTATTTGGAGTGGAAAGAGCCTGAGGTTCGGACTGATGTTATCCTATTGTCCACGTTATATTTAAACCAAATTTATGGACTGAAAAATGTAGCTTATGAACCCCCTCCGTAAGCTCCTGAAATAAATCAGAGCTTTTTTTAGGCACATGTCCTTGTGCTTATCTGAATGACATTTTTCTGACTCTTGGCACAACTTTTCTGAGTTTTCCTGACGGGTCAGTTGAGGACAAAGATTCCAGATGGAGAAGACCGTGTCTCTGAAGGAGCCCTATCTCTTTCTAAGGTGTAATGAAAACTGGTCCCAGTACATGAGTGACTTTAAAGCAGAAAAACGCCTGTGGCTTTCTGAGGCCTGGGCAGCAGGCCCTCAGCCTGAGAGCTGGCTTGGCATTGAACTTCCTCTGTTGTCAGGAAAAACACGTACAGTAAAACATTGCATTTCTCTCAATAGGACAGAACGTGGCTTATGTGTGCTAACATCTCATACGGAATTATTTCATCAAATTATTTATTAGGTTTTGGTCATTCCTTTTGATTTATGTAACTTTATGTAGCTGAACCACCTGCCAGTTATATGAAAGTAACATAAGAGTATAGCACATACAAATAGGTAAAGCCCGTAATATTTAATAATGCTAATAAACTCTGTTTATGTACTGTAGTATGCTTTTCATCCCTTTCTACTTGTAAAAATGAAGTTTACTGTGAAACAGTCTGCCGTGTAATGCTGACAACAGCCTCACCCATCTCCTTTTTTAAAAAAAATATTTTTCTTGATTTCAGAGAGGAAGGGAGAGGGAGAGAGAAATAGAAACACGAGAGAATCATTGATCAGCTGCCTCCTGCATGCCCCCCACTGGGGATGAGGCCCACAACCTGGGCCTGCGCCCTGACCAGGAATTGAACTGTGACCTCCTGGTTCATAGGGTTGGCGCTCAGCCACTGAGCCACCCAGGCTGGGTTCCATCTCCTTTCTAGCGGGTCTTCTGGTGGCATCGTTTCTCTTGCGCTTGGATGTCACCTCACACTGTTTGTGCAGTGACATGTGTACCGGCTTGCCCCCGGGAGCAGAAGGCTGGACCACACAGCCTAGGTGTGTGGGGGGCCACCATCGAGGGTGTGTCAGTGCACACTGTGACGTCACACCCCACACATTCCTTTAGGCTGTACGTGACCGCGACTGTCGGGGTCTGGCGGCAATGCCTGGGGGTGAGGGTGGCGTTTCAGAGCGAAAGCAGTGAGACCCTTTGGAATTCACTCTGACATGGTCTTTGTTCCATTCTGAAACTCAAGCGGGCTTCTCTGCTGAGGTTGATCTTGTCCCCAGGGGCTGTCTGGCGATGCCTGAGGACACTTTGATCGGTATGGCTGTTCTTAGCTGTTCTTCTCTCCCAAACTCTCCCCTCCCCTACGCCACCCTCACCAGTCCTGTTAGGGTTTGTTCTGTTCGGTGGGGAGCCCGCTCTTGCCTAGAAGGTGAGAGGCAGGTGGGAAGTCTGGACGCGCTGTTCTCTCCTGAGATGTGACACCCGTGTGAGGGGAATGATGCTCAGAACAGTTGGTTCAATTTCCATCGGGAACATTGAGACTCTTCTGCTGAATATTCTGTCCGTGTTCCCCCCAGGAGTCCGTCTTCGAACAAATCCTCTGCAATACAAACCGCTTCCTTTCCCTTCAGGAGTTCCAGTGGGGGAGGCATGGGAGCCCCGAACCCCGAGGCCCCAGCTCCCTGCGCCCCCTCCCCAAACCCCACCTGCTCCTTAGACTCTAAGAGCACACCGACCGCCCCTGAGGGGTGTGTGTGTGTGTGTGTGTGTGTGTGTGTGTGTGTGTGTAGAATGGGAGCTGGATTGACAGTTCTCCCTTGATGATTTTACTACTATCCTTCCTTTCATGTCCTACTGTTTCACTCCCCACTCCACCCGGAAAATCACTTCCTACGCATGTAGGTAAGCACAGCCTTCTGTGCAGGAAAACACACGTAACCGATCTCTAGGAATCCTGTTGTGCAGAGCTGCTGAGCTGGAGAACATAGTTTTATGTACATCTGGTCCTAGCCGGTTTAGCTCAGTGGATTGAGCATCAGCCTGCGGACTGAAGGGTCTGGGGTTCAATCCAGTCAAGGGCATATGCCCGGATTGCGGGCTTGATCCCCAGTGGGGATTTGCAGGAGGCTGCCAATCAATGATTCTCTCTCATCATTGATGTTTCTATCTCTCTCTTCCTCTCCTTTCCTCTCTGAAATCAATAAACAAATATTTGAATCTACATGTCACCAGTTTTCCCTGGGCCTGAGCGCTGTGTTCAGCCGGGTTGATATTTCTCTAGGAACACAGCAAGACTGCGGGTGAGCACATGTTTTGGTTGGCCTGGGCGACCGAAGAGCGTGTTCCCACTGTCACTGAGGCCGTGCGGGCTGGATGGCTTGGATTCCAGTCATACCGGCTCACTCAGCTGAGGAGGCCGTGTTGGTAACGAGCTGACAGGTTTGCATTTAGAGACGCAGCCCCGGGGTCGGAGACGGCAGTTGGAGGTGTGCACCCATTTTTTCCAGTTCTGCAGATTGCAGTCCAGACGCTTCTGCCTTAGCCAGGCTGCTGCTTGGAGCTGAGGGCTTTGGTTTTTTTGTTTTTTTGTTTGTTTGTTAATCCTCACTTGAGGACATATTTTCATTGATTTTGAGGGAGAGTTTAAGAGGGGAGAAACAGAGGAACATCGATGTGAGAGAGACACATCTATTGGTTGCCTCCCACAGCACCCTGACCAGAGTCCCGGATAGAGCCTGCGGCCGAGCTATGTGCACTTGGCCGGAACTGAACCGGGAGCCCTCAGTCTGTGGGTTGGCGCTCCAACCCCTGAGCAAAGCTGGCCAGGGTGGCACCTTTCTTTAAGCCATGATTCCGGGTTCCCTCTGGACATTTTCATCCCAACACCAATTTTCCACATTCATTGAGGCGGCGGATGACAATCTGTGTTGCAGCCTCTGGGACTTCCAGGTTATTCCTGCTCACAACCCTCTGGTCAGACTTGGTAATGCAGCACCCAGCGCCAGCGGGACCGGAATCGGCAGAAAGTGTGCACGTATTTGGTGACGGGTCTGGGCCACTATTGTTATATTGTTGCCCCATGATGTTAACCAAGGCTCCTTCTGTTTACTTCATTTTCTAAATTATATTAATGCCTCCTTGTCCAGTTTTGCTTTCTGCAGTTTCAGTGACCCACGGTCAGCCATGGTTTGAAAATGTTAAATGGAAAATTCCAGAAATAAACAAGTCCATATGTTTCAAGTCGCATTCTAAATTGCAGTGCACTCTGAGTGGCAGGAGGAAATCTGGCGTCAAAGTTTGGCTGGTCCTTCAGGGATGGGAATCGGAATCCCTTAGATGCTCTAAGGCAGTGGTCGGCAAACGGCAGCTCACGAGCCACATGCGGCTCTTTGGCCCCTTGAATGTGGCTCTTCCACCAAATACCACATGCGGGCGTGCACGTACAGTACGATTGAAACTTCGTCAGTTTTCGGTTCTCAAAAGAAATTTCAGTCGTCGTTCTGTTGATATGTGGCTCTGTTGACTAATGAGTTTGCCGACCACTGCTCTGCGTCACTCTGCAGCATCGTGGTTAATCATGGTTATTGAATGGACTGCTGAAGTATCACAGTGCTTGTGTTCCGGGCGCCCTTATTTTCCTTTGTATGGGCCCCCAAACTCAAGAGGAGTGATGCTGGCGATTCAATTTGCCCAAGAGGAGCCGTGACGTCCTCGACTTGATGAGGAAAGAAAAGTCCTTTGCAGAAGTTCCTGAGATTGATGGCCAGAACCAGTTTTCTCTTTGTGAACTTGCTTTATTCCTAAGTGAAACATGATCCTAGTACGTGTACAAACAAACATAGTCTGTGTTTAGAGCTGGGCGCTGGGACATAGCTCCTGTGGATAAAGGCGGACCATTGCGTTTTTCTGTAGGAATTCTTTTTATTTTGCAAAAATGGAATCTCTAATCCTACCTGGTTTGGCTCAGTGGGTAGAGCGTCGGCCTGCAGATGGAAGGGCCCCCAGTTTAACCTGGTCAAGGGCACATACCTTGGTTGCAGGCTCCTTCTCTGTCTGGCCTCTGATATGTGTTTCTCTCATAATGATATTTCTCTCAGTCTGTCCTTCTCTCTTCCACTCTCTAAAAATCAATGGAAAAAATCCTCAGGTGAGGATTAAAAAAGAAAGAAAAGAAACCTCTATAAATATTAGACTATAGATGAACCCAAACTTTCTCTTGCTTTTGTCATTACCCTTACATGTTATGCTTACCAAATCCAAACCCTTGAGAGAGTACGCGTGGTGATAGGTACTATTCAGTACAAGTCGCGACGGGGACATTTAAGAAGAGAGTGTGCAGACAGAAGTTCTTACAGTTGGTTTTTGTCTTAGCAGCAGCTTTAAGTAATTGCTGGATGGGCTCCTCCCCCACACAGGAAAGTACGGAATAGCAGCCAGGCCTGTGGCTTTCACCAGAGGGCTTGTTCCTGGGGCAGGAGCTGGCGACATAGAGCATTTAAAAATCATCACAAAAATATTACCAATCATTGTCATGCATTATGTCAGAAGAATTCTGAATCATGAAAATGACTGTTTTTCAAACGTATTCTGCCAAACTGTTCCACAAAATTGTAGGCCACTGTCCCCGAAAAGCCTAACAGGATCATGCAGCTGAATATTGGGAAATTAAACGAAAAGGATTTAGGGCAGCCACCAGATCTGGAATTAGGTCCCGTGACAGGTGCTGGCCTACGACAATGCTTGTGAGCGATGTTTACACTCAGGGAACTGGGTGGCTTCCCTAAGCCCTTTTCAGAGAACCATCGGTCCTGACATCCTGTGGAGTATGCGTTATAAAAACATTGGGGGCCAAGAATCAAAACAGTTTAGACAGATAGCATCTTTGAGACAGTTCAACCATGCTTGTGTTTGAGGGTTGGGAGGGAAGAAAGAATGGACCGGGGTCACTGGTGTCTTCCCCCAGCTTCATAAATCCGAGAACAGTTGCCTCACTTGGAAAGTCGTATGGAAGGAGAAGGAGTCAGAGTGAGGCAGACCGGGGGTGTCCTTTCTGGTAAGAGTGTTGTGAAATCCACTCATCTGGATTCTAGACAATGTGGCAAGGAAGGTTTTGAGCCTGAGTTTATCTACAGACATAAATGAGAAGGAGGCCCAACTAAGTAAGTCTTTGATAAAGTATCCTCGTCATTGTGATCAGAAAACTGCAGAACAGTCTTAGCCGGTTTGGCTCAGTGGATAGAGCATCAGCCTGTGGACTGAAGGGTCAAGGGCATGTACCTTGGTTGCGAGCTTGGTCCCCAGTGGGGGGCGTGTAGGAGGCAGCCGATCGATGATTCTCTCTCATCATTGTTGCTTCTGTCTCTCTGACCCTCCCCCTTCCTTTCTGAAATCATTAAAAAAATACAGATTTAAAACAACAACAACAACAACAACTGCAGAATAGCCCAGCTGGTGTCGCATGTTGACCCATGTACCAAGAGGTCACTGTTCCATTCAGCCAGGGCATTCTAGCCAATATATTAGAGTTACAACTCCATCACCTCAAACAGGCTTGGGAATGTTTGCATGTCCCACCACCTTTCCCATTCTAGTGGCTGGCTGGAGGACGCATTCTCAGGCCAACCTTAAAGCTCAATGGAAGGAGACACGGTCACGGTCTAACACAGGCCTTTGTGCTGAAGAGGCCTGGGCTTGCTTTTCGGCAGCCCCTCACTGCTCGCTCAGAAGTCCTGGGCAGTCACTGAGCTTCTCTAGGCTCCAGGTCTTCAGCTGTTGGAGGAAGATAACAGTGGGTTGGGTGTGGGTTCTAAGAGGCAAACAGGCCTCAAGAATGATGCCAGATTTTTGGTTTGAGCAATTGGAAGGGTGGGGTTGATATCAATAGAGGTGTAAGGGTTTGTGGGGAGGGGATAAGGTTTTGGAAGTGGTTGGATCTATTGGAGATAGATGCCTCTTAGACATCCAAGGGAAGATGGAGGAAGACCATTTTGAAAATATCGCTGAGCATCTGATGTGAAAGTTGTTCTTTAAAGACTTCTGCTGCTGTGGGAAGACACCTTTATCTGCTCAAAGGCGAGTGCTGAGATGAGAGTAGCTCATCTTATAAGCCAATTTGCTGTAAAATGCTCGGCTCTTTGTGAAGAAAGCATTGCATAACTGCCCCTAAATCTTGTTCTATTATGTGTAAGTTTTTGTTGGAGGGCTGTGGAGGGAAAAGAACTAGCAAGGAGAGCATTCTCAAGAAAAATAGCTGGGAATATTAGTCATCAGGAAGTGGCTGCACTCTCCATGGTAGAGCCTACGACATAAGCCGCCGTCAGCCCGGAATTCTCTCACAGGGTCCCAGTTTCCGAAGAAAGGGGAGAAGCTCTGGCACCAGATAGCCTTCCAGCTCAGCTTTCCAGCTCTTTCTCTTTTGGACAAAGAAATGAGAGCACAAGAGACATGACCCAGAGAATCATTGAGGACACAAGGCTTGAGAGAAAAGGATTTTCTGTTACAGGCCCATATTATCTTTAAACAAAGGCTTAGGAGGACAACATCTGCTCTCGGGTGCCCTGCCCAGTATGCAGAGCCTGGCATCACTCAGGGCACAGAAGCCTCACATCTCGGGGGCTTGCAGGTGCCAGGCCAGTTCCCCTTGGCTGAATAGGTATCAGAGTGGACGGGAGCAATACAGGGTGTCCCCCAAAATGTACACACACTTTAACAGCTGATAGCTCAATTGATGTTTCTTTCTTTTCAGATTTACTGCACTGGAATTAATAATTATTGGAAGTGTGTATACATTTTTGGTAACACCTGTATGTATTACCAAGGGCAGAAGAAAGGAGGTGAAAGGAGATCATAACTATGCAGACATTTTTAAGAGATTGAAAATAAAGTCTCTTAAGCTTTGCTCAAGTCCAGTGAAACATGGTGTTAGCATAATTCTTATTGTACAGAAAATAAGCTATTCACATGGCATAAAAATTCTATAACCATGAAATGAAAGCAGCATTATCATCACTATTTTGCACATGTGAAAACTGAGACCCAGGTTAATTTTGCAAAGATCCACCTGTTCTAGGGAATGCGTATATACTTAGTGAGGAATAATTAACACACAGCAAGAAATTAAAATCTTAAGTGGGCAGTCTTGCGACTCTCTCTACAGATAGGACTTTTTGACATTTTACTGCCAAGATCAAGAGACAAAAGTTTCATTATATTAGAAGCAATAAAAACTGGGTCCGTTTGCCTCAGATAGGGCATCTGTAATGAAAATTTAAAAAATAATCATTTATTTAAGTTTACAAACAATTGCTTTTGTGCACAGCTTCCATGGTGTTATACGTTATTAGAGTTTGTGCAATAAGCTTTGCAAGCAAAGTTAGTAGCACAGATGGAGAAAGTGACCAGGTTTGACACTCTTGTTCTCATTTTAAATAGTTTGACATATTTGGAAGACGTTGAAATAGAAAGTGGTTATTTGATGGACAGGGGATTGAAAGTTATTGAGTTGATTTTTTCCCAGATAATGCACTCTTATTTTTCACTTGAAAGATTTTGAGAGCCAATTTGATGGATATGAGTGGTTCTTATGTTGTACCTTTGTATGCTATGACTTGAAATCTGAGCATAGGGAACTTTAAACAGCAGAGAAAAAGAAAGAACACTAATTTGTTCCAGGAAATATGGAAATTCAGGCTAAAACTAGGTGTGCGGTTAGACCAGATGCTAATAGAGAGCTGAGCTTTCTTTCATCGCTTGAATGTCTTGACTTCAATCAGACAATCCATTGTGGAGTATTTCAGAGCTTCTCAGTGGAAAGGAGGCCGCCGTTTTAGATGTGTGTCACAGGGCCTGAGTATCCATTCAGGCTTTTGCAGGTGCGTTTCTTGAGTTAAATAACCTTAGAGGTTTTCTGAGTTACCCAGTACCCATCCTTTAAGAGAGTACTCTAAATTCTTAGAATTTTTAAATTTTGAAATGAGTGCATCCATCTTAGAACACACTTATGCTTTTGGAACTTATGAGCAAACTGTAGACGTAAGTACACATGGCTCATGTGCTCTCTTTCATGGAATTTTCAAAGTCAAAGTGAAAGGTAATGGGGCTGATGTCAATCTTGAGTCCAAATGAGATATTCTCTGGTAGAGCTCACTTATTTCTACCTCCCCAATCTGCCCCTCTAGTTTGCAAAAATATTTTTGGCTGTTAATATGTTCATTCAACTTGATTAATAAACACTATGAACATTAGTAGTATTGGTTTTATAACTATGCACTTTTCTGTGAATAAATTTAACTAATCTTTTGGAACCACTTTTGTATTCTTTCTAATCAATGAGCATTTCTGAAAGGCTCCAGTCTCCAAAGATTTCTGATTGCATAGCTCCCGTCCCCTCTGGTAACACCAAACTGTTGTCTGTGTCTATGAATTTCTGTTCATTGCTTTCAGTTTTATATCTTGTCCATGAGTGAAATCATATGGTTCCTAGCTTTTTCTGGTTGACTTATTTTGCTGAGCCTGATATGCTTAAGTTCCTCCATGTTGTCAAAAATGGCAGTACTTCATCTTTTCTGACGGCGGAGCACATTCCATTGTGTAGATTCCTGCATCTTCTTTACCCAGTCCTCTACGGAAGGACACTGGTTGTTTCCACATCGGGGCCACCATGAATGATGCTGCAGCGAACATAGGGATGCCTATATCTTTGTGGATAAAACGGTTTCACAAAATTGTGCAGTTAGAGCAGTTGGCTGACCTCTGCCAGGCGACAGCCTCTTCTGAAGTTCCCTGCTGCTGAGGCCCAAGGGCAGGCTCGGCCGGGGTGGGGGTGGGGGACATTGGGAGCAAGGGTCGCTGTGCACTCAGGAGGGTCTGGACCCCTCTCACCTGCCCCATCTGCGGTCCTTACCCTTCACTGCACAGCACCACGTACCTGCCCGCAAGACGTGCCAGGTTTGACTGAGATTGGGGCCGTCAAGATGAAGAAGAATTAAATAAACTTGCATAGGTGAGCAGTTCCTTTTTATTCATCATGACTCCACCCACTTCCCACCATCTATTGCAGCAGGTCTTTGTGTCACACCTGTGTCCAGCTGAGAACTTGTGCTCCTTCCCCTGCTCACATAGCGCTTCTTCTTCTTCTTCTTTTTAATATACATGTTACTGATTTTTCACAGAGCGGAAGGGAGAGGGATAGAAAGTCAGAAACATCGATGAGAGAGAAACATTAATCAGCTGCCTCTTGCACACCCTCTACTGGGGATGTGCCCGCAGCCAAGGTACATGCTCTTGACCGAAATCGAACCCGGGACATTTGAGTCCAAAGGCCGACGCTCCACCACTGAGCCAAACCAGTTTCAGCCATAGAGCTTCAATTAAATGCTGCAGAACAGAACTGAATAGGAGCAGAGGCCCTTTCTGTGGGGACGGCTTGCCTGTGCATAGAGGTGGGGAATTGGGGGATTGCTGACCTTTGACATGGAGCGTCATTGGGGGTGGGACTAGGGTCCCTTGAATCTCAGGAATTCCTGGTAGAATGACTGGATCAACAAGTGATTTGATTTGAGGGGGGCTGTGCTAGAAACCACCTCTCCCCAGGTTCTCTTCTGGTTTTTGGACTCGGCCATTAAAGTGTTTTTCTAATGGTTAAAATCTTGATACCATGCCATTTGTCTGAAAACATGCTGTTAAAATATGGATCCTCCTATCCCCATAACCTCCCAAAGTGTGACTTATGTTATCATCATACATTCGAATCTGATGAGTGTTACTTAACTCCTCAGATGGACTTCAGTTACTCCACAGAGACTCACGTTGCTAAGACTGATGGAAAGAACGGCAGAACCAGGGTTTCTGGGCACAAAGCTCTTTTCGTGAAGGGTTTGGGAACCTATAAAAGGCAGCTTTGTTCTCTCAGGAGGCTGCACGTGGAATCAGAGGTATTAAAAAAAGAACCCACACCCAGAGCTATTTCCTGCATGGTTTTACCTCTGGGCAATTCTAAATTTTGCTGTTAAAATTCCGACTGCACGAGGCTGGACACTGATGTTGAAAGCTGTTTGATAAAAGTTGATAAGTGCTTTCTTACACCAAATTTAGATATGCTTCATATCAAAATTTTAAGTGTGGTCCTGAACCATATCTATACTGAAGGAAAAAGAAAGCAATGAACTCAGGTCAGAGAGGATCTATGATAATTCTGCACATTTATTACTAAACTTTTATTTTAGGATAAGAGAGGAATTTCTTCCAAAACCAAAAAATCACTCATTTAAGTATGATGACTGAAAGAAGACATATATGCTATACTTTAATATTTTTCAGTTAATCATATACACACACACACACACACACACACACACACACATATATACACACACACATATATATGTGTGTGTGTGTGTGTATGTATGTGTGTGTGTATATATATATTAGAGGTCCAGTGCACGAAATTCATGCACGGGGGGCGGGGGATGTCTCTCAGCCCAGCCTGCACCCTCTCCAATCTGGGACCCCTCGAGGGATGTCCAATTGCCTTTTTAGGCCCGATCCCGGTAGGATCGGGCCTAAATGGGCAGTCAGACATCCTTCTCACAACCCGCTAACCACTACCCTACCAACCTGTTTGCCCCCAGCTTCCCTCCTCTGCCAGCCTGGTCACCCCTCACTGCCCTCCCCTGCAGGCTTGATCATCCCCAACTGCCTTCCCTTGGAGTCCTGGTCCCTCCCAGCTGTCCTCCCCTGCTGGCCATCTTGTGGTGGCCATCTTGTGTCCACATGGGGGCAGGATCTTTGACTACATGGGGGAAGCCCTCTTGTGTGTTGGAGTGATGGTCTGTTATGCCCAGAGTTCGGGATCCCCAATAATCAACCACCAGGGAGCCTTTTCTTCGATGCAAAAGCAAAGAGTCTTTATTCAAGCCCAGGTTTGGCTCCCGACCTCTTTCTGGCGCAACAGCGAGATGAGAGAGTGAGCCCCGGGAGAACAATAGGTTATAAAGGGTTTGTCATTTGGGGAGGGGGCTTAGGGAAGGGACATGGGTTACAGAGATTGCCTTATTAGGTGAGGGTTTTTCAGCAGGGTCTTACAGCACAAAGGTAGGAAGTGACCAGTACATTTTGAGGCTGGAGCCATCCCCCATTGTTTCCTGATTGGTCAACAGTGATGTATAGGGAGGATCTTGTGGTTATGCCTTATTAGGACCTAACCTGCGTTTCTGGAGCTTCATTGGTCCACTCAGGCAGTGGTTGGGGAAGTTAGGGCATTCCTGGAGCTCCTGTGGCCACTCCCAGCAGGGGAGGTGGGGGATCAGACTGACTAGCTCTGCAAGATGGAGGATAGTCAGTTCTGCTTTGTCCTTTCCGGTCAACCTGCAAATTATAGATAGGATAGAGGCCTGGTGCATGGGTGGGGGCCAGCTGGTTTGCCCTGAAGAGTGTCCCAGATCAGGGTGGGGATTCCTTTGGGGTGAGGGGCGGCCTGGACGAGGGGCTTGTGGAGGTTTGCAGGCTGGCCACGCTCCCCAGAGACCCAAGTGGAGGCCCTGGTATCTGGGGTTAATCTATGTCTACAATTGAAACATTGTAGCCTGAAGTGGAGCCAAGCCTTCTGCTCAATCAGTGAGGGCAGCCATTTCTGTTCGAAACTTTGTAGCCTAGAGTGGAGGCCTAGGTAAACCCGTTGCCAGGGAAACCCAAGCCTCTGTTCTCTCCAGGTCAGTGGCTGCCACCAGTTCTGTGTCTTTTGTAATTGAAACTTTGTAACATTGAGTGGAGGCCTAGGCAGACAATGGCAGGCTGAACGCTTGGCTTCCTCTGTTGCCGGGGAAACCCAAGACTTCCTCCTGCTCTCAGTGGCAGCAGCCATCTTGGTTGGGGTTTATTTGCATAATGTGCTCCTGATTGGCTGGTGGGCATGGCTTGTGGGTGTGACAAAGGTACGGTCAAATTTGCATATTACTCTTTTATTAGATGGAATATATATATATAATACATGGAAGTTCATATTAGGTTATCAATTTGATTCTTTTAAGAGTTCTGGAATTTTAAAATGAAAAAGCTCCCTTTATTCATTTCTATTTTTAATATTTCAGAAAACAATCTTTGGTATGCCCTAAAATTTAAGTACCATTATAAAACTTAATATAGTATGTGTACCTAATTAATCAGATCTGATGAGTGGCTGGCTTGTAATCAGAGTGATGTAATACTGAAGACATTCTTTTCAAGGCTAGACATGCAGTTGACCTATTAAGTAATTTCTATTTACCATTGTGTTCCCTCCAGTACTTCAGAGACCTCAGGAGGTAAAAATAGATGAACCATTACATTTTTGCTTTGAAACTCACAGAGCCCTGTACATCCATCTGAAATGAAATGTCTCGGGCGGACACAGACCTGTGTTGCCTGGTTTAGATCGTCTGAATGCTTCGGCAGGGGTCAGTGCTTTAATTGCCACCATGGGTTTTATTCTTGAAAATCTGTTGTCAGAAATTTACATTCTGTACACCAATAAATATCTGTTTAAAAAAAGGAGAAGAAATGGTCTCCATGGAGAGCTAGGCATGAGCGCAAGGGAAAGAAATGTCCGCGGCATCCTCAGTACCTGGAAGCTCGCTCAGTCACTGCACTCGGCGTCTGGCCCCTTTAGTGTTGGGATGGGGAAGGGCTCTGTTGTGAGCACAGTGAAGGTGGTGAGGAAGAAGAAATGAGCATCAAAGGTGTCTAGACACTAAGTTCCCTATGCTTTTTTTATAAAAAGAAAACAAACATCTTCATTTTCCTCTAGTAGGAGGGAAAAAAGGAAGAAAAAATGACTAAGACCTTAAACCATGGCAGTGCATCTCTGGCATTGCTAAATAAAATCTTGATACCATGATTATTACACCATTTCTTTAAAATGTCTTACTATTCATCATTACTGTAGGAGCCAAGTGCTGTATATCTGAAAGTTAGGTGGACATTTGGGTGGTGTGACTCAGGGATTCCATAACGCCACTCAGCATTTCATCACACGTGACCCATCTTATCTCCTATTATTCTTCCCTAGAGACCCAGGGTGGCTTCTTGATTTCCAGGGTAACTATCAACAAAAGGGTGTAAACAAAAGCTTCTTAGTGTTGCCTTGGCAGACAAAGGAATTTTTCCCTTATGGGCCTGGTTTCTGAACTGATTCACCTTGGTGCTTGCCTGTACATTGGGTAGGTGAGAAGAATTTGCCAGAACGAAAATTGAATGAATGTCTTGGACTATTTAGGAGGGTGATAAATGTGGAGGTTGGGAAGAACTAGTTTCTAAAAGCTCCCATGTCAAGATTATCTACCCGTATACAAACATGCTTGATTTCTTAATTTCAGCTCCAGAATTAAAAACAAAACAAAACACACAAACTTGACAGACTCTTAAAAGGCTTTCACATAATAGCTTGTGTTGAAATGTTTTCTAGATAGTAATACATTAAATTTGTAGATGTACTATTAATTCACAAGATGGACTACTTACTCTCTACTCAAATGCCAGAGATTCTTAATTGAATTACTTCTAAGTCATACACATCATTGTCCATCATTATAGAAGTGAATACTAGCCTATCACCTGGCTGGATGTGAGTTATATTGATAAACTCAATGCAGTGAAGGGAGTTATAGAGTCTGAGAACCTAGATGGAGATCCTTTACACTCACTGGGGATGGTTAAGCTCAGAACTTGACCTCTGGTTCCTGTATTAATCCTCTGCGTCTTCACCTCCAGATAAGAGACTGTGATGGTTAGTCTTCTGCTGAGATGAGTTAAAACTTCTTCATTGACGACACTAGAGGGAATCTTTTCTTGATTATGAAAATGCCCTTTGTCCTTTCACAGGACATCACGATAAAGCTAAAATTTAGAGTTTACAAATAAAATGAAATCTGATATGTGTTGTTTAAATGTTCTCCTCTTTTAAGATCAAACGAAGGACTTGTACGCATGCATAAAAGCATAACCAATGGATACAAGACACTGGTGGGGGGGGGGCAAATGAGGGCATGTGCTGGGGGTAAGGGAGGCCAGGGGAGCTCAATGGAGGGGCAAAAAGGAAACATATATACTACTATTTGTAATAATTTAAACAATAAAAAATATATATATTAAAAAATAAATAAGAAACCATTAAAAAGTCATTGAGTTATTCTAAACTTTATATGTAAACATTATTTGTAAAAGATCAGCATATACATTTACAGGAAAAAATGTACTATATTTCAAAACATTAAAAGTACATAATACTTTAAATAATAAAGAATTTAAATAAAAAAAGTTCTCTTTTAAACAATATTTCCAAATAATATTTTCTTAGGTATCTATACTCAAACCAATTTTCAAAAAGGGGGATCCACTAATATTTCAGTGAATTGTATTTTTATTTTCACGGAACATCACTGGGAATAAAAATTGGGGGCTATCATGATGCACTACTTAAATCATGTAGAAGAATGACTTCAGATTCTTCATATACTAGCCTGAGGCATGGTGCATGAAATTTGTGCACTTGTTGGGGGCTGGGGATGTCTTTCAGCCTGGCCTGTGCCCTCTCACAGTCTGGGAGCCCTCAGGGGATGTCCAACTGCCATAGATGTGGGAGAGGCTCCCACCACTACTGCTGTGCTTGCCAGCCGTGAGCTGGCTTCTGGCTTAGCTGCACTCCCCCTGTGGGAGCGCACTGACCACCATGCAGGAGCTGGTGTCTGACCCCTGGTGGTCAGTGCACATCATAGAGACCAGTCTTTTGGCTGTTGGTTGATTTGCATATTAGCCTTTTATCATATAGGATTTTCAATTTTTTGAACGTGAGTGACGTCCATGAGAATTAAATTCATAATTTTTGCAATTACTCTTGTTTTAGATGATTAGTCCAAGAGATTTTGCTAAACATATTTATTTCAGTTGAAATTTGAATGCCTCTGCCTATCAGATTCCATCCCAGGATAATTCACCAAAAACGGGTGATGGTGACAGGACTATGATAGGCAGGCACATTTTTACATTTTATAGCTTTGGCGTGAGTGACTTTGCCACCCTGGGTAATAAAAACGTGAGAAGAACCTTGAATTTCCCCCTCTCTGGATACAGAACACAAATGAAAAGCTTTAAAAAGAAAATCTACCCAAACTGATTTTTGCTGCTAAATGGCCATCTTTCAGGGTTGCAGCACAATTGCAGGTGCCCTCAGGCATCCGGTGTGTAAGGTCAGTGGCATTTGACTCAAAAGCTGAGGGAAGTCAGGTGACCCAGCAGGAAGTTGGCAGGGAAGAGTTGTGTTCGGACTTCATCTGGAGCTTTCTTATACTCCATTCCAGACTGTGCTGCCATTAGTTTAGCTGTGCGTAATCCAAATCTTAGATCAATGTCAACGATTCTGAATGTCCACCTTTCTTTCCATTGAGAAAAATCTTAATCAGAGTGAAGCAGAGTGTGTAAAAGAACAGTAATCAAGGCCGATGCTGTATATGGTAGAAAAATATTATCTTGTAGAATAGATTTGTTTCAGTACAGTTGACTGTAAAATATATTTCAATGAAACACACTGGTAGATTTTTGTACTAACTCCCATTTTTAAGTCAGTTTGAGGGACTTTTCAAGATTCTAAGTGTTGACTTGCAGGTTTCTTACTAGATTTTTAAAAAACATTTTGAAGTGCTATCAGCATAGTTTTTTTTTAAATTTTATAAAACATGTTAGATTTTTTTAAAAGAAAGTCCACTTCTGTACTGACTTCTGTTTTTCACTTGACATGTCCCTTGAAATGTGAGGAGATAGAAATGGAGCATCTGGCAGTCTGCTGGAGACACGCGGGCCCAGGTGGCTTTTGTTTCCCAGACCGGCCGAGTTAGTTTCATTTGTGGGACATGGGAATTCCAGTGCAGCCGTTTATTATGTTTTTGCAGTGTGTCCTAGTGCCCCATTTCAACCATCTTTGGCTCCCCGGCTCCTTGGTTTCCTCTCCTGTTGTTTCTGCTACATCTCAGAAATACTCAGAGCTCTCACGCTCTTCCTCCTTGAGTGAGAGTCTGTCGGCAAACAGAGCCAAAGCGAAATGCGGCCTCCCCAGCAGGCCCCATGTTGGATGGGATAATGAGCTGATGATAATTAGTGGGTGACCGACCCGCATTGTGTGATTGGAGAAGGTCCTGAGAAACACTCTCTGGTCAGAAAAGGTGTTTCACTCGTGGTTCAGGCATATTGTCTGCTTCCTGGATATGAGGCTTCTTTCTTTGAATCTAGAAGAATCCACCTTCCACTTCCAGAGTCTGTCAGTGAAATGCAGTTCCTCCTGGGAGGAGTAATGGATGTGTGTGTTTTAATATCAGTAGCTCGGGCCTTGTAGAGATGAGGTGAGAACTCTTTGAGATGAAGACACCCTAGGAAGGGGAAGACAATTGGCTTGAGGGATTGTTTTCAGGATTCTTTTATGAAATGTTGTCATTAAAAATGGTTTTAAATTAGACTTTTTTTTTAATGGCTGGGAAAAATAACCTCAAATGCTTAACATGTTATTTTTTAATATGTTGCTGGATTTTCAAAAAAGCAATTACTTTTACAAAAATGAAAGATATATGTAGCAGGGAATGAAGTGGAAGCAGTCAGCTCAGACTTTAAGGAGGCCTTGTGAGTCCTGGCCGGGTAACTCAGTTGGTTCAAGGTCATCCGACACACCAAGGTTGTGGGTTTGACCCCTGGTCGGGCCCATATAAGAACCAACCGGTGAATGCATAAATAAGTGTAACAACAAATCAATGTTTCTCTCATCAATCAATAAAAAAACATTAAGGAGGTCTTATGCACCATATTGCTTTGTAAATACTATGTCCCAAGTTGAGAAGTTGGAGCTTCTTTCCTTGAAGTAAATGCCTTTCTTAATTTGACTTGAATTGACTTCTAGTAAGCAATGATGAGAGTTGGTTTCCACAAAGGATTGCCTATTTTAATTTTGTGTGGGGCCTACTGGGCCAAGAAGCTTAACGCATAGTTTCCGTGTGTGTTACAGTCCTTTGTATTTCTTTTATTAGTTTCCTCAGTCATTTATTTTTTTATTGGAAGTCAAAGGCAATTGGTAATTACAGAAGTGATTTATCTATAGCAGTCTGCCTCGTGGGCTTAGGTCGAACAAAGGAAAAGGTGACTGTAAAGGTGACTATGCCCTTTCGGGGAATCCAAAGGGAAAATCGTTGCTATGTGTACCTCAGGAAAATAGTTACCTGGAAGAGGTAACTAACTCACCTTGGGGGAGCTTCTGAACTTATCTTAAGATGATTGTAGCTTTCCTAGGCCTTGATTTACCTAAATTACTACCCCTTCCAAAAGTTGATTTCATGTTACTGCCTAAGATTAGCTTTCCGAGAAGGATTACAGTTTATTTTTAAAATCACTAACTACATGACAATAATCACTTTCCAATTTTACTGTCCCTAGTGCAGTGACTCATGATGAACAGTGGGAGTTAAGTATCCAACTGAAAAGTACTGTGTGCAATTCCAGGTAAAAAGCAAGTCTGAAAAGGAGTGATGGAGAGTAATGGCGATGAGTGTGGCCGTGCTTGTGTTTCCAAGGAGTAGATAAAAAACAACAATATATATATATATATATATATATATATATATATATATATATATATATATGTTTTTTTAAATATATTTTTTTGTTGATTTTTTACGGAGCGGAAGGGAGAGGGATAGAAAGTCAGAAACATCAATGAGAGAGAAACATCGATCAGCTGCCTCTTGCACGCCCCCTACTGGGGATGTGCCCGCAGCCAAGGTACATGCCCTTGACAGGAATCAAACCCGGGACCCTTCGGTTCGCAGTCCAACGCTCTATCCACTGAACAAAACCGGTCTAGGTGACAAATGATATTTTTGATATACACTTAATTAAGGAAAAAGGATTTAGTTCTTATAAAAGTATATCCTTTGGGTTTAAAATAAAAACTATTTTTGAAAAAGTTCTACCTGTGATAGAATTAAAAACACAAATATTTAGCCAATATTTTAAAGTGTGTTTATTTGAATGAGTAAATTATTCAGTTTTGAAGTCTGTCAACTGATGTTAATATCAATGTATTAATAGCTCAAGACATTTTATTATTTTACAACTAGAGGCCTGGTGCATGGATTCATGCACCAGCGGGGTCCCTTGGCCTAGCCTGTGCCCTCTTGCAATCTGGGACCCCTCGGGGGATGTTGGATGGCAGGTTTCAGCCTGATACCCACAGGCCAGGCTGAGGGACCCCACTGGTGCATGGGCCTCTAGAATGCATATAAGATCTTTGGTTAATCTCTTCTTGCTCTCCTCCCCCCTTCCCTCTGAGGTTAATCAGTCT
This sequence comes from Antrozous pallidus, assembly GCA_027563665.1. Taxonomy (NCBI): domain Eukaryota; kingdom Metazoa; phylum Chordata; class Mammalia; order Chiroptera; family Vespertilionidae; genus Antrozous; species Antrozous pallidus. Next base: position 12,611,450 of record CM050529.1, on the reverse strand, counting down.
GTTTCCTGTTTCCATGCCTATGTATTGAGTGTCTGCCCCTGGTGGTCAGTGCACATCATAGTTACTGGTTGAGTGGTTGCTTAGGCTTTTATATATATAGTCTAGAGGCCTGGTGCATGAGATTCGTGCATGGGGATTGGAGGGTGGAGAGGAGTGTCCTTCTGCCCAGCCTGCACCCTCTCCAATCTGAGACGTCCCCAAGGGATGTCTGACTGCATGTTTAGGCCCGGGAATCAGGCCTAAATGGGCAGTCAGACATCCTTCTCACAATCCAGGACTGCTAGCTCCAAACTGCTCACCTGCCTGCCTCCCTGATTGCCCCTAACTGCTTCTGCCTGCCAGCCTGATCACCCCCTAACCACTACCCTGCCAGCCTAATTTGATGTCTAACTGCTCCCCTGCCAGCCTGTTTGCCCCCAACTTCCCTCCTCTGCCGGCCTGGTCACCCCTCACTGCCCTCCCCTGCAGGCATGATTGCTCCCAACTGCCCTACCTTGCAGTCCTGGTCCCTCCCAATGGCCCTCCCCTGCTGGCCATCTTGTGGTGGCCATCTTGTGTACACATGGTGGCAGGATCTTTGACCACATGGGGGCATCCCTCTTGTGTGTTGGAGTGATGGTCAATCTGTGCATTACTCTTTTATTAGATAGGATAGAGGCCTGGTGCATGGGTGGGGGCCAGCTGATTTGCCCTGAAGGGTGTCCCAGATCAGGGTGGGGGTTCCCTTGGGGCGTGGGGCAGCCTTGGTGAGAGGCCTCTGGTGGTTTTCAGGCTGGCCATGCCCCCCAGTGACCCAAGTGGAGGTCCTGGGATCTGGGATTAATTTATGTTCTACAATTGAAACTTTGTATCCTGGAGTGGAGCCAAGCCTTCTGCTCACTCCATGAAGACAGCCATTTCTGTTTATGAAACTTTGTAGCCTAGAGTGGAGGCCTAGGCTAGGGCTGCAGAAGTTTGGCTTCCTCCATCGCTCCGGCCACCCTAAGCCTCTTCTCTCTCCAGCTCCATGGCTGCCGCCATTTCTGTTGGGATTATGTATCTTCTATAATTGAAACTTTGTAGCATTGAGTGGAGGCCTAGGCCAGCAATAGCAGGCCAGGCGGAAAGCTTGGCTTTCTCTATTGCCGGGGAAACCCAAGCCTCACTCCTGCTCTCAGTGGTGGCAGCCATCTTGGTTGGGGTTTATTTGCATAATGTGCTCCTGATTGGCTGGTGGGAGTGGCTTGATCAAAGGTACGGTCAATTTGCATATTACTCTTTTATTAGATAGGATGCTTTTGATTTTAGCACCAATTTCTGAATAGTACAGGATATCATTGTTATAATAATCTATAGCTCAGGAGTCTATAGTGAATTATCTTTTTCATAGGGGTTTACATTATGTCTTGATTCAATTCCAGAGAGCATTTTAGGCCCCAGTTTAAGTTGTTCTTGAGTCTAGAGTGTGGTGATCTACATATGAAACTTAGCAACAGTCCTTAATGTTACTGGGACTTCAGGCCAACTGAACTGTGCCTATGTTTTCTCATCTGTAAAATAGGTTTATAAGAGTATGCATTTCACAGGTCATTGTAAGGAATAAATGTATGGATTAAGATTAATGAATTATCCTAAGCTTCTGATAGTGTGCCATACATACATTCATATGTACATATTTCATCTCTTAATTTCGCTAAAAGATATTCCAGTTTCTAAGAACCTATTGATGACATTAAGTGAGGATTTACTTACTGGATAGGAACACCTTTTTTTAAAAAAAATATTTTTATTGATTTTAGAGAGGAAGGGAGAGGGACAGAGAGATAGCAACATCAGTGATGAGAGAATCATTGATCAGTTGCCTTCTGCATGCCCTCCACTGGGGAATTAAACCCACAACCTGGGCATGTGTCCTTGACCAGAATTGAACCCAGGACCCTTCAGTCTGCAGGCAAACACTCTACCTACTGAGCCAAACCAGCAAGAGCTATGCCTTTGTTTTCAGTAGCTTCTTTCCTATATATACATAGATCATAATCTTTTGCTATCTTTGCTTCTTTTTAAATAATATATTTAAAAATAAATACTAAACATCCTCTTTATTCCAAATACTTCACTGTACCTATCAAAGAAGAAAGGATATTTTTACATAACCATAATACCATTGTATCCTATCTAATAAATATGCAAATTGACCATCACTCCAACACACAAGATGGCTACTGCATGTTGTCACAGATGGCTGCCCCCATGTGAACACAAGATGGCTGCCACAAGATGGCCAGCAGGGGAGGGCAGTTAGGGGTGACCAGGCCTGTAGGGGGGAGAAGTTAGGGATGACCAGGCTTGCAGGGGAGGGCAGTTAGGGGCAAACAGGCTGGCAGGGGAGCAATTAGGCATCAATCAGGCTGGCAGGGGAGTGGTTAGGGGGAGATCAGGTTGGCAGGCAGAAGTGGTTAGGGGCAGTTAGGAAGGTAGGCAGGTGAGCAGTTGGGAGCCAGTAGTCCTGGATTGTGAGAGGGATGTCTGACTGTTCATTTAGGCCCGATCCTACCAGGGCGGTTGGACATTCCTCGAGGGGTCCCAGATTAGAGAGGGTGCAGGCTGGGCTGAGGGACACCCCCCCCACCAGCCACTGTGCACGAATTTCATGCATCGGGCCTCTAGTGGAATATACTTGGTTTATGTTATCGGCAGTTTCCCTAGTTATACAATGCTGTTTTATACAGCCACCACCCTCCCCACAAAAAAACAAGAGCCCACAAAGCGCCACTCATTGCACTTGGTTCTGAAGTTGGTTTCACAGAACACTGCCCTCACTGACCAGCTGCCCTCTTGCCCCCATTGTTTTTTGCATAGTAACTTTTGAACTGTAACTAGCAGGATTGGAGAGCCTTCACCTCTTTTTCCCTTCATCTCTTCATTGACTCACTCATTTCTAGAAGCATTATTTGCTGAACTACTTCTGTGCACAAAGCATTCCACTTAAAGCCGGACATGCGAGAGGAGAACAGTATCTTCCTCATGGAGCGTCAGGAATTATTTGGAAGGAAACATTATTTTTCCAATAAAAACAAAAGTCCCGAGAATGTCATTAACCATATAAGCACACACAGACAGCCACATGCAGAACAGATTGTAGCGAGCTTCTAAACAGAGTAGAGAGTAGGATTTGTTTACGGAAACTCCGCCTCAGAGTTTATGATGAATGGCTGCAGCGTTTCAGCCACAGGACTCCAAGGACTTGCTTTCTAAGCTGCAGCTTAAAAACCAAAACATGTGGTCAGGCCCAGGAATGAGGCCCGTCTGACAGGCATCTGGACGTGGGATCCAGACCAAACACACAGCCTGCAGCAGGCAAGAAGCATTCGGAGATGAGCATCACACACACAGTCTGTCCCCAGTGGGAAGGGACCAGGACGCCCAGAGTTCCCTCTGCTCCTGGCGTCTTCCCGGACCCGAGGAAAGCCGGGAGGGAGCCTGGCAGAGAGGATGACAGGCGCGACTCGGACAAAGAGCTTGATTCCTTTTTAAAAAATATACATTTTTATTGATTTCAGAGAGGAAGGGAGAAGAAGAGGGAGAGAGAACCATCAATGATGAGAGAGAATCAGGGGTCGGCTGCCTCCTTCATGCCGCACACTGGGGATTGAGCCACGGGCCCTGTCCAGGAATAAAACACTCACCTCCTGGCATAGGTCAGTGCTCAACCACTGAGCCACACCAGCTGCGCAGAAGTGATCTTTTCTTATTTTTATTTTTTATTGGATTGAATCCACATAAAACAATTATGTAGATTTCAGGTGATGTACAATTCTGTAATACATCATCTTTGTATGTGGTATGAGTTCATCACCATTTATCCCCCTATGCAGAAGTGATCTTCAAGGAGGGCTGTGTGTGAGGGGTGGGAGTGATGGGGATCAATACGTGTTGCCCGAATTAATCTATTGATTAATTGATTTTGAGCTATTGAGTAAGCCGCCTGATTTTCCTAGGAACTTCTGTTTCTTTAAATATCTGTCAAAGTATTTCTGTTTTAAAATGCCCTTGTCCTGGTGGGTATTTTCTACGGAGTTGCTGTTTGTTTTTAAAGACTGTATGGACAACTCTGCTGAGATTTCTCCCAGTAACGGCATGTGAAGAGTGAGGGCTAGAATCACTCCCTCTAATGACAGGATGGCATTGGGTTAGGCAGGAAAAATTTAAGCATATGTCACAATCTGTTTTCCCTTCTTTTGGAAAGAGGAGGGATGGAAATCCTTTGATACATGAAAGGAATTCGTGAGGGGATTGAAAATGACACTTATTAATATAAATCTGAGTTTGCTATTGAGCATGCAGAGTGACAATGGATGCATGTATTTAAATGCTCAGCTGCAGAACATTCTCTTAAGGCCTGTTTGGTGATGGTATTGAATTCTTCCCATACGTATGAATAATTTATAAAGCCGAGGAATTTATAAAACTAGATAGAGCCAGCGCTCATCATGTGTTTGTCTCGGAGCAAGTTGTTTTCTTATTCTTTAGAATAATCCCAGGAAATGGAAGAAAATATCCGTAAGAAAATGGAATAGTGTGTCTTACTGAGAGTTCAGGGCACTGAAGTTTGTTGCTTTGGCCTTTAAATGGAGCCAAGCTCATTCCCTATCAATGCCTTTGTGGATAGACAGGCGTGGCTTCTTATCATTATTTGTTCAGAAACAGTAGCCATCTGCTAGTGAGTTGTGTTGAAATCATTTGGCTGAGAAAAAGAGCAAAAAATAAATAAAATCATTCGTTTCGCAGCCTTCCAGATGGAGGAAGAATGCCTTTACTGATTGGCGGGGCCATTTTTCTTAAGTTCTGGGCTGTTCCTGAGAGCAAAACGCTCAAATGAGCAGAGAGCATCAGACATAAAAAATAAAATAAATTTAAAAAGCACGTCAGCTTTCCGAGTTATCGGTTACTCATTTGTAAAGTGGAGATCAAAAATAGTAATAGTCTCTTCAAGGAATGACTGTAAAGATCAAATAGGTTCATGTAGGAGAAAGATGATGTAATGTTATATGGGGGCATTGAGTGTTAGAATGAATGCTATAGGATAATGGAATTTAGTTAATATTTTTACTTAAGTGAGAATACCTGCTGGTTTCTTTTTATTAGAATACTCCGAGTTTCTGTTTTTATTCTGTTTTGCGTGTTAATCCACGCTTACCCTTTTCAGCTAGTGAAGCAATTTTTATGAGCTTTATCAATTTCTATAAAGAGCAATATTGTGGGGGGGATGTGGTTGGTTGGGAAGGGCTACAATGACTACAAAGTACACAGCAAGTATAGCATTTTGAAAATACAACAATTGACGGGGTTGTGGTGGAAAGTTTCTATGACTTCAGGTGTTTACACAGTTTTGATTTAATTACCCAAATAAGGTTGTGTTTCTCCATCTATATTTAGCATTTCTCTTCTTCCTGGCCAGGAAATTAGAAGATTCACTCACATATTTTTAAATTGGATGTACTTTATATTCTAAAAAGTCTCTGGGACAGGAACCTCTCCAGGTACAGAAAGCTCTGAACTGTAAATAGTAGACGTATTCATCCCCAGCCAAAGATGTGGATTTTGGCAGAAGGATGCCCACATGCTTATAAAAGCTGTACTATCATGGATTCCTCATAATGTGAGTTCTAGCTTTGTAAATATTTGGGGGGGGGGGGGAATTCAGTAGATCCCCAGAGGGTAAATTTCCACTGCAAAAGAGATTTCTCAGTATAAATTTTAAAACCACATTTAACTAAGGTTAAAAAACCCAAACATCTAAACAATTACTAGATAGTGATTCCTCTAGGGCCTAGAGTCTAGGCATTTGGACCCACAGAGGAAACCTTTCTGGCTTAGGAAGCCAGCTCATTCAGTTGGTTTAGCACGGTGTCCAGAAGATGGTGTTTGTAAATTTAGCTCAGGAAGGCCAATTAGCTTCATAATATTGTAGAATTGCCCACCATTGCTTTCTGTAGAAATCCAGTAAGAAGTTGAGACAAATTAGAAAAATCCTTCTTCCTCTTTTTTTAAAATTTATCTTTATTTAAAAAAATCTTTATTGTTGAAAGTATTACATACGCCCTCCTTTTCCTCCATTAACCTCTTCCAGCAGGCTTTCATTCCCCCTACCTTCCCCATACTCACCACCCCATTGTCTGTGTCCATAGGTAACGCATATATGCATTCAAGATCATTGGTTGATCTTTTCCCGCCCACCCTCCCCTGTCTTCCCTCTGAGGTTCAACAGTCTGTTCCTGCTTCTGTGTCTATGGGTCTAATTTGATTCTTGGGAAACTCAGTGTAGCATATTGGAAGAGGTCACCCACACATTCATCTTTGCACATGACAGGCCCTTTTCAGTATGTGAATGATGACATTGTCCAGTAGAAGTTCAGATTTCCACTCGAAACACCTTAAGTCTCTTTGATATCCTAGAATCTAGTTGGAGTCATACTTTCCTCCAACTGCAGGGAAAGTTGGACTTATGGTGAAATTAAGTTCTATGTCATTAACTTATTTTATGCTAAGATTGTCTTACATTATCCATTGAAAACCAAATAAGTTGTGGAACATAAATATATCAATTGTATAAAGTGCACAAATGGATAAACTTGATAACTTGATTAAAATGTTGCCTCCACTGAGACAGAATTAGGGCAGAACTCCCCTGGAGCACTGTCACTGAGGAACATTTAGTGCCACATGATAGGAAATGTTTGCCCAACGGACGATCCATTCCCAAGTTGATAATTAATCCGGAAATCATACTTTCCTCCAACAACAACATCGGGCCTCTTTCCTCCAGAGGGAGCTGAAGAAAGCATTCTTTTCTTTGGCGTGGAGAGGAGTTGCCTCGCCCAGAGCCCAGAATGCCACACGAGCAGAGGAAGAGAATAAGCCTGGGTAGCACGTTAAGCATGAAGCTGGCATTGTGCAGAGCTTGTTAGAGAACACCCCCCCCCCCCGCCCCCGCCGTACTGCCCTGCAGTTGGATACAGAGCTTGGAATCCATTCTGCCTCCGACGTCCATTCCACTGGTTTCTGACTGCTTGACTCGAGATTTCACGCAGCACCAGTTTCTTTGACTGTAAAGTGGAAGCAAGAGGAATATTTACCTTGCAAGGTTCTGTAATTTCATGTGAGATCATAAATATATTGAGCATCGTGATTGGCAAATACTGAGTCCTCATTGTGAATAAATGTTTGGATGTAAAGATAAGGTCTCATACTTGAACTTTCAGCATGTGAAAAATTAGAGACTGGAAGGAAGGATCCTGATACTCCATAATCCAATGCTCCATAATCCAATGCTCCATAATCCAATGCTTTATAGTCTAGAGTGGCACAAAAATAGCGTTCATTAAAAAAAAAGATGCTAAAAAAAAGAAGTTGAGACTAGAATAGAGACTACTCTCTTAGCCATATTAAAGTGTGAAATCCTTCCCATTCAGACCCTCCTTTTTATCATTGAATACTTAGAATAGATGGTATGCATATGATTGATACTACATAATTTGTTTAATTCATTCTAATATGTTGTAATATCGCCATACAAATGCACATATATCTTGCTCAGACCTAGGATTATTCATTTTTTGCATTCTCAAAGTTTTGGTTATCTCATAAAATGCCAAAATAAATGAAAAAATGGCCCATTGGGATGATTATGTATCGATGACTAAGCTGGGTGAAGTCTATGGACCAACCCCCACGGTTAGATTTGCTTTGCTGAGAGTGAGAAAGCGGAGAAAAAGTGGATGAGCAGCGTAAAGACCGTGGACTCAGTCAGTACACCTGAGTTTGGGTTCTGCATTTCCACTTAAGAGGTTAGATGATATTTTTTTCTTTATTGATGAAGATATTACATGTGTGTCCTTATATTCCCATTGCCCTCCCATTCCCCTACTCATGCCCTGCCACGCCTGGTGTCTGTGTCCATTGGTTAGACTTAAATGCATGCAAGTCCTTTGGTTGATCTCTCCCCCTTATAGATGATATTCTTAAATCCTCTGAGATTTCATGTTCCTGTCTATGAGCTGACTCTAACGACCTCCCACTGTGGCTGTGAGGATTAGCAAGTGCCAGAGGATCCTACAAGAGGGTTTCCTAGCGGAGGGGAGCTTGTGGCATTGTAAAGCACTGGATGGCAGAATAGAAACGAGATGTGGATGATTTCACTTGGAAAAGGAAAGGAGTAAGATAATCCATGGGTGTAATTTATATTTATAAAAAGTAGCCCCGCCGACGTGGCTCAGTGGTTGAGCACCGACCTATGAACCAGGAGGTCTCGGTTCATTCCTGGTCAGGGCACATGCATGGCTGTGGGCGTGCAGGAGGCCGCTGATCAATGATTCTCTTATCGTTTATGTCTTTCTCTCTCACTTTTCCTTCCTTTCTGAAATAAATAAAAATGTTTTTTTCAAAAGTAGATCGTTTACAAAGATCTTAACACATCTTTGTGTTTTATTAAGATGTTTATGTCAACTTGAGAAAGACTTTTTCATACTGTTAAAGACTTTGTGAGATAAAACAAAAAGGAAGATAAGCTATGTCAATAAAATATTGGCAATTAAAAATAAATCTCATTTGTATTTTTAGGAAAATTGTAAAATCTTCTTTACATATGGCAAACTGGATCCAGGTTGAACTACTTTGAAATTATTTAACCTATAGTTGTAACACATGCATAGATAGGTTATTGCATTTTCCAAGTGTTTTTATTAATTATTAATTTGTTGTTATTTTTCTCCCACCAGCTGAGAACAGCCCCTGTTTTCCCTAAGTGTATTTTGCCAACACTTGCTTTGGCGTAATGGTTTTGATGTACTAACATAGGCTTTATTTTTAGAAACTAAAGAGAGTTAAAATTTTTTTGTTTTACCTAATAGCTCACAAAAATTATTACCTGTATACTTTGTCTAATGCAAACTGCTCCATAGATTGGTATGTTAATGGGCATTTGCACATAAAATTTTACTAAGAACTGTGTCCTCTATGAGCCTGTATCCTTTAAGAATTCAGGACAACTCCTAACCCAGGCGAACAGAGTCAATGACTTTGTTACTGTGGCTTAATACTTTACTTCTGTTGACAGGAGCCAATTAAGTTCCAGGACATTTGGTACTGGGATTGTGTTGTTGTTGTTGTTGTTATTAATTATTACTATTACTAGAGGCCTGGTGTACGAAATTCGTGCACGGGGGTGGGGGATGTCCCTCAGCCCAGCCTGCACCCTCTCCAATCTGGGACCCCTCAAGGGATGTCCGACTGCCCATTTAGGCCCGATCCCAGTAGGATCCCAGTAGGATCGGGCCTAAATGGGCAGTCGGACATCCATCTCACAATCCAGGACTGCTGGCTCCAAACTGCTAGCCTGCCTGCCTCCCTGATTGCCAATAACTGCTTCTGCCTGCCAGCCTAATCACCCCCTCACCAGCCTAATTGATGTCTAACTGCTCCCCTGCCAGCCTGTTTGCCCCCAACTTCCCTCCTCTGCCAGCCTGGTCACCCCTCACTGCCCTCCCCTGCAGGTTTGATCGCCTCCAACTGCCCTCCCTTGCAGTCCTGGTCCCTCCCAACTGCCCTTCCCTACTGGCTTGTTCACCTTCAACTGCCCTCCCTTGCAGTCCTGGTCCCTCCCAGCTGCCCTTCCCTACTGGCCTGATTGCCCACAACTGCCCTCCCTTGCAGGCCTGGAACCTCCCAACGGCCCTCCCCTGCTGGCCATCTTGTGTCCACATGGGGGCAACTTTCTTGTGTGTTGGAGTGATGGTCAATCTGCATATTACTCTTTTATTAGATAGGATAGAAGCCTGGTGCATGGGTAGGGGCCAGCTGGTTTGCTCTGAAGAGTGTCCTGGATCAGGGTGGGGGTTCCCTTGGGTTGTAGGGCGGCCTGGGTGAGGGGCCTGTTGTGGTCTGCAGGCGGGCAACACTCCTCAGCAACCCAAGTGGAGGCCCTGGGATCTGGGATTAATTTATGTTCTACAATTGAAACTTTGTAGCCTGGAGCAGAGCCAAACCTTCTGCTCCCTCAGTGGCAACAGCCATTTTTGTTTAGGTTTGTTTAAATTCTATAATTGAAACTTTGTAGCCTAGAGTAGAAGCCTCGGCGCTAGGGCTGCAGAAGCTTGGCTTTCTCCATCGCCCAGGCAACCCTAGCCTCTGTTCTTTACCACTCCGTGCTGCCGCCATTTCTGTTGGGATATATCTTCTATAATTGAAACTTTGTAGCATTGAGCAGAGGCCTAGGTGGGCAAGGGCAGGTGGAAAGCTTGGCTTCTTCCATTTCCAGGGGAACCCAAGCCTCCCTCCTGCTCTCAGGGGCCACAGCTATCTTGGTTGGGGTTTATTTGCATAATTTGCTTCTGATTGGCTGATGGGCATGGCTGTGGATGTGGCTTGATCAGAGGTATGGTCAGTTTGCATATTACTCTTTTATTAGATAGGATTGTTTTTTGATTCAGAGTGTAATGAGTTGATAATGTCACAGAACACTGATTGATGCTTAATATGAAGGTCTAGGTTTGAAAGTAAGTTCTTACAGGGCCAGGCAGGTAACATGACCAAGGCTAGTAGGAAGAGTGGGAAACTAGGGTGATCAGAGCTGTAGGGACTGTGGTGATCTGGGGACTCAATTTACCTGGACCAAAGAATTCACTCCTGAGAGCTTCATCAGGTAGCACAGGTGCTTGAGTTTTAGATAGAGAGGAAGGGAGAGGGAGAGAGAGAGATAGAAACATCAATGATGAGAATCATTGATCGGCTGCAGGAGGCATCTGGTGACATCATAGACAATATTGCTTATCACAACCTGAAGAGGGCGCTACGGGCATCCTGTGGGTGACACTAAGGCTGCACTTTTTTGCTTCCACAAAACACGTCTTTTAACTAACGCAGGGGCCGTGTCCCCCACCAGAGAACTATCCTGTCCAGCATGTCAGCAGGACTAATGTTGAGAAACCCATTCTAGAAGAATGTGTGAGCTGAAGACAAGGGAAGATAAAGCTAGATGTTATATTCTGCAATTTCCTGTTGAAATACCACAGCATAGGAGCGGTTGGTTAAGCTATTTTACTTAGGCCAATTAGTGAGCATTTTAGATACTCCAGAGATTGTTAGTCAGTATGTGAACTATTCCTTTGGGGAATGGAAATTTTATTTTTTACGAAGGAGAGGAACATGGCCCTAATAATAGTTTCTTCTAGAGGGCTGTGATGCAAAACTCCTATTCAGCCTGGAGATTTAAAACCTAATACTGGATCTGGTATAACAACCCTTCATGAATTCACAAAAGGAGCTTGGTGTTTAAGAATTGTTTAAAAATGATATTAGATGATAAGTATAAAGAAAGCAATGTCTATATGGTAGCTGGGATTTCTCAGTATCTTTATAGTGTTGGTTCTTTATGTTGTTAAGTCAGAAGCTGACGTGTGTGTGTGTGTGTGTGTGTGTGTGTGTGTGTGTTAGAGAAAGAGACAGAGAGAGAGAGATGAAATTCATTTGGTAAAGAGATTAATTTGGGTCCAGAATCACTTTGGCAGATAGCAGTGAAAGCTGTAAATGAAGCAAGTCATTAGACACTGCGGTTCCCTTGCCCTGGGTAAAATAACAAGCCCTAATATTTACTGTGCTGCATCCCATTAGCAACATGTACCAGTCAAAACTAATCAATCACAGCTGGAGAGCAAATGATGAATGTGTCTCATTCTATTCCTCATCCTCTCAGCTGGCAGGAAAGCCTGGTAATGGGGTCTCTGTGTGCTACTGGGCTGTTTGCATTTAATTTGAGTTGTAATCAGTAAATGCTCAAAGGTTCATGAAACATTAGGAAGCAAAAGATACTAGCCAGAGCTCTGGACACAGGGCCTACTGATTTCTTTCTAAATAATCAAAGTTTCCAGGAAATATTAGGTAAAACAAATATTATCTGCATGAACATATTTGCTGAGATAAAATTACCCTGGAATAATTTGTTCTTCCGGACATCTTGACAAGTGTAGGTATGATATTGGGGAGCAGACATCCCATAATGTAATGAGGACCATAATATTCTGGGTCTTTAGGAGGTGGTTTTGCTTGTTCTACACAACCTGTGGTGTAGCTTTATTATTATTACTAGAGGACCAGTGCATGAAGTTCATGCACAGGGAGGGTCCCTAGGCCTGACCTGTGATCAGGGCCGATCAGGGCCTGCAGGCTGCTGGCTAGTGCCTCCCTTTCCCAGCTGCTGGCTGCCAGCCAGGACCTTCCTTCGTTCTGCACCACCCCCTGGTAGTCAGCACACATGATAGTGGACAATTGGTCTCTTGGTTGAATTTCTGTAGGGAAAATTTGCATATTAGGCATATATATATATATATATAGATTATTTAAAAATAATTTTTATTGATTTCAGAGAGGAAGGGCTAAGGGGAAGAGAGATAGAAACATCAATAATGAGAGAGAATCATTGATCAGCTGCCTCCGGCCCGCCCCCCACTGGGGATGGAGCCTGCAACCCAGGCATGTGGCCTCTCTTCCATTTGAAGACCAACAATGACTGCATTTCCTACCTGTCAGGTTACAGGACAGAGTGGGCATGCTCTCCAGGCAGCTGTGTTTCCCCATTTACCAAAAACAGAAATGAAGTAATAGAAAAGAAATGGGTTTGTTAGCATTTTGAAAGCTTGCTATAGGCTGGCTAGCTTATCCAAGACCTTAGAGATGTTATTGAGACTAAAACAATCTTCACAGCAACTCTGTGAAGTAACTTTTATCCACAAGTATTACCTTTTGTTTTTAAAGACTTCAGTTTTTTGGGGAGGGGAAGGTTTTAGGTTCCCAGAAAATTGAGAGGAATTTCCAATATACCCCCTGCCCCACACATCACAGCCTCCTCCATTATCAGCAATCTCCACCCAAAGTCCACAGTTTGTGTTAGGGTTCACTCCTGGTGGTACTCATCCTATGGCTTTGGACAGTGTATGACATGTATCCACCATTATAGTGTCATACAGAGTATTTTCACTGCCCTGGAAATGCTCTATGCTCTCCCTATCCACACCTCCTCTTTCCCATAATCCCTGGCAGCCACTGATCCCTAATCACTGGCAGCCTTTTGCAGAATCTGATAAAGTTGGAATTATCCGCTGTTTAGCCTGTTCATATAGGCTTCTTTCTCTGAGTAACAGGCACTTGAGTTTCCTCCTTTCCCTTTGTGGTTTGATGGCTCATTTATCTTTAGTGCTGAGTAACCTCCCACTGCATGGATGGACCATAGTTGATTTATCCATGCATCTACTGAGGGCATCTTGGTTGCTTCCAAATTTGGGCAAGTTTTGAATAAAGCTGCCACAAACACCCATGTGCAGGTTTTTATATGAATGTGAAGTTTTTGCTAATGCTACTTTAAACCCCTAACCTTTCTCTTCATCAGCCCTACTTCATGGCATCCTATATATCCCTTTCTTTTCTGGCAATAAAAAAACGGAGACTCACAAGCATTGAGTTCCCTAAATTCAGCACAGTTAGAAATGTAATAGGATATGGACAGAAATCCAGATCTACCTCACCAAGTCTCTGTGTCTTTTTCTTCTTCTGCTCCCCCCTCCCCCACAAGGCTGAAACCTTAAGAACTAAGAATATTTTAAAATATATACTTAGTTGGTCATCTTGCTGATTTCTCAACAAAGTCCTTGCTCTTTGGAAGCTTTTGTCTAATAGGGGTCTACAGAAAATAAAGAAAAAATATGTTATGGATTAGACAAATGTTAATAAGGTAAGGGGAGCAAAAGAGGTGGTGAGGATAACGTTCCATTATATAGGGTGATCAGAGAGTGTCTCCCCAAAGCAGGGGTGGGGAACCTTTTATTTCTGCCAACGATCATTTGGATATTTATAACATCATTCGAGGGCCATACACAATTATAAGCCTACTATGTATGGCCAAACATGTAATGAACACACCCCTACTGCCTTGCCAGGGCAAGACGAAATGATTTCGTGGGCCTTATCCAACCCAAGGTCCAGGCATTCCCCACTCCTGTAAGGCGTTGTTCAGAGAGCTGAACTGAGAGTCTTAGGTACTGCGCTGAGCAAGTGCAGATGCTTAGAAGGAATTGGATGCCCCAGGGTCCAAGAGTAGAGGGAAGAGTGATGGGTTTTGTTGGTGGTGGTAGAGCAACATGGAGTTGTTAGAGGAAGAGGTGTTCAGTAGTTAGACAGCTGTGGCAGGGTCCTGCTGAGCCTAGTAGTCCATGGCAAAGATTTTGGAGTTTTAATTGGGTGCCATTGAAATCACTGGATAATTTTGCAGAGTGATGGGAACTGACACATTTTCAAAGGAACACTCCGTGTGTGTGTGTGTGTGTGTGTGTGTGTGTGTGTGTGTGTTGGACACGGTAGTGGGGTGGACAGGTAGAAGCTGGAATGCCAGTGGAGATCTGTTGCCCTTGTCTTTGGTGGCTTGGGGGTGGGGTCGGGTGAGAGTGATGAAGAGGATGAGCAGTGATAGGATTCTGCAGATGTGTCTCAGGAAGAAATGTGCAGGGTGATGGATGCCTCGCACGTGGGATGTGACAGCAAGAGCAGAGCTCTGGAACATGCTGAGGGGTCAGCTAACTGTTTATGGCCCTTGGGTTGCATTGATCCAGTTACTGTGGGAATTCAGAGGTGAAGAGGATAGTGTTCTGCCCTGGGGTGATCACGGAGGACTTTGGGAAAACAGCGTGAGATTTGAGGGAGCACAAAGAATTTTTTTTTAAGCAAAGAGGAAGGAGCAGACATTTCAGGCAGGTAAAATCTTAGGGAAAACAGGGGACTGGGGAAGAAGCGACAATATTTCCATAGATGAGGAAAATTAGGGAGGAGGGATCCGTATTGAAATGTTTTATTAGACACCCTAACTATTTGGAATTCCTCAGGCACTTCATGCTGTTCTTGTCTGTAAGAGTTCTTTGACTGATAGAAGCTGTAAACCAAGAACAGATAGAACTGTGCTCACAGTACTTGGTGACTTCACCTGCAGATAGCGCCACCAACTCCAAATCTACAGTGCTTTATTTGCCAGTAATTCTTCCATTCCATGCTGTCCTTTCTGACTGCTTGGCTGTCTTTCGGGGTTATCATTAGCTCCAATATTTAGAAATACTTGTCTAATATTTGTGAAATATTTAGAAATACTTATCTAATAATTATTGTTATTTATTGTAGAGTTCTGGATCATTATGCATTACATTTATGTGATTTAGTTTTTTCCCTCTGAAAATTTATACTTATTAATGCCACAAAGCAACTTTGACATCATCTACTTCAAGGGTGGGGAATGTCTGGCCCTTGAGATAATTTGCTCTGGCCCTGCCAAGGCATGAGGGCTGAATTCATTAACTCTGACCAAATAGAGCAGGCTAATTTTACGCTGATAATTTTGCATAGCCTGAGAATGATGTGATAACTGTCCAGGTGGTCCTCGGCAGGAAAAATGTTCCCCCCTGATCTATTTATTAATTAGGGGGCCTATTTCAGAGTCCTTCTCACTGTTCCTGGGTGACCGAGATACTTGATTAGAGGTTTGTTATTGAAAAAGAACACTTTTCCTACAACAGTGACGTCCTGAAACAGATAGTATAATTTTGTCTGCCTGAGAAAGTAGTGGATGTGGATTCATTCCTCCAAGTAGAAATTTAGCAGAGAAGATACAAACTAAGTTCCAGTGGCTCAGTGGTTGAGCGTCCACCTATGAACCAGGAGGTCACGGTTCGATTCCTGGTCAGGGCACATGCTTGGGTTGCAAGCTTGATCTCCAGTGTGGGGTGTGCAGGAGGCAGCCAATCAATGATTCTTTCTTATCATTGATGTTTCTACTTCTCACTTCCTCTCCCTTCCTCTCTGAAATCAATAAAAAATATATTTAAAAAACAAAACCCTACGTTCCAGCTATTCCACCTCTAGCTTTGTGGCCCAGAAGAAATTACATAACATTTGTAAAGTCTCAGTTTTATCTGCTGTGTAATAAAGGTAATAGTAAGGTAAATGTAAATGACACAGTTGTGAGAGTAAAAGGGGATGACACAAGAGAAGTGATTGGCCCAGCACCTAGCACATAGTGAATGCTTAATCAATTATATCTGCGATTGATTTTCCACCCTTTTGATCTCGTGGCACCCATTACATTCTGGGGCCCACCAACAGATTTATTTTCTGCCAATCTTATGAAGATAGCTATGGTTTCCGCTCATTCACGCCGGAGGGCTGTTGTTGGGTTGGCAGATCCATACACTTCGATTTTAGACTGAGGAGCTTGGGGAGTAACTGGCACATGAATCCCCAAGGAGCTGGGGTGCTCTCAGTCCGCCTTGCAGTGCAAGAACAGACTGTATTTACCTTTCCTGTCTTTTATTGTCCTCACTAGCAAGAGGCCTGTGAGAAAAGCTCCGTTCCGCACATCTGAGTGTCTAATAACGTAGCAGAATGCATTATTCATTGGAAGCAGCAACACGGAGCTATAATCCTGTCTAGAAGTCACACTATCCAGCAGATTTCCCCCCCTCTTTCTGTAAACCATTCCTTTTACAGTAGACGTTTCAAACCAAGTATGTTTATAGAGCGGCATCTCCCTGGCTTGCGTTGGGAAGTTTCCTTTCCTTATTAAGAGTGTGAGCTCTCTAATGAAGGTGTTTGTCGCCCTCAGTGGGGTTTGTTTACTTTGACAGGGCTCCCTCCTCCCTGCCAGCGGTTGACTTGAAGCTAAGGCTGCTGCCCCCTCAGTTTGCTCCTTCTGTTTCCCCCAAAGCATTCCACTTTATTTTTCTTATATGTTAGCTGCTGCGTTGATCTATGTTGCTACTCAGAGCCATTCCTCTCTAAAGCACATGCTCCCTCTTAAGACCGACCTTCTAGGATCTGCCAGGAAGGGCGGTCTGTTTATCAACTCACTCATTGTAGCATCTGCAGGGCAGTCTCTGTGACCCACCTGCGGCCAGACTTGGGTTCCTGTCCCTGAAACTCAACACAGACTGGCTCCTGTAGCATCCAGCACCCTACTCATTGCCTCTGACCACGCCCGCCTCTTTGTCTGGGCTAACCATGCACCCCAGTTTCCGGCTCAGGTAAAAGAATGCAGATGAATGTTTTCATGAACTGGGTGAGGACTTTATAAATTGTTCTTTCCGAGGCGTTCTGCCCATACACTTAACATTTGAAAATGCTTGTGGTCAAGTCCTTTTCATCAGCCTACTTCTTAAATCCTTAGGGAAGTGGTCGGGAGTCCCCTCCCTTTGGTTTTCTATTAACATCAAGGGGAGGTTTCAATAAGCAGTCTCTTTGCCTATCAAACAAATACCTCTTTGGCATCTGGCAGCTGCTGGTTACCCTCACATCATTGCTCTCTCAGCTCATTCTCCTATGCCACCCGCTATACCCGCGTTCCGTCTCCACAGGCCTTGCTTTCTGCTCAGCAGCAGGTAAAGCCTTAGCACGAGTGTTTCATTCCTTGCTTAGAACTTGGACTCAGAGAGTTTATCATCTGAGACCAGTGATGGGAAACTCAGGCCCTCCAGTTGAGGGAGATATTTTTGCGCAGTGGGATCTTACGATTTCCTTCACGTCACACCCTATTATGTGTTTGAAGAAAGCGTTGTGTATTTCTTTTCTGTAATCTTTCTTCCCAAACGTGCAGAAACCCCTTTGCAGTCAATAAAGCGATGGTGTGACTGATGAGTTTCAGTAGGAAAGTGTCCGCCTCTGCCCACACACTGGAATCTGGATGGTGCAGCTCTCCGCCCTGTCTCCTTTGGAGAAGAGACTGGTTTTGTGTGGAGAAGTGAAGCCTTATTGTGTGCATCCCCAGAGTTCGAAAATGTGTATCTAAAAATAGATGAGTGATAAATACATCCAGGTTCTGATGTCAGGGAACTAACGATATGTTTTTAATGCATTAATCGCAAAGTACTAAGGATAAACAAGTATCATGTAAAACCGTGTTAATATGGATATAACCTTGTAGTCATTTGGTAAATATCAATTTTTGAATTGTTAGAATAATGTACTTATTAATTCAAAAATATCCTAAGAAAAATAAACAGGACTCGGAATATTGTTAAGTTTAAATGATTGAGAACCAGTTTGACTGTCGGTGACCTGAAACACATCCTTCCATGTAGCATTCTTGAACAGGCAGCACTTTCACTTTAAATTCTTTGTTCTTCAGTAAAAACCTTTCAGAACTCTCTTAGTCAGTGTTAAAAACAAAGTTCATTATCCACTTTGTCATGATAACCTCAATTTTCAGAGAAACTTCTCTTCAGGACAAGTCTAAGCTGGAAGAACATGATGAATGCATTAGCAATGGGATGTGATAAAACACATTATGTGACTAAGCAGATCCCAAGTCCCACCTCCTTATTTCACAGATGGGGAAACAGGCTTTCTGGAACCAATGGGGCGAAGACATTGGGTAGGTGGACAGCACCAGTCCGATGGCTCTCTTCCTCCATTGGCAGAGTTTTGTTTCACGCCACTGCCTGCCACCTTGTCTACCCAACATGAGGCAAAGGCCTCGGAGAGCCGAGCAGAGGAGCCGGTCTGTATTTGGGTGGTAAGATCAGCACAGAAACCAAACCATGTTCTGGACTTTTCCTGTATTGGAGTACCAGGCGAGAAATAAGTAGTAAAGCAAGTTGGTCATTCTAATTCCATTCATTAGTTGTATCTGTGGCCAAATTCATTTTTTAAAAAATATATTTTTATTGATTTCAGAGAGAAGAAGGAAGAGGGAGAGAGATAGAATAGTCAGTGATGAGATAGAATCATTGACCAGCTGCCTCCTGCACTCCCCCCACTGGGGATCAAGCCCATACCTTAGGCATGTGCCCTGACTAGGAATCAAACCGTTTTGTCCTGGTTCATATGTCAAAGCTCAGCCACTGAGCCATACCAGCCATGCTCAACCAAAACTTTCTCTTGCACAGTTAATTCTCTTTCTCAGAAATGAGCCCCCAAATATGAATTCAGTGTTAGATGAATCCTCTGCTGCAGGAAAGAATTCATTTCATTTGTTTTCACATGCTATTGCATGGGTTTCTAGGTGTTTTATAATAGTCATGCTATTGCAGTCAAATTTGAGACCCAAGAAACTCATTTCATGGTAAAACGAAAGATATTGAATCAGATTTTCCTGCAGCTAATTTCTTGGAAAAATGACTTGATCTATTTTCTAGGTATTTTATTCATTAAAAGCATAGACTGTTCATTTGTATGAAGTATTTTTCCTGTGCTTTGTGCTGAATATATGGAAACAGATATGAGTTCTTTCCTCTGGAATCTTCTGACAAGTTCTAAGCTACTATGATAGGACAGATTAAAAAACCTTTTAGTGGAAAAATAACATTATTGTCTTTGAAAAAAAACCCATGTTTATAACTTTTAAATTTATACTTGGATTTATTAATTATCAGGCCCACGATGAATTCACATTGTGAAGCATAAAATATCTGAAAGGAGAGGAACTGAATTTTCTACCCTTATACTGATAAAATTATAGAATAGCTACAGGAAGACATTAATACATTTGTAACAGCTTCGAATTATCAGGAATTTTTCACACATAGAAGATATATGCAACATAGAAATTCAGTTATGAGCATAATAGTAGGAAAATTTTATAGGTAAAACATTTTTCAATAATCCATCTTTAAAAATACTCTTTATTGCTTTTAAGAGAGAGTGGAAGGGACAGGGGCAGAAAAATAGAAACATCAAACTGAGAGAGAAACATTGACTGGCTGCCTCCTGCACTCACTCTACTGGGGACTGAGCCCACAACCCGGGCATGTGCCCTGACCAGGAATTGAACCAGCAACCTTTTGGTGCACAGGATGATGCCCAACCAACTGAGCCACACCAGCCAGGTTAAGAACCCATCTTTTTGGTATCACTCATGGCATAACACGATTCTACTGTGGGTACTAAGTTTATCTATTAATTAACATTATTAGGAGCACTCTATCGAAATGTTACATTCTGCTAGAGACACGACTCATACAGCTACAACCTTTGAAGGACTAGTCTGTATATTGTGACAACAAAAGGTCGTTAATGAGAAAAATTCCATTAGTTGATGAGCACAGTAAAAATGTTATGAGTCTGGCTTGTGAAGAGGGACGGTCCTTTATCGGAGCACTATTAGGTACGCCACAAATTGCATTAGTCATGTGATCAGAGTTCTACAGTCCATCCCTTTGGAGATGTTTCCCTTTGGGAACTGGAACTCAGTTTATAGTTCCTTTCCTTGTACCTTGTTCCTACTCTGTTTTTCATTGTGAGTGTGTAAGTTAGAAGAACAAGGCCAATGCTTTCAATAGACTGCCTTCCGTTTAAGCTTTTGAGTGGTCGTCAGGAATTGTCATAGGGCTGAATAGTCTTCAGAAGTTTCTGGTACATCTCCGACCTGAGAAACCTGGGGTATGAGTCTCTCTCCATATGCATATACACGATTTTTTGAGCCTCTTCAAAGCATGTTCGAGTGGGTTCTTGAATATTCCTGATGATGGTTTCTCTCGTCGAACTGTCAATGTTAATCTGAAAAGTGAAATTGCAGCAATGGGAGGGATTAAAGACGGAAAGAAAATGCAAGGGTTTAATGTATTCCCTCCTCTCCTTGTCAGTGGACTAGGGTTATTTTGTTTGCAGTTTCATTGGAATCTCTAAAGACATGGAGGTAAACTCTTGGCTTCTTTAAAAGTAAACATCCACCTCCACATCCCAGATCAAAATAACACAAGGCCTGAGAGCCGGGAGATCGCAGAAGCCATTGCTTACTTGGGAGGGTGCAAGTGGTTTGCTGGTGGAGTCTAACAAACAAGGAAGTTTACGGGGTGGAGGTCTTCTCTGAGGAAGAAAGGGAAGTTGGTGCTATTTTAAACTCTGCCTTCCTTAATAGGCACGAATGTTGATTTATTGGACTCTGGCCCAAAATGGGAAGAAGGTGAAGAGAAGTGGAGAAATAGAGAAATGGTCATTTCAGTAAACCAAGTATTTTCCAGATGAGAGTTTTAAGGAACAAGTCCTCACAGGTAGGGCTGTCCTGGGTGAGAGGAATGTCATCTACCACCCTCCTTTGTCCCCTGATGAGAATTCTCATTGCCCATTGTCTCCCCACCAGAAGGAGTCTCAGTGTGTCTGTTTCCCTCATGACTCTGTTTTCTTTGGGCAGAGGTGCATGATGGGAAGTGATATCAATGTGAGCATTTGCTGGCTTTGCTGGTTTTAAACTCAGGTGAGTGGGGGACTGGGGAGGCCTGTGGAGGCACAGATTGCCCAGCACCACCGGGGATGTCAGTGTGTCTATTGATGGTAAACGTAGTTCTTTCTAGCAAAGCCAGTTCTTTGTAAATTACACTTTTAGGGCAGTGGTCGGCAAACTGCGGCTCTTTGGCCCCTTGAGTGTGGTTCTTCCACAAAATACCACGGCCTGGGTGAGTCTGTTTTGAAGAAGTCGTGTTGGAAGAAGTTTAAGTTAAAAAATTTGGCTCTCAAAAGAAATTTCAATCATTGTACTGTTGATATTTGGCTCTTTTGACTAATGAGTTTGCCAACCACTGTGCTAGGGAATTAAAATCATTTAACAAGGAGAGGCTTGGGAGCCACGGTGACCTAACTTTGAATCCCGATTTCCCCACTTTACCTCTGCGTGCCACTGGGCAAGTTAGTGTACTTCTCTGCCTCCCAGGATCCTCATGTGTGAAATGAGGTGAGCAGCCCTGACTGCACAGCATCCTCGGAGGCAAAGAGCTGTGTGCTTGTCAGCAGACATGAACACCCTGATTTCCAGTCAGGGTCACCATTGGCTAGGTACCTCTCTAGGGGACTGTGGCTGGATGTAGATCTTGTAAAGCTTCTTTGCCCGAGAAATTCTGCTCCATCGAAAGGCAATTTTCTTGTAGGTCTCACAGGCCATCCAGAACTGGATGTTCTCATCGCTGTGCTCCAGTTTCAAGTATGCCGCATAGACCACCGGCCCATCTAAAAGTAATGGAGACATCACTTATTTTCCTGGGTCAAAATCATGAACAATTCTGAAAAACAGATAATGCAATGTAAAAATAAAGTCTGGTCCAGCCGGCGTGGCTCAGTGGTTGAGTGTCGACCTATGAACCACAAGGTCACAGTTCGATTCCCAGTTAGGGAACATGCCCTGGTTGTGGGCTCCATCCCCAGTAGGGGGCCCTGTAGGAGGCGGCCGATTAATGCTTCTCTCTCATCATTGATGCTTCTCTCTCCTTCTCCCTCTACCTTCCTCTTAAATATAGCAGTTGGTGCTCCTGGTGAAGAAATAGCTGAATGGATAAGCAAACCATTTCTGGTTTAACCTGTGAAGCCGGAAGCCCATAATTTCTACTGTGTATTGGAAGAAACAGATTTCTGTGTTAACAAACAAAAAGCAACTTGATCTATTTTTGTACTCAGAGGAATTTGGACTGTTTCAACAGGAATGGGAAACAAGGACCCTAAAATACAGAAATGAGCTGTGAAAGAGAGAAAAAATGAGATGCCAGATCAAATCTGCAGATCCTGGCATGAGAGTTAGCCAGCTACTTGCATGGTTTGAGTGGATGAGTGGATGGGGATAGGGAAGGGATTTGGAAAGCAATGATTTTGTATCCCAAATTTGCATTTATATTCTGTTTAGCTTAATTGTATAGTAGAATGTTTAGAGATGTTCATTCCAGAACCTGGCGGCGAATTACTGGGATGCTAATGCCATGTGTTTCTGTATGACAGACAGCCTGGTGAAAGCTGACGTGGACAGAACTCGTCTGCTCTCTCAGGTCTGATCACGGCATGCTCTACAGAAGCCCATCTTCATTAGCCCAATGTGGTCACGTTACCCAGTTAGCGGCTGAAAACGCAACAGTATTAAAAGTGTTCCAGGAATTCTGAAAGCAGCATGGATGGCTCAGTCCAGCGTTTCTATTGACACGCACAGCGAGCTACAAGCCTTTCCGAGTCCGGCCCCGGAGCCCTCTCTGACCTCAAAGCTGCCCCTTCCCGGTGTTATGCTCAAGAGACCGGGGTGAGTCTGCTCGGGGAAGCGAATCGGCATCAACGGCAGCCTCCGCATTAACGGAGAGGGAGAAAGGTCTGTGTCATGCACAGTGTGCGCCTTTTTCTCGAAAACCACACTGGTGCTTGGGACTCCCTCGCATGCTCTTCTTAAAGCAGTCGCTGAAATTGGTGTTTCGGGGTGACACATGCCAGATCTCTCTGCAGACGGGGGTCCTGACGCTGCTCTGGGCTGAGTCAGACAGTGGCCGTCTATTCTTCCAGGTTGTTTTCTGCTGGGCGGTCAAGCTCACCCCGTCACTGAATCCTCAAGGTGGCCGGCGCCTCCGTCTTCCTGCAGAAAGGTGTCTAAAGCCCTTTATTTTCCATCGGCACCACCGGGTGATGAATTCCACTGTTCTCCCCGTTTCTGTGTGATGTCTTCATAGCAAGTCTCCCGTTTTTTGACGTTCTCTGGGTTGGCTTCTGCGATATTCATCGTTCCTGGCTTTTCTCCTCCTGTCTCTTTGCTCTGTTTCGACAAAAGTAGCTCAAAGTACTGTTGGTTGTTTTTAAATATAGGAAACTTCTAAAACTTAACCATTATTAACAATTTTTATATTTGCTTTTATTCTATGAACCCTTTGTTCATATTTAACTTCCTGTCTATTATTAATTTATTCACACAGATACACATAAGTCAACCTATTGGTATTAAACTGTGAAAGCAATTTTGTGTCACTTTTGAATATGTAATATCATGTAGCAAACACTTTTCCCCTTTTTGTTTTAATGTCCACTGCAGAAAAAAAAGACAAAAAATAATAGGCCACTGCAGGGCTAAGCTCTGATATACTGATGTACCCACTGTTGCTGACTGTGTACACTGCATCCCCATCTTACGTTACAGATTATTCTACAGTGAACATGTTGATTCATAAATCTTTGCATCTCCAGTTATTTCCTTCAGATGACTTTAAAGGAGCTTAGGCATCTCAGTTTCTGAGAAAATTTCTCTGAACCTGCCACGCTCCTGTCAGTTGACACAGAGCACCTAGTCCACACTTACATCTCACTGTATATCACCGTCTACTGTGTTTATTAGCTTACATCCATCACTCCCCCTCACCTCACCCACACCCCCCCACCTGCACACCCTCACCCACACACCCCCACCTGCACACCCCCCACCCGCACACCCTCACCTGCACACCCTCACCTGCACCCTCTCACCCACACACCCTCACCTACATCCCCTCACCCGCACACCCTCACACCCTCACCCGCACCCTCTCACCCACACACCCTCACCTGCACACCCTCACCTGCACCCTCTCACCCACACACCCTCACCCATCACTCCCCCTCACTCACATCCCCTCACCCAGATCCCCTCACCCAGATCCCCTCACCCGCACCCTCTCACCCACACACCCTCACTCACATCCCCTCGCCCACATCCCCTCACCCTCACACCCTGCCCCGCACACTCTCACGCGCACACCATCACCCGCATACCCTCACCTGCACCCACTTTGGGAACTGGGACTGCACTGTCTTTATGGGCTGTTGCCCAGAGCCCACACACTATCCAGCACAGACAGCTATGGAATCAGTGGATAAATGCCTGTCATTCTGGCCCCTGTGTCCCTCCTGCTTCCATCTTTTAAAATGACTCCCATAGGTTTTGAAAAGTGAAACAGAGCCTAATTAATTATTCAGCATCCAGGAAAAGCACCAAAAACCAGAGGATTATTATGCTTGGCACACTGTTACTTGTTGGTTTTCTGAGAGCAAGACAAAAAAAAAAATGTCCTCATGGAAGAAGGTGTCTCTGAACGGCCAGGTTCTGTTGTTGTTTTGTTCTGTTTCCTACAAGGGAACAGAGGACGTGAGAAATGAGCGAAGATGAAGGTGCTAAGTGACAAAAGCTGAGGCCAGCTGTGGGTAATAGGAGGGTTGGGGAGGAAACCATGGCAACAGCAGGGATGAGCGGGGAGCTGCCAATCAACACGGCACAGCACATCCCTCTCCAGGGGAAGGGAGCTGGGAGGGGTCTGCCTCCGCATCGGGATGCACACGGGGGATCACAGTGGCTCAGAGAGGTGACTGTCCACCGTAAGGAGGAAGGGCCCACGCCAGCGGTGCAGGCCCCTGGCGCCAGCAGCACCCAGCAGTGTGATGGCTACACATTTCAGTCTAGGACGGCCACGGCTGTCGGCAGGGCTGTGATAACTGAGAAAGGGGGAAAGTGTACAGGCTGCCCAGGATGATTTGGACCAAAATGAAACGATCGATGCCTTCTCAGGTCATTCCTGTTGCCTAGAAGGCCCCAGGCTCCCGCAGGCAGGCTAACTGCTCCGTTATTCCAAGGCACTCACCTCACTGACAGCTCAGGGCTTTGGACCTGGGTTCTCCGCTGCTTGGCATCGGCCCCAGACCCCAGCGTGGCCGGCTGCTTCTCCTCATTCAGCGCGTGGCCCACATTTTGTCCTTTCTGACAGTCCTCCGGTTGGATTGCCCTCTCATGCCCGGCTTTCTCTGTCCTGTAGCCTCGCTTTACTCTGTCCAAGGCCCTGGCCACTTTCTGGAATTAATTTGTTACGTAGCTCATTTGCTTGGTTGTCTGTCTCCTCCCTCTAGGGGGAGCACAGGAGCTGAGCACAGTGACCTTGGTCTTGTTCACCCCAGTGGCCCGGGGCCTGGCAGGTCTGCCGGACACAGGGCTGGGCTGGATGAGTCATCCAGCTTCACTGAACTTCTTTTTGTTTATATTAAACACACTTTGCTCAAGTATCAGTGGGTGGCCTCACTACACCCCCTCACCTGCACAGCGGGCGACCTCTAGTCTATGGCGAGATTTTGGCCAATCGGTATATGTAGGAGCCTTCTTTCTGTCTTTCTTCCCGACATTACAGATTTGGATTTAGATTATTTTTCAGTTGTCACATTTCCAGTATGAAGAACCCTTGGGTTTTCTGGGATAGTTGGCCTTCTTGTCATTTCAAAGGCATATTTTTGTATCTTTTCCAGTCCTCTTGGGCTTAGCCATCAGAAATACCCATAGGATTTCCCCCCATTTTTCTTCTTAGTGGACACCTAACACTGGGGTGGTATATTTTGGGCCTTGTTTTGTGTTTGGCTCATCATCAATCCAGGAAAAGTCTTCAGTAATCCTCATTTATTTTCTGTGAAGAGATGAGTAATAGCCCAGACTATTTTGTTCTCTTCAGATTCATTTAAAAACTTACTACAACTTCTATGTTCATTTGAAGACAATTCTTTTCTAAAAACGTTGATGTTTGGAAGCTTGGAGTATTTCCTGTCATCCGCAGGCTTGCAAATCTCGCAGGGTGCTTTCTGCTTAATCACTGTGGAGATTTTTCTCTGTGAGACCCGTTTTCACCCGAATCCCTAGAATTCCGGCACAGAATGGACAGTTGACGTTGCTGAGAGGTTGCTAAACGCACTGACTGCCCACGTGGGTGCATGTCCTTCCTCGTATTTCTTGCCTTGAGCCCATGACTACATTGCCCTCATATCCGCTGCTGTTACCTTGCATTTATACCGTCTGAATGCTGAGGCTCACATAGAGCCGTATAAGGCTCACTTCCCTGAGGCCCTGAACCAGCTAAGAAATGAGCGCTGAGGCATTTTAGCACATCACGACTCAGATGTATTCCTGCTTCTGGAGGCACGAAGAAAAGCAAGTTGTTAATTAAACAAAAATTCTAACTTTAGCCCGCAATGGTGAGGCAGTGTGTTTCAGTACGTTACTATTTAAGCACATTTTCCAGGGGATTTTACACATAGACTTTGTGAGGAATAAATACTCACAGTGAGTCATCTTGTTTTAATGAACGCCCAAGGAAATCATGGCGGTTGGCACGTGGTTGACACGACAGACTATTTTCAGGGTTTCCTTTTTTAACTGTGGCTGTTGCCACGTAGGTGGTGAGAAGAGGGGCCACTGTCATCATCCAGAGTTCCCTTTCCCCTGAGAAGGAAACGGCTCCTTACTCAAAGATGACATACGTATGATACTCACACTTTGTCGCCATCAACTTCTCCAAAGACTGGGCCCACTGTGACACTTCCTCCGAAGTCAGGCTTTGAAGAGAAACAAGAGGTGCTCATTGCACTAAAATGTTCTCTGGAAAGTAACACCAAAGTATAATCACCTGCGTCTGTCTGTGTGAGGTTTGGGATGGGAGTTTTACCTTCCTGTGATTTTTTCCACTTTAGTTTTTACTTCCTAAATGCGTAAAGTTGTAAAGATTATAAAGGCATTATAAAGTTGAAAATGTGATCAAATACATTTTTAAAATGATAAAGAATTATCTAGAATAATAAAAGGGTAATATGCTAATTAGGCTGGACGTCCTTCCGGATGACCTTCCAGGTGAAGCCGGAGCTACGAGGGCAGCCCGGGTCCTGGGTGCCGGGGGAAGTGGTGCTGGCAGCTGGGGGAAGGAAGGCCCACTCCGGCGTGGATTTCGTGCCTCAGGTCACTGGTAGTCCTATAAGATCCCTGTACCCAAATTACCACTATCAACATTTTGATTTATTTCTTTTTGGTCTTTTTCTTGTGTGTGTGTTTTTAACTAAGAAGTAATCATATTCTGCTTTTGTGTTTGTGTTTTTGTATACCTTATGTGTATGTGTGTGTGGATATATATTTCTACAAATGTATAACATACTTTGAGTAATTATTAATTTCAATGGGTTAAATCTGAAAAGAAAGAAACATCAATTGAGCTAACAGAAAAAAGTGTGTATACATTTTTTGGAACAGTGTGTGTGTGTGTGTGTGTGTGTGTGTGTGTGTGTGTGTGTGTGTGTATTAGAGGCCTGATGCATAAAATTTGTACAAGAGTAGGCCTTCCTTCCCCCCAGCTGCTGGCACCAGCTACTGGCTTCCTTCTGGCACCTGGGACCGGGGTTCATCTGGAAGGATGTCTGGAATGATGTCCAGTTTAATTAGCATATTGCCCTTTTATTATGAGATTTATATATTTATAACGATCTTTCTATGTGTCTTCACAGTTGTCTTAATAACTATTTATAGTTTTGTAATTTATAATCTTTTGTATTCCCTACTATGTATCATGACTAACGAGTATTCTACAAGGGGCGTTTCATAGTTCACATAATTACCAGTAAACAGTTTGATTATTTCCCATTTTCATCCTTAAAACCCAGTGTGGCCCAGCTGTGAGTAAGGCTTGTCAGGTCCTCACAGAGTAACTCCTTAGGACGTTATCAGATGTGAGGTCCAGGGGCCAAAAGATGCACCTTTTTCAGGGTCTCAGTACAGATTGCCCAAGTGCTTGCAAAGGGTTAGGCATTGTACACAGCAACCTGTTTGCCTGCTTATCTAATAGAATCTTAGTTTATCCATGTACCCTATTTGATTGCATTCATATAATAAAGTTATCTCATGTGTAGATATATTGTCTATTATTTGCTGTAATTTTTACATGTTGAAGGGGTTTAATTTTATTGCTGTGAATAACATGTCAAGTTACATTTCACGTAAACAGTATTTAAAAAAACCATTTACCATTTAGAAAGTGTCTGGGAAAGATGCTGACCTGAAGGCTTTATTTCTGTTCGTTTTGGTGGGCTTTTGAGGTGAACTGGCAATGCTTCCATATTGGTCATTTTACTTTCTCTCTATTAAAATACCCAGTGTGGCTGAAACTGGTTTGGCTCAGTGGCTAGAACGCTGGCCTGCAGATTGAAAGGTCCCAGGTTTGATTCTGGTCAATGGCATGTACCTTGATTGCCGGCAAATCCCCAGTAGGGGGTGTGCAAGAGGCAGCTGATTGATGTTTCTCTCTCATCAATGTTTCTGACTTTCTGTCTCTCTCCCTCTCTGTAAAAAAACCAATAAAATATATTAAAAAAAAACCTGCATGTTCTTTGCCATCCAGCTTATGACCCATCTTAAGGTCCCCGTTTGTAGTAGCTGCATATCCTGAAAGACAGCTGTGCACACAAGCTTCCCCTGCCCCCACTAATTCTGGCCTACTTAGCCCTGTAATTAGTATCGATGGAACAGCCATTGGCTTTAGCAGGTGCCTGCCATCGTGAAGGAAGATTAGTTAAAGAGGTTAAAAAATAACCTAGAACATGGAAAACTATTGGGAGTCCTTAAAAAAAAGGTCAAATATGTTTTGTTTCCTAAAATTTTAGGTGCCTCTTGCCGGTATTAGATGGACTGTTTGCATCAGCATGGAGGCTTAGCAGTGCACTGCTGTGAAGATTGCTTTAAAAGCCACATTTCCATGAAATGTATCTGACTCATTGTTCTTTTCTCTTATTAGAACTTGAGAGAAGCAGTTGCCTAAAACAACCCTGCCAACCCCGTGAAATGGGAAAGTGCCAGGCTGGGCGTGCTGCCTTCTCCCCATTCTGCCCGTGCCCAGCATGTCGGAGAGACTAAAATCTCCGGC
This sequence comes from Antrozous pallidus, assembly GCA_027563665.1. Lineage (NCBI taxonomy): Eukaryota > Metazoa > Chordata > Mammalia > Chiroptera > Vespertilionidae > Antrozous > Antrozous pallidus. Next base: position 12,581,973 of record CM050529.1, on the reverse strand, counting down.
ATGGGCTCACCTGCCATTACTGTCATGGTTTAGCTTAAAATCTGGTGTTGCTAATAGTTGGACAGAAGTCTTTGGCCTCTCAAATCCCTGAGAGTTATGGAGATAGACTATAATTGCAGAAATTATGGTTGTGGATAAAATTGTGAAATGACATCTCTGTTTGGTTTAAACCCATTTCTTGCCTGTAAGTTTTTCCTGGTCTCTCACAAGTTTTACCTTGTCCCACGGCCATCTGGGTGTCCTCATCAGAGCTCTTCTGGATGCCTTTGTCCCTTCCACCATCCCGATTTTTTAATCCTCACCCAAGGATATTTATTTCCCATTGATTTTCAGAGAGAGTGAAAAGGAGAGGGGGAGAGGGTAAGAGAGGGAGGAAGAGATAGAGAGGGGGGGAGAGAGAGAGAGAGAGAGAGAGAGAGATAGAGAGAGAGAAATGTGAGAGAGACACATCAATTGGTTGCCTCCCACAGGGTTCCTGATCAGAGCCAGGGATGGAGCCTACAGCTCAGGTATGTGACCTTGACCAGAATCGAACCTGTGGCCCTTCGGTCTAGGGGTCAGTGCTCTGACCACTGAGATTTTTAAAGGAAAGTTCTCTTCCTTTGTGTCCCTCCTGCCCCCTTTCTTCTGGATAGATAGGTGGACCGTGCCTGTCTCTGCAGCAGCCACACCTGGCCTTGTAACTCGCTGAGCTTGGCGTCTTCCTGCCTCTTCCGCCCACACACAATAGCTTGCGAACATTTGGGGGCATTTTGCTGCTTCAGGGCATGGGCATGCATGCCGGGAGCTGTGGCCAGAACCGAGGTCTCCATGTGGGCTAGGCTAGGCACTCACGGTTAGCCCAACAGGGACCTCCACCAGGCCTTCTCTGAGCTGAGCAGATCCAATCACATGGTTTGGTACCTTTCTCAGGCCTTACACTTCCCATGTTGATATAGTCACAGTCCTCCCTACCCCCCACACATACCCCAATGTCAAGCAGACTTGGGAGCTTGGTAAGCATTTGGTTTCACTCCTAGTCTCACCTCTTCCACCTGGGGATGAAGATTTTCAGAGCTCTGCAGGTGGAGGATTTGAGCTAGGGACATTTTGGATCAAATAATTTCTTTTTCAGATATTATAAAACTTAAAAAATCTAAGAATGTTTATTCATAGTAGACTCACTAAAAACATCTAACTTGCTGAAATCTGTTTGGCTCAGTGGATAGCGCGTCGGCCTGCGGACTGAAGGGTCCCAGGTTTGATTCTGGTCCACGGCATGTACCTTGGTTGCGGGCACATCCCCAGTAGGGGGAGTGCAGGAGGCGGCTGATCTATGTTTCTCTCTCATCGATGTTTCTAACTTTCTATCCCTCTCCCTTCTTCTCTGTAAAAAATAAAAATAAAAATAAATCAATGAAATATATTAAAAAACAAACAAACAAAGAAACATCTAACTTGCTGAATTCTCGGTATGAACCATGAATAACGAAAACGGAAGCTTGTGCAATAGGCGATTGGTCCTCTGGGGGAATCATTCGTGCGTGAACACAGGTTTTACTTTCTGAACAGAGTGTGGTGAGACAGCGGTGGAAGCCACGGACCCGGTGAAATGCCTTCGCATGGCCTTCAGGTGCAATGGCTTACTTACTCTGACGGGAGCCTCTGCGATGCGTCTCTGCACAGGGTGCACGCCCAGCGAGTCCGCCTGCTCATTTTTCTGAAGGAAAACACATCCACCGAGTATAATTTAGTCATTTAAAAGAATTATATGTTGAGAGTGCATTTCTAAAGAGCACACAGAGTGAGCACGTTTGAAGTTAATGGGCTACAGGCACTGGCCGGGGAGGATGACAGGAGAACAAAGGACTCATAACCCTTTTAGGGCAATGCGGGCGCTTCGCGTTGTGACTTGAGACTCATCTGGCCCACCTGCCCATCAGAGGGCTCCGTTCCCGGTGTGGCGTGCAGGAGGCACCAGTCGGTGATGCTTCCAGCTCTCCTTTTCCCTTCTCTAAAATCAATAATAATTATATATATAAAGGATTCCTCATGTCTGTGATTACCTGCAAGAGGCCGATTCCCCAACACCTCGCTGCTTATCTTGTAGGTGGGAGGGTGGCCAAGAGCTTCCTCTTTCGCTGCCTTTCCTGTCAGCAGAACCATCGTCCCTGTCCTCCACTGGGCTTTGCCTCCTCCCCTGACCGCCTGTGACCGTCGGTCTTATGCCTCGCTGTCTCTGTACCGACCTGCTGCTACTGTGTGTGCACATCGGTGATCTCTGTACCTGAAATCCATGTCTGTTTACAAGTTATCGTGGTCTCTTTTATGGCTTTAATGGAATTGTTTAGCAAAGGCAGGACAGTCTTAGTATATGACGTCCACTTGGGTCAGCAGCACAGCAAAGGTAAAGTCATTTCAACCTGGCCGGTTTGGCTCAGTGGATAGAGCCTCGGCCTGTGGACTGAAGGATTGTGGGTTCATTTCCAGCCAAGGGCATGCATATACCTCAGTTGCAGGCCCATCCCTAGCCCCAGTCGGGTGTGCAGGGAAGACAACCAATTGATGTGTCTTGCTTACATTGATGTCCCCCTCTCCCTCCCCCTCTCTCTCTCTCTAAAAATCAATGGAAAATATCCTCAGGTGAGGATTAACAACAATAATAGAGTAATGTCCAAATGCACCAGAATTTAGGGGTCCCTACAGCTCCCAAGAGGTGACTGTATATTAAGATCACTCTGGGCCCTGATGCCAAGCAGAAACCTGCCTGAGTTCAGGCACTTAGCTGTGCAATCGTGGGCATAGCAATAGAAAGTTCCCCATTTTCCCTTTCCCTTTCCCTAAAGTGGAACTGTAAAGATCAGAAGAGCACATGCAGTAACTGTCTGTTCCAGTTAATCTGATGTTCATTCAGCTTCCAGCACTCCCTGTCATTCAGGAAATAGTTCCTAAGCTTTTTGTGTGCATGTGTATGTGTGCGTGCATGTGTATGCAGGTGTGTGTATGCACAGGAAACACACATTGTCAGACTGTATTTCTTCCTCTTTTTAAATTTCTTCTGAGACCCTCTGTCAGCCTCCTCCCCACCCTGCTCCTTGTCCCTTCTCTCCATCCACCTGTTCCTACATTTCTGTGTTCACGGACTATGTTAGTGGCGGGAGCTGAGCTTTAGAATGAGCCGGGCGTGCTCCAGGGGTTCAGGCACGTTGGGGTGTGTGAGTCCTTCTGAAGGGCTGGAACTCCCAGAGGGGCTTGTGTGGTCAGAAGAACTTGGGTCGAGGGGTGAGAGGACAGCCTGGCCGGAGCGTCCCCTTGCGAACCATCACGTGAGGGGACCCCTCTATAAAGACGTTCTTTAGGATTAGGATTTGATTAGTATTTTCCATTGATAAACTCAAATTTGTTTGGTTTGTCATCAAATCCAGTCAAGACCATTTTCAGTTAAATTATACCCTTGGAATTAAAGCATAGGTGCGCATTTATTAGTAAAAATATGAATTAGCCTCAAATACTCCATTGGACTAAGGGTTCTGTTTTGGCAAAAAGAGAGCGTTCCTTGCGAAAGGATGGCTGAGCTGATAGGATAGAGAACGGATTTAAAATGGGTGGACTCACCGAGCTTTGAGTCAACAATAATCATTTTTCTCTCATGGTGGTGGTACGATTTGTGGGAAACTTCCATGGACCTAAAAATAAAATAGTGACAAAACCAAACAAAAGCAGAAAAGGTTATTGTGTGCTTCCTGGAGAATACATTTTTGGCGGAGATTTCTATAAATACCCGCCTTACATTTTCAGCAAAAAGGCAATAGTCTATTCACTTTGTAAGTATTGGATGGTTATTCCTATTTGTGATTAACTCTTTATCTAGAAATTTATGTTATGGGTAGCTGTTATAAAAATTACTATACTTTCAGTATGTATGTTCCATTCCTTATTTTTTAAATATTTTTTGTTTATCAAAGATGAACATCATACATTAATTTGCCTATCTTTTTATTTTTCAACATTTTCTTGCTAAAGCTAGTGTGCATTTTTAGAATGTAAGTGTATTTAGAACCAGTTTAGGTGTCCACAATGATTTTTTCTCAGTGTTTCCTCCGGATTACTTTAAAGAAAGCATGCATGTCATATATAGAATTTAATTCTTAGAGTGGGATAAATGCATAAACGATGAATTGAGTTGGATATGTATCATGCCAGGAATAGATTCAAATTTCCCCACCCGATATTTAAACGGAACCTTTCTCAAAGCGATATGAAAATATAAATGAATTGTCTTACATTGAGTCTTTTCACACATTGCAATTTTTTCCCATCCTAATAGGCAATCGATTAATCCTTTCTGCAGTATCTGTATTTAAGTGTGTTTCCTTATGTGATGATGTGGCATGCCACATAAAATTTAGAAAAACCTAGAGCAATTTACATTTGTGTGAGGTTTTGTTTGCCATGGCACACAAAATTCTTGCCTTTTAAAAAGCAAGCAATTTGAATGTAGTTGTGCTTAGACACAACATTGAGGAATGAAGAAATTCTGTAAAATCGAGATTAACAATGCTTCCTATAAACCTTTCAACCTGGGGTCAATATCGCTAATTAAATGATGGAACTAACTTGGTAAATGTATGATTTTCAAAACAAACAAGTCTGAAATATCTGACTATATATATTTATCAAAACCCACATACACATATACACACAAAACCCCCATAAATCGAAAGACCACACCTTCCCTCCTCTAAAACTATGATATTCCTTTACTGCCCAGTTTAGAAGCTTCATTTGCACGTGTGACTGTAAGTTTTTTAAAAAAATTATTGTTTTTTTGTTTTAGGTATAGAAAGCCTAGGCCAAGATAACACACATGTTCACTAGTCTGTTTTCCTTGGACGAAACCTGCTAATATTTCTCGCAGCCCTGCCGTTGAAGTAAAAACCCACTAGCCATGGACACTAAGCTAATAGCATTGTATCCATCCACCACATCAGAGAACCTCATACTTACAGGTCTACCCTGCAGAGCAGTCCGCCATGCTAACGTCTGTTTCCTCTTTGCAGGATCCCTTTGAGATTAGGCTAAAATGCCTAATGAGACCGCCGGCATTTTATTCCCCCTCCCCCCCCAGCATGGAAGAGCCTGCTGCCCCTGCTCCCTTTGGGGGCCTCTGGTCTCTGTAGGACAGCCCTGGGCTTATAGACGCCTCTATGCAAAGGGAGGCCGGGCTGCATATGGAAAGCAGCCTTGGGGCCCCAGTGCCTGCGATAAAGAGGCTTTATCTCACAGCATCAGCCCATCTGACCGGCCACATGATTGGAAATCTTCAATGTGCTAGTCAAACCTTTTCTCCCAAACAGCTCATTTTTCCATCTGTGGAAAATGTATAGCTTACAGTCAACCGCCCTACCCATCAGCAGGCTACCAGTGTACACATTTGCTATCAAATGCTTAAGAACTCTATTCAGATCAGCCTGTCAGTTTACTGCAGATTACTGAGGACTACTAGCAGTGGAAAGATCTAAGTAAGGAGGTCTCTGTCCTAGTCCAGCCTTTCTAGTTGCTTCAGCAGGTCCTCAAGGGGCTGTTCCTGAACTCTCTGTTATTCTCCAGTTTCTTAATATTATCTGTTAAAATCCTGGACTGAACACAGTGTTCCAGACGGGGACTAATGAATGCAAAGTATGAGGAGATTGTTAGTGTTCTGTCCTATATCTGATCAACCGTGTGTGTGTGTGTGTGTGTGTGTGTGTGTGTGTGTGTGTGTGTTGAAATGCTAGAATGAATCAGTAGGAAAGAAGATGAGAATGTAATTAATGGAGTGTTTCTTTTTAAAAAAAATATTTTATTGATGTTTTACAGAGAGGAAGGGAGAGGGATAGAAAGCTAGAAACATCGATGAGAGAGAAACACTGATCAGCTGCCTCCTGCACACCCCCTCCTGGGGATGTGCCCGCAACCAAGGTACATGCCCTTGACTGGAATCGAATCCAGGACCCCTCAAGTCCACTGGCCGACACTCTATCCACTGTGCCAAACCGGTTTTGGCTATGGAGTGTTAGGAGTATTTAAGAGCCTAATGAGGTAGAAGGTGACCTTGACTTGTATTTCAGGGTTTGAGGTCCATACTTTTGGGACTGGAGAAGGCTGGCAAGCTCAGTAAAACCTGCAGCTCATTAGATGGTGCAGTGAGGGAAGGGCAGGGGTAGGATTCATGGGAAGGACCCAGGTTGTTTGCTGAATGCACTCAGGCTCATGGGTTTCTAGTTGTCCACTTCCTTCGCTGTCTCAGGACCTCTGGGAACCTGTCCAGGCACACTACCTGAGATTTAGGAACATTTCCTCTTTTCCATGGTTGGGTACAAGGATGCCTGTTTCAGCCCAGCTGGTGTGGCTCAGTGGTTGAGCCCCAACCTCTGAACTAGGAGGTCAGAGTTAAAGTCCTGGTCAGGGCACTTGCCTGAGTTGAGGCCTCCCCATTAGGGGGCATGCAGGAGACAGCCCATCAGTGGTTCTCATCATTGATGTTTATATTTCTCTCCCCTTCTCTCTGTAATCTATAAAAACATATTTTAAAGAAAGTTAAAAAATGCCCGTTATGGAGCTTGATTAACAGCATAAAACATGGGGTCTTTCTCTGGAGTGAGCACTGGGGACCCGTGTGGGCTGAGAAACAAGAAAGCCGCGGAGGCAGAGTGAGGGGGTGGTAGGAACGGGGTCCTGGGGGAGTCCCAGAAGCAGGTGTAGGCGGTGTGGCCGATCTCTGGGTGTTTCACTCTCTGGAAAGGGCAGGCCGAGTCCAATTCATGGTCAGAGCAATGCAACCGTCCGTGCCCCAAGGGGTTGCTCTGCTCGCAGACGCTGGTCTGGGCAGGTCACGGTCATCGGTGCCCCTGGTGCCTGCTCAGAGGGCCTTCCTGAGTTTGGGCCCTTCCTGGGATCTGCTTACTCCTGAGTACTTTCTTTTTTATTTTTTTTAAATATATTTTTATTGATTTCAGAGAGGAAGGGAGAGCAACAAAAGGGAGATAGAAACATCAGTGATGAGAGAGAATCATTGATTGGCTGCCTCCTGCACGCCCCCAACTGGGGATGGAGCCCACAACCTGGGCCTGGGCCCCGACCGGGAATCGAACCGTGACCTCCTGGTTCAGGTCAATGCTCACCCCGAGCCACGCCGGCCGGGTCTCCTGAGTGCTTTCACTCCGCTCCTGCCGCAGCACCTAAGTCCACAGGAACACACGGTCCACTGCGCACTATGTTTCTGAAATTCAAAACGAGTGTCTTTGCACGAGTGGAACCATGAGCCTGACTCTGCACCCCGCAGCCTTTCCCCAGGTCACTGCCGCCTGCGTCGCCTTCTCCGTGGGCCTCTCTGCAGAGCCACTTCTGTGAGTCTTCACAGACCCCATGCCCGCATCTCAGGCTGCGGCTCCCCTTCTGCAGCGGGAGGCTTGTCCTGTCTGCCCACCAGCAACAGGCTAACCTTGGCCTCTGCTTGTGTGGGGCAGACTTAGCGACAAAGCTCTTGAGGACACCTGACACCATTGCCAGCACAGAGTGCACTTAAATAGCGATTAAAATTAGACACCGGTGTGGTTGGTCTGCGTTTATTCAAATGACTTACTCTAAAGACACCTTATTGCAACTACGGTTCTGCCAGTCTACCCATTCCCGTCGCTGACTGCCAATCACGACAGCTTCCCCTTGGTGGCTGCTGTCAGTCCATCCTCTCGGCCTTGCGGGGACATCCGGGGTGCTCTCAGGTCCCTGGCGTCCAGTTTGTCACTGAAAAGGGGGAGCAGCCCTCCTTGGTTTCCATTTTCTCCCGAGCACTTACTGGTCTTATCTGCTCTGTCCCTGCCAAGGAGATCCGGGTCAGCTAGCCTCTGATTTTCTCCTGCAGGGTGAAAAGCCACATTAACAGCTCTGAAAGCAATGTTCTTTTCCAGGAAAAAAGGAAACAGCTCGGGGCTGCTTCACTTAGAGTATGTCTGTTAGCTTTCTGCACTCGCGTGGCGTGTATCTGCGAGACGCTCTGTGGACAGGGCTGCAGGTGCCGCTCTCTGGGAAGGAGATTGGCAGTGGCTTTGTCAGGCGGCCCAGGCCTGTCCAGCCCAGACTGGTTTGTTATTTTCTCGGGGGGCAGGTTCTGGGACCGCACAGGTAGGGCACATGTGAATTATAAACCTCGGAGAGCATGCACCTGGCGTTGTGCTGAAGCAAACATTTCTGCAGGGAGCTGGTTTCACCTGCTCGTCATTTCACTGAGGACGGAGCACTTTTAGGGCCCTTGGCCCAGCTTCCTGCCTGGACAGCCTGCGATCTCGTTTGCTGGCTTGCCTAGGGCTCCCGAAAGCCAGCCCTCTACGTAACGGAGGGTGGGACATGCTGAGCTCAGCCGTACGTTCCGTGCTAGTTCTCCACTCAGATGTGACCCTCCCTCTGGTTTTCCTTGGCGACTTTCCTTCTCTTTGCAAAGTTAACTGTGCAATTAAATGGGGTGGGTGGAAGGTATATGTTATATTTTTTGAGTAATTTGAGGTGTCTGATAGTGTGATCTTTCAAGATATGCCTGGTCTACCACCATCCATAGTTTCTTTCACATGAGATAATGTGATATATTCATATATTCATTTTTTAATAAAACCAAATGCATTGAAACAGCAAGACACTGGAACTTCATAATTGCCTTGCCATCACAGATAGGAACCCCACTGTTTGCTTCTTGAAGTGAGGCAAGCCTCCAACAGGGCCCTCTGGTGTGTGGGTGCAGACTGAGGCCTGCCTGGTTTCCCACCCACCAAACGGCTCACTGCCCTGTTCTTTATGTGAGCCTCCACTTCCTGCGGGTTTGTGACCTTTCTGCTGCAGAGAAGCGCTGCACAAACACCTGTGCCGTATTTCCTCCTGCATCATCATCATCGTCATCACAGGGATGAAGATGTCTTCTGCAGATCACTGTTTAAAACCGTGATGACAGCCCCGCCGGCCGGTGCAGCTCAGTGCTTGAGTGACAGACTATGAACCGACAGGTCCTGATGGCTCCTGGTCAGGGAACATGCCCGGTTGTGGGCTCAGTCTCCAGGGTGCGGTGTGCAGGAGGCAGCCAGTCCATGATTGTCTTTCATTGTGGATGTTTCTGTCTACCTTCCTCTCTGATATAAAAAAAAATGTATTTAAAAAATAAAAACATGTTGCCGAAACCGGTTTGGCTCAGTGGATAGAGCATCAGCCTGCGGACTAAAGGGTCCCGGGTTCGATTCCGGTCAAGGGCATGTACCTTGGTTGCGGGCACATCCCCAGTAGGGGCTGTGCAAGAGGCAGCTGATTGATGTTTCTCTCTCATCGATGTTTCTGACTTTCTATCCCTCTCCCTTTCTCTCTGTGAAAAATCAATAAAATATATTAAAAAAAATAAAAACGTGTTGACAGTCTTTTTATAAAAATATATTTTATTGATTTTTTTACAGAGAGGAAGGGAGAGAGATAGAAAGTCAGAAACATCGATGACAGAAAAACATCAATCAACTGCCTCTTGCACACCTCTACTGGGGATGTGCCCGCAGCAACCAAGGTACATGCCCTTGACCGGAATCGAACTTGGGACCTTTCAGTCTGCAGGCCGACACTCTATCCACTGAGCCACACCGGTTTCGGCGCGTGTTGACAGTCTTGGTGTGCACCCAGGGCAGTGTGAACGGTGATGCACAGCCCCGTCCCACCTGTCCATGGAGGTCTGTGTCCTGCCCAGGGACCCAGGGAGGCAGGTGGCGAGGCAGCAACTCAGTGGCCAGGGCAAGTTAAGAAGAAACAAGTCCTTGCATCAGCCGACAGGTGGTACATAAGAAGGCAGAGAACGCAGGATTAGCCTCTCCCTCAGTTACCAAAGGAATCTCTGCCTTTTCTCAGACGCATTTCACCTCCGTTTGTGAACATAGTGTTGAGATGGGCATAGTAGATGCTCAATTAATACTGGAAGCAATGAATATGAACATTCCCTTTGTAACAAGATGCATCCAAAACAAAAACTACCCTGATGTTCTTTTAACTAATTTTCAAGAATATAAAAATGATGGCGTGGCGTTTGGGAAGATGGATTATATTGTATGTTTTCTGACATTGTAAACCTTCATCCAAGATAGTCCCGTGTCTCTGCTGTAACCTTTTTTTATAACCTACAATTAGCGAGTAGTTAATGCAAGGCTACATTTTGTAAGTATAATTTACTCAAATAAGTATTTTTATGAAGCATGCAAATTTGAACAATGGGGTTCTTGTGCTTCTATCAAATGAGGAACTAGAGTACAGCACAGAGCCGGCGTTTGCTCTTGGGATCTGAAAATAACACAATGAAACTATAGTTTACAACCTTCGGAAGGATATGAGGTGCACAGGTCTTCATTTCCCCAAACACGTTTCAAATGCTGTAGAAAATATTTCACAAAACCTGAAATTGGTTGAACTCTATTGAAAAAAAATTTCAAATATAGTTATTAATTTTAAAATGGCATTTTTGCCCCTCCCCCTCCCCCGGTTAGTGAACATTTAAATGTTCCATGTCATTGCTTTTCTGCTCTGTGTGTAGGTAGAGGGTCCATAGGAATGGGAAATTTATATCACTTGCATTTTTTTCTCTCTAAAAATATTTTTATTGGTTTCAGAGAGGAAGGGAGAGGGAAAGATAGAAACATCAGTGATGAGAGAGAATCATTGATTGGCTGTCTCCTGCATGCCCCCCACTGGAGATGGAGCCCACAACCCGGGCATGTGCCCTAGAGGAATCGAGCCGTGACCTCCTGGTTCATAGGTCAACGCTCAACCCCTGAGCCACACCTTTGTGAAAGAGACTTTCTCCATAAGGGTGGTATTTCTGTGTTTAAATATCATGGTCTGTGCAGGAAGTGGAAGAGCTTGTATCAAAGATAGCTTCTCCCGCCCTGATTGAAAGCACAAGCTCTATCACAGACATTAAAAATTTATAGGAACTTTGGAGAGAATCCAGTTCAAAACCTCCAGTCACACAAAACCCAGACCTGCTAGTCCCCAATTTTTGTGCCTTTTTTACTATAAGGTCTTACATTCCCTTTCTGGTTTACTTCTGAGTGAAAACTGAATGAATATAGTTTTACATACCAAGAGTTCTCAGGCACATGTGTCTATGTGTCTGCACCCTTTGCTTTCTTTACCAGGAAGGCATGTGGCACAGATGCTGTTTCAGAAATTCCATTTGCCTCTTGCTGCGTTATACTCGTTGTGGTTAATCAACTTCGTATTGAGAACTTGGTCTCTGCATTCGAGTGTTTCCAATATGGGTTCTGTTGAGTTGAAGGAAAGGAATGGGATGCTTCCAAATGGAACTTTCGTGTCTCAAATGATGTAGTTCGGGCATCATTCTTTAAAGAAACACAATATGCCGCCAAATCCCAGAATAAATAGAATACCCAACAGAAAAATACAGATTAAAGGAGGGTCCTTTATGTAGAAAATAATGTTTTACTTTACAAAAGAACTCCATGAGGATACTTTTTTGTGAATTCCTCTAGTTGAAATGTCTGAAATTCAGTTGCTGCCCAATAGTTCAAGTAGAGCCAAAATGTATTTGAACTTGATGACAAATGGAAAACACCCCGACTTTTCTAAAGAGCGCCGATAGTTCAAAACGCTAGTTCTGTCAGATAATGCAAACAATAATGGACTCAGTATATTTCCTATTATTTTACTTTTGCCTTCTGCCAAGGCCAGAGCTGTTTGATGAATGATACTCTCAGCAGATTAGAAATGGATTTAATTGCTAAATTGAAATGCCTAGAAATACCCTGGAGAGTCAAACATGCCTGAGAAAAGAGGGTCAAAAGGAGTGTGAGGAAACGGCGGTAATTAGGGAATATTCCGCTCGGGTCTGTTTTAAGTCAAGCACTGCTCCGAAGGGACCGCGTGGCTTTATTTTTAAGTGCCATTTATTGACTCAGGCTGCGCCTGTGCTGATTGGCAGAGCTGCTCTCGGCCTCCAGGTGTTTCACTGGGTGCAGATAATAGGAAAGGCAGCCTGCCATCCTGGAGAAAAGAAACCAGTGCTTTGCTGAGGCGGCTTTTTCAGGGTCAAGCCTGTCGCCAGGTGAACCCCATGAAGGTGACTTCAGAGCACTGAGACCCCCAGGGCCCGTAGCGTTTCCCCTGGACCAGTGAGCGAAAGGTCAGTCGAACATGCAGCCGGGATCTTGGAGGTCACACCTGACATGGGAATGCGAGGATGACTTTGTGGGTAACACACAGCGCAATTAATCTAGTGAACTAAGCAGCTAATATCTTGGTCTCTGTGGGCTGAGACAGGAGAACAACAAGGATTGGCAGGAGATCACTGAGGTTGCTGTGGGGGGTGGTGGATGGAAGAACAGGGTTGATGAAGACACTACAGGCAGAATCTTGAGAGGTATTCACAGATCAGGAAGAGGATACCAGAAGGCAGGTCCGGCTTAATATGCATGTGACACTTCCCGCAGTGACACACAGGGTCCAGAGCTTGGTTTAAGGCTGTCGTCACTGTCTCAGCATTCTCAGTGATGTTTAACCCATGGGCCCTTCATTGTCATCTGACACTGGGCCACGCACATCATTTAGCTGGTGCTGCTGGAAGGAGGCAAGAAGGGTCAGTAGGTAGATGGCAGAAGGCAACTTTTGTACATTTTCCTTTGGACGGTGGGACATTTCATTCCCTCTAACAGGGTCGAGAGGGAAGCATGTAAAGAATCCTCTGGATACGGTGGGAGAAAATAGCAGGCGGGCATTGACCATGGTGTTGCTGAATAGGGCGGTGATGGTAGTGGAGTGGATACGGATGCTCCAGTAGACGGGGCAGAGCTGAATGCCACCTGCTGGGAGAGGTGAGGTGGAGGGGTCCCAGAGGGACCAGCAGAGCAGTAACCTGAAGGTGAGCGGTCCATCCCAGGAGGCGTCAACATTGCAGCTGACCTGAGTAAATTGAACTGGAAGAGCTGCATTGGCTTTGACTCCCTTGGTGCTCAAGAGGAAGTCACTTGACTGTCAGGGTTTCAGATTCCTTATCAGCAGAATGAGACTTGCCATGCAGTGACCTGCATTGACTATCGGTTTTATAATGCGATAGCATCTCCAGTGCTCCGAGCCCTTGGGAGAGAGGCTCTTTATCAGGCTGGCACAGCAGCTGGCTTCCTAGTAACAGAAATAAGAGAATTGGAGGGGTGCAGGCATCTAGAAGATTGTGGTTTGAAGAATTTGGGAGCTCAAGGACTCTATTTAGAGTTCTGTAGCGAGATACCTCATATGTAAGAGCTAACCCCCCTCCCCGCAAAGCTTCAGTATACCATGTGTTCTGTTTCCTCATGAAGTTAGCTGTGGGGCAGACCTATGACATGCGGTCTCTCAGGGATGGAAGACTGGGGCTGCTTAGTGGAATGGGCTCATAAAGACCAAGCCTGTGTGCTCTCAGGCGTCACTGACGGTTCAGGGCATCTCCTTACCTTTGAAATGACAAACGTGAAAGAGAGGAGGGTGATGGATGACTCAGGCCTCACAGCCAAGGGTGTGGGGCTGTGCCTGTGACTGCCCTCTGAACTTCCGGCTCGGCGTTTTCCCTCCCCTCACACCTGTCTCCTAGGTAGTTGGGTCTGTTGCCGGTATTTTTGAGGTGTTTTGTTGCATTCTGTGTTTACAGATGTCCCCAGGTCATTACTATGGAGTGTTTGCTTATCGGGTGATAATACCAATGAGGACCATTTGCATAGGGACAGCAGTGGGCATGGCAAACACAAATGTCACCCAATCCTTTCACCCCACCATTAGAGAGAGAGCTTACCATCTTTACTTTTCGGAAGGAGAAATTGAGGGCTCAGTAACGCATGCCCTCAATGAGATGGATCTGAGGACCCCGCCCGCCTTCCCGCGGCAGTGAGCAGCTGTCCTCTCTGAGCAGACGCAGTGCGTGGGGTGGGGGCTCTTCCTTCCCACCTTCGCTGCTGAGCAGGGCCCCAGGCAGGGATGACAGGGTGTTTATCTTACGGCGTCTACTCTTGTGCTATTTGCATTGACTCATGGTGGCTAATTTCCTTATTTTTTTCCAGGGGACGACATGCAAGACTCGGCTCTTCCTGGCCAAGTCTCTCAGCTGCTCACTTTCACCAGGATCACAGGTGAGGGACACAGGAGCGGATGGGAGCCACGAGGTATCACTCTGTGGACCTGTCACCGTCACTTTGATTATCTTTGTCCGCCTTCTGGAAGGAATAGTCAAGTGCAGTATGTTTACGGTGAGAAGGGCCAGTATTTGAAATCACTTTCGGCAGAGCTGACCAGAAATGGGAAGAGACAAAGGGAAATACATATTGTTTAGGCTCTTCTTGACCAAGACATTTAGAATGAGGCCACGAGTCCAAATGTGCATGTTCACCTCTCGGCTGGGTGCCGAGGAAATCGGACCAAGTGAAGGGGGAGCCCTGCGGGTGTCATTCTGGGAAGGCAGGTGCCCTCTTCCTACAGCTCTTTGTCATCCTGTTGGAGGCAGGGACGTGGCCCTGGAAATGAACTCACGGTCCTTCTGCCAACGCTGTAGCTTGTGTTCAGCGGTGGAGCCTCTAGACTTCATTTGCCTAAAGGCATGCTGTTTCCCCTTCACGTCCACAGCACAGCGAGGTGTAACAGCCACACAGGTTCCTGCAGGGCGAGTTTCTCATCTCTCCCCCGGGGCCGCTTTAACGAGAAGTCAGCCTCATGAGCTCTGGAACGTGCCCGTCACCCCCCTCTGTGCCTCTCGTTCCTCTGTCTTTTCAGAATCGGCGGCTATTTTAGACCGGGGAGAGCGGGCTTTGGAAGCATAACCGGGGCATCCGCTTTGCAGAAACCACGCACCAGTCCCGAGTTTTAAGTGATGACCCCAAGTAGGAAACTATGCAAATGCGAGACATGCCCATTGATTAGGCTTTTCTTCAGGGCTCTTGTGTAGCTAAGGGCTGGGTCTTTGTGTGCAGATTGGATTCCTGTTTCTCCAGGAGAAAGTGCTTGTAGATTCCGGAATGAGGCCTGTCCAACAGGGCACAGGGAGTCTATAATTGGTTATATGGCACCTGGCACCTTGCATTGTGGCCCTAGCACTGGACCATTCATTCCGTAGATTTTATTGTTAATAATGACTGTACTTTAGCCCTGGCCAGTTTGGCTTGGTGGCTAGAGCATCGGCCTGTGGACTGTCAGTGGCACGTGCCTGGGTTGCGGGCTCCATACCCAGCAGGGGGCGTGCAGGAGGTCGCCGATCAATGATCCTCTCTCATCATTGATGTTTCTATCTCTCTCTCCCTCTCCCTTCTCCGAAATCAATACAAATATATTTTTAAAAAAGGCTATTCAGTGAGGAGCGATAGGTGAGAGCACAGTGGACTAGAAAAAGCAGTGAAGAGTTAAGGGTGCAGCCTAACATTGAGGCGATCACGCGGGACTCCCAGCACCGGCGGCCGCATCCAGGAGCGGGGCTCCAGACTGTGCTGACTCCTTGTGGGAAAGGAGACCCTGCAGGGTTTTAGGGACACGTGGGAAGCCCGATGCACGTACGCCAGTTGTGACTCAGTTCTCACGGGCACCGGGGGTCTTTGAGGATGGACCCGCTCCATCGGGGTCGGGAAAGGAGAGGCGGCTGCGCAGACAGCGGGTGTAGGCCTGGCCCCGGAGCCGGCGGCGGGATCGGGCAGCGTTTGGGCTGGGTTACCCCGAAACCATGTCAGAGGCCCTGCGTAAGGAAAACCACCCCGAGGGGAAGTTGGCTTTCTCCCCTGGCGGGGCGGAGCGGGCTCTGGCACAGAAACGCGTTTTCCAGTGGGTTTTGTTTCATTTCCCGCGAGGATGGGCCACAGCCGATGAGCCTTCTTCGGGGCCGCGACTTGAATGTAAACACGAGGCAGCCAGGCCCTGGCCAGCCGGCCGGCCGGCTCTCTCATCCACAGACTGTAGAACACGCAGAGGAACACGTGTGACCAGACACGAGGGGCGTTTCCATGGCGAGGCTGGCCAGAGACGCTTTGGCCGATAGAAGGGAAGCGAGATGAATGATTAAGTTGTTCATTAGCTGTATTATGGCCACGGCTTTTCTTTTTGTTGTTGTTGTTTATTTTTATTTTTTTCAACGCTAAGCTTCTCCATTTCATCTCCCGTGTCTACTGCTGCATGGCGTTGGCGATTCAATGCAACTAGTATAGAGATGGGTTTGCATTAAAAACAGATCATTGTTACCCGGCCTGAGTGCTCGGTGGTTGAGCATATGCCCACGAACCAGGAGGTCAGGGGTGCACGTACCCGGATTGTGGGCCTGATCCCCACAGTAGCGGGTATTCAGGAGGCAGCCAATTGATGTTTCTCATATCCATGTTTCTCTCTCTCCCTCTCCCTTACCCTTTCTCTAAAGTCAATGAAAACAATTTCTTTTAAATCAAGGATTTATACAATTGACTAATACAAGTAACAACTTGGTCTACAAAACATAAAATTCAGTATGAATGAGTAAAAAGTAGAAATGTATCCTTCTATGATTTCCAAAGTGTGTCTATAAAAATATCAAGGAACTGCTATTATTTGTCCTCCTGCTAAAATTCAATTAAACATGGGTATGACATCAAAAGAACAGGCAACAAAATAAAAGATAGACAAATCGGACTATATCAAACTAAAGAGCTTCTACACAGCAAAGGAAATAATCGCAGAATGCAAAGGCAAAAACATTTGCAAGCCATATATCTAATAGGGGGTTAATTTCCAAAGTATATAAAGAACTCCTACAATGGAACAGCAAATACAGGAACAACTGATGACCCAGTTGTAAAATGGGCTAAAGACTTGAATAGACATGTCTCCAAAGCAGACAATGGCCAACAGATATATAAAAAGATGATCAACAACTCTAATCATCAGGCAAATGCAAATCAAAACCAGTGTGGTGTCACCTCACACCTGTTAGGAGAGCTGCTGTCAGAAAAACAACACACAAGTTCTGGTAAGGATGGAGAGAAATTGGAACCCTTATACTTTGTGGGTGGAAATGAAAAGGAAAACAGTATGGAGGTTCCACAAAAATATTAAGGATGTTAAACAATTCTGCCTCATATTACAATTCCTTTGGGGGTTTGCTAATTACAATACATGAACTTGCATCATTGTGTGTCTGTCTTGTTTAACTATTTATGATTGGTAGCTAATATCTAAAGGTTGAAGTAAAATTTTTGGAAGGTGGCTTTTCTTAATTATAGATCATTCTTGTGAGCATTTTTATCTTTTTGTGATGGAAAAGGGGCGTTTTGTATACTTAACATCTCTAAATGTGCCAAAATTCTTAAATGGAAATGCTATGATTGAGTTTATGAAAAAAGAAAAAGATAATTTTATCAAATGGAGAATTTCAAAATATGCCTATTATCCACTAGGTGTCATCATAAGCCATTAATTAAAAGCCAGCATGATAATTTTATAGGAAGTCAATAGCAACACTTTTGTCGAGACAATAAGTGACATTTTTATTGAGCTGGACACCTGGCCCTATTATCTTCACCTGTGTGATTCTATATCAGAGCATTAGGTGGATGGATGAAGTAGGAATAGATTTTACATAGTTATTTTCAAAAGTTAGGAATAATTGTAGTACTGAGCATTTTAGTGACCCAAACATCTTGTTTTATCATTGTTAAATAATGACAGCATTTGTTACATCTTGGATGCCACTGGTGTGCTTTTGTTCACAAGAGAGGGAAGGCTGAGGAAACCCAAGACTGGTTCTTTTTTTGAGGGGGCCAGGGCTGTAAGGAGAAGCAGTGTTCCCCCTGACCATCGTTGTGTAACATGAGAGGACAGGGGCTCATCTTCCCAGTGGAAGTGGGTTCTTGGGGTGCCACTGGAAGGGGCCATTGGGAGGATTTGCCATAGTAGCAATCTTTATTTCCATGGAATTATGCCCCTGGGTTTCCAAAGTCCCATTTCCCCTAATCTAGTCATAGAAGAAGCGTAGCTGGGATTCCAGCAGAGGTGAAGTCAGGGCCAGTGTCCAGAGTTTCCTTTCCATGTTGGAGCCTGCTCTGACACAGCATCAGGCTAGTCGGTCCATTAGTCCATTGTGTATGGGGTTCGCATGGCCATGGCCATATGGGTGAAAGCAAGAGAGCCAAGAGTCAATAGCCACAAAATATCACAGAGAGCGGACGCTTTGGTTTAGGGCAGTGGTCGGTAAGCTCATTAGTCAACAGAGCTAAACATCAACATCAACATTGATTGAAATTTCTTTTGAGAGCTGAAAACCCACCTCTGCACATGGGCCAGAAGTTTCAATTGCACTGTACGTGCGCGCCCGCATGGGGCATTTTGTGGAAGAGCCACACTCAAGGGCCAAAGAGCCGCATGTGGCTTGAGAGCCACAGTTTGCCAACCACTGGTTTAGGGGATTATGTATTCCCAAGTGTTTGTGCTCTTTCAGTGCCTGTGCCCATTCTGGCCAACCACCTCTGTCCCCAGGTGTGGATGACAGACAGGTACCTTCCCTGTGTCACCCCAGTTTTACTGGGCCTACGTCCACTTTCCCTGTGTGCTTCCCTGGGGAGAGTGGAACTGCAGCTTCCCGGTGAAGCTGCCCACATGACATGCCTACGAGTCTGGCTTTCCTCCTCTGTCCTTTCCTGTGATTAATAACTGGCTGCTTACAGCGGGTCATTGGTGGTCATGCTCTTGGGCCTGGAACCGTGGCATCTCTTTTATCTTGTGCGCCAGTTCCCAATGCTACACTTCACCTGCATATGAAAATTGGCTTTTTCAAGCAAAACACTCATTGGCTCTTGGCTGAAAATGAAGATGATGAGGAGTTTTCAGCCTGGGTCTGTCCCATCCATCAGGGAATTCTGTGTGTGTGTGCGTGTGCGTGTGTGTGTGTGTGTGCGTGTGCGTGTGTGTGTTTTAAGTAACTTGCTTCAGGAAAAAAACAAGGCTAGAAAATGACATTTTGAGTTTTCTTTATCTCTATCATACTCTGGTTGATATTTGTCATTCTGATTGATTTCCCAGTATGGAAACCTCTTGCTTGATAAAACAGCCAACCCCCCACTTCTACAATGAAAGTCAAACATATTCCAGACCCCCTTGCAGCGAGGGCCTGGATTCGGTCACACAGCACATGCAAGTCAGATGTATCTGCACCATGTTGTGAATCAGAGGTGAGTGGCCACAAAAAGGGGAACTTCTGCCTCTTTCCAGTGAGAGTGGTGAGGCGCGGCCCGCTGTGGGATCCGATGTTGGCCTGTGGTGCTGGTGTTTAGCGTGTGGGCACCATAAACAGAGCGTGTTCCGGGGCCGGAGGCGGTGGGGGGGGGGATGGCCAATCTGTGGGACAGCTTCACGGCAGGACTTCGGGCGGAGTTGCCAACCCCTCGCCTCCAGGAGATTGTGAAGCTGATTACAACCACCTTCTCCTCCGTGCGGCCTTTATGCTGAGCGAGGTTTATGTTTTGTCATTTTTCTTTACAACAAACAATTCCAACTTAGGTACTTCCGATCCCAAGACACAAAATCACTGATGTCTACATTGTGATAAAAAAAAAAAAGGCCTGTCACTCTCACTCTTTCTTACCGGGTTATTCTCTGCTGCCAGTAATGAGCTGGATAAAATGGTGATGGTGTTGGTGGTGGTGGTGGTGGCGCGCGCGTGTGTATGTGAATGTGTGTGTGTGTGAATGTGTGTGTGAGTGTGTGTACTAGTATATGTGTTTGTATAACAACAGGGAGCGATTTCTGCCATTAGAGGCCATGTGTTTGTTTAAGTAGTGTATGCTTTCTTCATACAAGTTATGGTATCTGTAGCCAGGGGATTGTCTTTTATGTAAAGAAATGGATGCTAACCTCTTCTCATAGCCTTACTGTGTTCTGGGAGCTGTAGTTTCTGAATGCTTAGATAAAGACAGAAGCAGACGATCCTATATACAGGGTGTCCCAAAAAATGTATACACACTATGAATGATTTTAAATTCAGTGTTTATTACCGCTGTAACAGAGTGAAAGCTGAATTATTAGCTATTAAAATGTATATACATATTTTGGGGGACACTATATATAGGGGATTTGACTCCACAAGAGTTTTATTTGGGTCATAGCTTCTTTCTGACATTTCAGACAGTTTTGTCAAAAACAATTTTCTCTGTAATAGTCTGTGGACTTAAAAAAAGTCCATATGACTCAGCCTATGTGAAATTTATTCTTTTGACCCATCTTCACAGGTATTTTAACAGGAAGTTGACTGTGGCTCCAAGAAATGGAATTTTTATAATAGATGCGTTTGCACATTGTACAAACTCTAACAGAAATGGTTTTTTGAGGCTTTAACAACTTTGGGCCTCTGGTGTGTTTATTTCTAATGGGTGCTGTTTTCTTACATGGTCATTCAACCACACTAAAATACCAGGAGAGGTACAATTTCTGTGTCAGTTCTTAGAAATAGAATATAATAGAAATAGCGAGATGATTATATTACATTATTGAAGTTCACAACACAGCCATTTACATTATATCTACACCTACAGATGAGTAATTACTTGTATGTAGGTTTCACAGGGACTTACATGTTAAAACAACTGGTAGTATTTTGAGGGGAAGGGCTAACTGATTTCAAATGACAAAACCATTTCCAGAAAAATTGTAATGAGCACTGGACTTGGTCTGGGAGATTTAGGATCTTGTCCTCTTTCTGTTTACAATCAGCATGACACTGAGCAAGTCATTAAACTTTGAGTATATACATATTTTGCTAAATGAGAATAATGAGAGTGCCTACCTTTTTAAACTCCTAATTTGAACAGATAATAGGAAGAAGGGGAAGGTAACATTTTATTAATATATCAGGCACTACTGAAAATATCTCAGCTTTCCATCGACACTGTAAAACAGTCTTTCATGGTAAATATTGTCTTTACAGATAATAATTGTGTTGCCTAAGTTCAATAGGCTAGGCGGTGGGATGATTGGACTTGAACTTCCAAGTTGGTGTTCAGTCCAGGACATTGTGTAAGCTTTTTGTTCTAAAACACTATACAAAACTCATAATTTTATAATATAAATGATGTTTTAGCCAATCCAACTGACCCCAGATTCATGAGTCTTTGCTGTGTTTGCTCCAACAAGACTGTGAGCAGTTGAGGTGGCCGAGGGCATCCATTACATCAGTGTGAGAAACACAACTAAAGGCCGCTTCAGGCAGTTAAAAGGCTGCTGTTCTGCCTTCAGGGCTTTGTAAAATTCAGGGTTGAAAATAATGGCAACTCGTCATTTTATAAACTTTCTTTGGAAACACTTTTATTAGTTAAATTCTTCATATTAGAATAGCCGGCTTTTTTTAGACTTGAGGAAATGGTGTGGTCTGTGCCTGTGTCCATATTGTGAGGTAATTGGAATATTTTCAAAATCACCAAGTAGAAACACATGCTAAAATGATAAAGAAAACAGAAATCAAACAAAACGAAATAAAATAAAGCCACAGAAAAAAGAAGTACTTTGTAATCAAACACGTCATATATCTCTACGTCTTGATAAGGGTGATGACTCTTATGTGTGAAGTTAGATGTCACTCAGAACCATAGGCCATGATTAAAAATAGTCGCTGTGGTCAGACATGTGAGACCACAAAGCGGAACAAGTAGGATCTTGAGCCACATGTATTTTTTTAGCCATGTCCTGGTGCCCATTTATTTACAGCAACAAGCTTGGCCATTCACCAGCAACCACGGCAGGAAGAAGTCATCTGATGTGAACATAAAATGTTAGTTACTTCACGTTGAATGGACATAATCTTGAAATCTTTAGATTTTAAGATGGTTGTGTTCATTCATAAAATAAATTATATATAAAATTTCATTTGTTGTATAGCACTTTAATGCATATTATCACATATGTTTTTTATAATGTTTTCTTGGAGAAGAAAGGGTAATTATTTTTCTTATCCCTATGGGATTAGTGAGGGAATGAGGTCAGAGAGGTCTATAACTATTGGTGGAGTTCAGACTCATTTTGGTCACCTAATCATTAGCCTTAGCAACCATCAGATTATTCAGGTCCACTTCTTTTTTTTGCACACAGTCTACTTATTATTTAGATGAAAGTTATGTCAAGAATCTGTTGTCAGCAGATGGTTTAGTATTTATTAGAATCCTAAAATTGTAAAGTAATCCTAGATCCTAGCAATTTAATCTGGTTATCTCCTTTTATTTTGTGTGGTAATGACAGTTCCATTCTGTAAATCCTTCAAAATCAAATTTTAACTGTCTATATTTGTAAAAAAATATTAAGATATAGTTTGCAGCAAGATTGGTCATATGATGCCAACTATTTTTTTCCTAATGTACAAGAAAGTCACAACACCATATATTGGAACAATTAGTATAATCTCTCCTTTTTTTTCTTTTCTTTCTTTCTTTATTTTAAAATATATTTTAGTGATTTTTTAGATAGAGGAAGGGAGAGAGAGTTAGAAACATTGATGAGAATGAAACATCAATCAGCTGCCCTCCTGCATAATTCCCCACTGGGGATGTGCCTGCAATCAAGGTACAATCTCTTGACCAGAATCAAACCTTAGAACCGTTGAGCCCACAGACTGATGCTCTATCCACTGAGCCAAACCAATTAGGGCATAATCTCTTCAGAGAGAATGTAACCTAAAGCAGTTCATCTATAATTTGCTACATTATATGGTTTATAATTTACTCTTCCCAATTTGTCTTTGGCTATTTAATCTACATTTTCTTGATGAATACTAACAACAGAATAGAATTTATGTTGGAAGATGATTGACAGCTTGAGACTAAAATTTTCTACAGTTTTAACATCATGTAAATAATCTATATCATATCTATATATACTTATCTATCATCTATCTAGGATTTCTATTTATATATGGGTTACATTTATAGTCCAACACTTTGCAATTTGTTTTAGACAAATTCCACAGAACTCCCCTATTTTGAAATATTCTGAATATAGAAATGTTATTTCAGCTGGAAATGAAACACCAGCGATGTAAATGCAGTATTATTGGCAACAGCTGCGTTATATACTAGGAGGAGTAGAAAAGCGAAGCCGTCATTTATGTAGTACAGACTGTAACTACTATAAGGTTCAGAGATGATGGACTAGTGGGAAACGGACAGTTTTGTTACTGTGTGAGGTGAGGCACTCATGATCGGAAGGATGAAATGTAGTCGCGTCGGAGAGGAAGTAGGCAGCAAGGCCAATTCAGTGTGTCACCAGCAAATTACGAGTGGGATTCTTCTCTTCTCTTTTGAGCAATTCTGTGTTTATATTGGGAACACTTGATTGTGAAATTTATCAGATTTTTCCATTTTGCTTTAGTTGTTAAAAATTTCCAAGTTAACACTGATTCAGCTATAGAAAAATTTATAAATCTTCATGGAACAGGTTTTAAATCTTACTCCTAATTCCATTTCATGGGTTTAGTCTTATCTTTCTCCCATTTACTCCTATTTTAAATATTTTTCATTTTCTATTTCCTTCCTTCCTTCTTCCTTTCCTCCCTCCCTTTCTTTCTTTTGTAGCTATATAACTTATTTATATTACTTTCTGTAATGAGATGGAAACATAAACAAATTACTTATACCCAAGCACCAAATTGCCCAACCAGGGTAAGAGCTACTTGCTAAATAAATTAAATTAATTGAGAATAGAATATGAAAAAAAGAGTAATCTTATTGGCATTTTGAACAATAACATGACAGGGTTTAGTAACAGATTGGGTAAAAGCAAAGAACGGAAACACTGAATAAGTTTCCGCTCTAATCTGGAATTCTGGTAGGGAAATGTGGAATAGCAGTTGGTATTAACAAGTAATGCAGATATAGAAAAAGTTAATTTTTATTGGAAAAAAAATCTTTAGCTGTTTATAATCTGTAAAATGTCAACCTTTGGACGATTCGACAATGCTTCTGTATTCCTCACTTATGAGTTCCTTCAGAAGGAGCGAGGCATTCTGAGGGGAAGGGCGGTGATGGTCATGCGTGTGGCATCACCTGTGGGCTTAACACCTGGGACTGTGCTCGCACCCACGGTGGGCGTAGTGAGGGACCCTTTTCTCTAAAATCACAGGTGGTGGTAAATAAAATTCCGGTTTTATATCGTCAGTTTTAGACCTTTCTTTGGTGGACTGGACACAAACATTGTGGACAGTTGGGGAGTAGAGGGGGGCATCTCTGAGTGAAATGAAAGAATGAAGAATACACAGTGTTCTTGATAACATGGTGTATGAACTGAAAGTCGGCAGGAGGAAATTCAAATCTTGTGCTTAGGCTCAGACAATAGGGAGTGCTTCTTTCAAATAAATTCACATGGAAATGAACAGGACCTTAATGTGTTATATTCCAAAAATGAGAAATATATACAAACACGGACGGAGGTGACTGAGGTGAAAGTGGGCTCCACTCTCAGTCTTGATCTTGGTGACACTTTTTAGGGGGTGTTGACTAACAGCACATTCTGGAATCAGAGAGGCCCAGGGCACAGGCTCTGGGTCCAGTCAGGTCCCCTGGTGGGAAGAGCCTCGTTACCAGGTCAGTTCCAGGAGCTGCCAGATGCTTCCTGCACAGGATCTCACGGAGAGAATCTTCTCTTTAGGTGCGAGCTTAGATGCGAGAACCTCTTAACGTACGTGCCCAACTCCAGGAACTAATGGGCAGGCTTAGAATTTTCAGCTGCAAATTTGTGTATCTATTGAAGCCACTTAAAGCTTTTAAACACATGAAATAATTGAGCAACCACCAGTCTTGGTTACTTCCTTTTATTCCGTGACTAAGTGGTCTTAGTTAGAAAAAGTGTTGAGTGGGTGGAAGTCAAAAGTAACGTGTTGGAGACAGAAAGACGGTGGTTAATGCCCTTCAAAAGCCCATCACCATCCTTGGGTTTAAAATAAACTTGAGGGAAAAGATGCCTCATTTGGTCTCTCTCTCTCTTTTTTTTAACCTCTGGAATAACCACAGGAAGAAAGAAAGGAGTCAGACTGTGTGTTGCGTCATTTAATGAAAAATTTAATGTTGTCATCTTTGGGTGACAATTCGGAGCCCATGTCCCATAGCTGCCCTGATGCCCTGTATCCTGTGAAGGTTCCCAGAGGTGGTATTCATATACTGTATTCATGGCATTATATGTTACCCTGTTCACAATGCCATATGGAATATACACATGTTGAGTTATACTGTGGCACACCTAAAACTTCTGTAATGCTGTAAACCAGTGTTACCTCAATAAAAAAAAAAGTCAACGAAACCAGTTCCTTTGTAGAAAAGATACACCAACGTCCTTTGCTATAACTGATGGGGAAAAGGACCACATTGTCACCCTCCTGACTCATTTTCTGTTTGAATGTGGCATACCCAGATTAGCCATGAGCATCGATACAGGCAGTGGCCTTTAGAAGACATTTGGGTGATGACATTTCTTTCGTGACTTGAGATGCCATCAGGGGAATCTTTATTCTGTTCTGGACCACAGCACACTGTGGGGGTGGTCCTGCTCTCCCTCTCCCGCTCCACCCCCCACCCCCGCCCAAACAAGGAGTTGCACTCCTGTGTCATCAGCCTCAGGAGTGAAAGGCCAGGGTGACTCATGCCAGCCTCGGCTGCATCAGCACAGGTCCTTGAGCTGCTTCATTCAGAATGAGGTGACTTTAACCTTCCGCCAGCCTGCTGGAGAGTCAGCCAAGAACTCCTAGTGCGAATCGCAGCACATACGCTAAAGTTGGGACAATACAGAGAAGATTAGCGTGGCCCCTGTGCAAGGATTACGCACATATTTGTGAAGCGTCCCATATTTAAACAAATAAGTAAAAATAACTCACTCTAGCCCAGCCAGCATGGCTCAGTGGTTGAGTGTTGAACCAGGAGGTCATGGTTCAATTCCCTGCCAGGGCATATGCCTGGGTTACAGGCTTAATTCCCCAGTGTGGGGTGTGCAGGAGGCAGCTGAGCAATGATTTTCATCATTGATGTTTCTCTCTCTCCCTCCCTCTCCTTCTCTCTCTGAAATTAATAAAATACTTTTAAAAAAGAAAGAACACATGAGTTTACCATGTGTTGGACAGAGAAACCTGGACACTGGAAAATAAGATAAAAGGGAAGGCCTTAGGGATTTGTAGGGTCGAGAAACTTCTAGAGCTCTGTGGCTTCTGAAGTCAGGCCCAAGAGCTTCCCATCTTGCCTTCTCAGTTGGTAGCAGTGTCACCTTGGAGAAGTGACCCAACCTTTACGAGTCCTGGTTAACCCACTGGGATAATGTGGAATGTAGAAGCATGGATCTTCAAGGGTTGTGGGTGAGGATGAAAGGACAAATGGCAAACAGACCGGCCCCAGCTACAATTCCCCAGGGCCTCCCATGTAGTGTCCAGAGACATATGTTATACTATGAGTTATGTTAGAAAAAATAATCTTTTAGTTTTCACTGACATAGTCTAAGTATTAGAATTTGTTTTGGGAATAGTATTGAACCCTTTGAGGAACAATAAATCCTCAGTATGGAGATAAATAATAAGAAATAGAGAGATCGTGTCTCTGAATTGATGGCTTGTCCTCACTTCCTCACACATAACTACCTGTGGAGAAGTCATTTTGCTTTTCTAACCTTTTAAGATGGTCTAGATCATTGGGTGCCAACCCGGGGTCCGAGAACCACTGGTGGTCCCTGAGGTCTGAAAGGTTAGCGACCTGGTCTGGATCAAGGATGGGAAACCATCTTTCTGTGAAGGGCCATTTGGATATTTATAACATCATTCGCAGGCCATACAAAATTATCAACTTAAATGTGAGCCTGCTCTGTTTGGTCATTTAATGAACTCACCCCTAATGCCTTGGCAGGGCCAGACCAAATGGTTCTGTGAGCCAGACATCCCCCATCCCTGTTCTAGATGGTCTCCCATTATTCTTCCAGGTCAAATGATCTATGATTTTCATGTGTCTGTGTATAACTGTTACTTATATTTATACTACATATATACGCTTATATTTAAATCCTTCTGCCTGTATCTACAGTTATTTTTCCCCTGGAAACTCCTCTTTATAGTGTCACCATCCCTTGTTGGTTTTTTTTTTTGGGGGGGGGGGGCGGGGGTGAATGGTTCCAGCACTTCGCACAGGTGGAAGAAGGGGAGCCCTGAGGCTGATGGAGGTAAGCTTTGATAAGGAGGAGGAAGTATCGCTTAGCACGGTGGTCGCTGTGCTTAAGGAACTAGGCTCTGCAATGTGAGGTAGGTCAAATCCAGCTGCTGTTGACTGCTCACTTTCCACGCACAGCCAGAGTCGTGGAGCTGCAAGCTTTACTAACAGCACTTTTCTGAGTATTTTTCTCAGACACATTTTCTAATTGCTTTTCAAACTGGGACGAAGCCGGTCCAATAGCTCAGGTGGACTATTTCTGAGTCTAGTTTAGTCAGATTTCCATGCATCAATCTATGTGGTGCTCTGAAGCCATCTATTAATACTTTTATTTTAGTTCTCAGTGGAGAGCTCATTTCTGAGATTACGGGGCTTTCTTTCCTTCTCGAGATCTAGGTAAAAAGGTCCCCGAAACTTGAATTTCTTTCCATGTGCAAGCCAAAAAGCACCTTTCTCTGAATCCTGGGGAAGAAGGGGAGGTGGAGATCTTAAATTTCCTGGTTTCCGCTGTGTTTCATGTGGAGGTTTATTCTTTATCACCTCGACTCAGGCTCAGCCTCCTTGCAATTGTAATGGCCCAAGAGAACTCTGCTGGAAAAAAAGGATATGAGCTGGATTTTGAAGGAATGGTGATTTTTTCGGATGGCAAAAAGAATGAAAGTTAACCTTGAACCCCTCAGATCAGCATCAGTTCTATTTCTTCTTAGCTCGGCTCCAAAATAAGCAGTCCGCCCGCTGTTCCTTCTCTTTCCTACTTGCCCCACTCTTCATCCTTCTCCCCGAAATGACTCACCTGCCACCGCAGGGGTCTTGATCTAAAGCCCAATCTTAGGATCTGATATTTTGAAAATAGAATCCTGGTTCTTTATTTTTACAGTTAATTATTTCTAAGTGAACAGCAGTTTCATAATAGTGGGAATGCCCACGGAGTGACTCAGCAAACAGCCATGTTGTTATTCTGGTCTGGGAAGCGGGGGCGATTCATTCAGCAGATAGCGTCCAGGAGACAGGGGGCCATCCCGTCTGCGCCGCATTGCTGTCTTTATCGTGATGGGTGGACTTCAGCAAGGGCAGTAGCTGGATCAGCCTTCCCGAGTGGATGTCCATTCTGTCGGGCCAATGCATGTCCATTTATCTCCGCCACCATCATCATCATGGCTATTTTGTTCATGAACCCACGATGGGCTGGCTGATGACAGAAGCTCTCTGAGGTCACCTGGCACAGTCATCCCGTCCCCTCGGGTGTTTGTGTCCCTGGGGTGGTGGATGATCTCTGCTGGGTGTTACCAGGGGATACAAAGCCGGTCGCACTGTTGAGTGCGCGGCAGGTCAACCACATGCAGCTTCCCTGGACCTTCCCATTCCCATTCCCAATTTTCTTTTAAAAATATTTTTATTGATTTCAGAGAGGAAGGGAGAGAGAGATAGAAACACCAATCATGAGAGAGAATCGTGGATTGGCTGCCTCCTTCATGCCCTCTACTGGGGATGGAGCCCACAACCCAGGCCTGTGTCCTGACTGGGAATCAAACTGTGACCCCCTGGTTCACAGGTTGATGCTCAGCCACTGAGCCCCGCCGCCAAGCTGGCACCCTGTCCCTTCTTGGTGCAGAGTGGTCTGACGCCGTGTCAGGCATCACATCTCAGTGCTGGCAGTCCGTGTGGGAGAAGGCTTTGCCACCTGAGCAGTAAACACATTGTGCTCGTGTTTCTGCAGAGATTCACAGCATGTTCAGGGAATCTGTGCTTTCAGTGTTTATTACTCTTCTCCGGCCCCTTCCTCTTGCTCAGGTTTTGAACCTGCACCGAGGACAGTGAGAGCATTGGGCTTCTGCTGGACATGAAGCAGCCCGTTCCCCCCACTCCGTCCCGCTGTTTTCAGGCCAGCGTGTGGCTCACACAACTCTCTTCTCCGAGGACGGATTCTGTCATAAATAGGGCTCTGGCCCCCTGAGTTCAGCCCTGCTGGTCTTCCTGGGGCACGCTGAATTCCCGCTTCCCACCTTGGCCTCTGACCTGCGCTCAGAGCCCTCACCGCGTCTGTGTGTAGTCCTGAAAGTCACCGGGGGACTGGCCAGTGTGAACACACTGTGTTCTGTCAGCGAGGCCCATAGGCCTGAGCGGAGTCGGAGCGAGTGGGTGGAAAACACAAGTCGTGTGGCCTACTTGTGTTCCCGTCGCGTTCAGATCAGCCGCAGCATTTTCCATCGCTTATTCTTCCCCTGCTTCTTCGCCCTCGCCTCCCTTTTCTGTGTTGTTCTTGGCATTTCCAGTTCTCAGTTACATCTGAAATAAGCTTTGCACATATTGTTCTCATCCATAGCTTACATCCTTTTTTCCAGGCAGCTCTATCTCCAAGAGCATCACAAGGTCAGAGCGATAACCTTGGCCTAACATGGGAACTAAGTATCATGTGACGTAGAAGCTACCCTGGCTTTTTTTTTTTTTTTCCCAAGGCGGCTCCATATATGTCTTTAGAGATGAAATAAGGATTTTTTTTTTTTTAAAAGGGAAACTTAAAAACCCGAATCGGTATCTTCACATTCATCAGGATCAAACTCCCTAGTTACTGGAACAAATAAACTCCGGATCTGAGCCGATTTTATTTTCCGCTCACAAATGCCAGTGGGTTGCATGCCTGTCCTGAGTGCGGCAATAATTCCTGCTTGCCGCCTCGCTGGGGTCTTTGCCATCAGGGTGTCTGTCGTCAGCCCTGGAACGGCGCCCATCCCTTCCCCTCACCAAACAGAACCTAGTTGTGTGGCTTCACTAAATCAAGGTCAAATACCAAACTCCCGTTTGAGGTTGAATACCGAATTCAAGGACAGGACCTGCGGAGAAGGAACCCCCAGTAAATGCTGACTGCGTAGAAACATTTCTAGAAGGGTCTGTATTTGCCGCGCACTTTAAGGGGGTCTGGGGAGGCAGTTTTCCTGCGGTCCACCCAGAGGGCCCACGCCGGGAAGCGTCCAGCCTGTCCCATCACAGCCTCCTGGAGTGAGGAGGGAAACCATTACTTTTGGACCCCGCTATTAGCTCTGGTACGAAGACATGGATGCGGGCGAAGTGCATTAGTCAGTCAGTAGGATGGACCCATCCCAGCTTTCTCCGAGCCCGCAGGGCCAGGATGTCCCTGTATTTGTGGGTTTCAGAGCTCGCAGCCACGCCTGTGATCTGGTAGCTCGTGACGTCATTTGCATTGCTTTGAATTTAACCCGCATTTTGTTGTGCGACTCACATTGCTCTCCAGCCATGTTTTCCCTCCAGAACCTAATGGCTCACCACCGTGGCGAGCGGCCCGCCTTCCAGGGAAAGAGAGGGACTGCCTTCCCTCCTGACTCCATCCCAGGTGTCAGGCGCCCTCGATTCCCCAGGCAGCTGGCTGCTGCTTCACGGCTGCTTCGCCGGCCTCCTGGCTGAATCCCAGACTTCAGGTTTTGTTTTTCAAAAGTGTATGTTTGTTGGTTTCCGAGAGAAAGGGAGAGGGAGAGAGAGGAACATGGGCGATGAGAGAGAATCCTTGATGGCTGCCTCTGGCCTGCCCCCTGTGGGGCTGTGCCCCGACCTCCTGGTCCATAGGTCAACACTCAGCCGCTGGGCGCTCGCCAAGCTAGTCCTCAGTTTTGCCTCCTGTTTTTGGAGGTGTGCAGAGCCCCCCTAGAACATCCTATTTTTTGCCACTGGCTTGTTTGTAGAAAAGTTTCATTTCGGTCAGGCTCAGAGTAAGACACAATTTTGCCCTTAG
This sequence comes from Antrozous pallidus, assembly GCA_027563665.1. Lineage (NCBI taxonomy): Eukaryota > Metazoa > Chordata > Mammalia > Chiroptera > Vespertilionidae > Antrozous > Antrozous pallidus. The sequence continues at coordinate 12,551,061 of CM050529.1, read as the reverse complement.
GATGATGTGTTTTTAGCTTTTACAATAATGGCCTCAACCAAAAGGTTGGTACTGTTTCTGTGGTTGACAGGTGTTTTCTGTGTATAGGTATGTTTTCATGGGTATCTTGATTTCCTACATCTCCATCAAATAGCAATTATTTATATTTGTGATACTTTAAATCACTGTTTATTTCTTCTTTTACATATTTCAGAATCTCTTCTTTTCAACAACAAATCATCATGGATTCCTACTATATAGCCTGTGTTTTCACGCAGAAAGAAACTCTAGTTTATTTTGTGTGAGCTCTATGGGTTAACGTGTGCTTTTTTCAACATCATTACCCTCATTTCTACCTTCTTTGAGTCCTAGTTTTCTATGATACACCTAGTAGAAATAATGTAAAATAAGTCTGAGGAAAATGAGTTTTTATTTTTAACTAATACTTTATTTTGAAATTAAACTCATTTTTTTTCTTTAAAAACATATTTTTATTGATTTCAGAGAGGGAGAAAGATAGAAATAGAAAAGAGAGAATCATTGATTGGCTGCCTCCTGCATGCCTCCTACTGGGGTCAAACCCTTTGACCGGAATCAAATCTGGGACACTCAGTTTGCAGGCTGACACTCTATCCACTGAGCCAAACCGCCTAGGGCAATGGTTGGGAAACTCATTAGTCAACAGAGCCAAATATCAACAGTACAACGATTGAACTTTCTTTTGAGAGACAAATTTTTTCAACTTAAAATTTTCTAATGCCACTTCTTTAAAATAGACTCGCCCAGGCCGTGGTGTTTTGGGGAAGAGCCACACTCATGTGGCTTGCGAGCCGCAGTTTGCTGACCACTGAGCTAGGGTTATTTTTTCCTTTCCATTGAATGTACTGGTTTTCAAAATTCTACAGGCTTTGGGTCCACAGTTCCACAGCACATCATCTGTGCAATGTCAGTCACCATCCCAAGTCAAGTCTTCTATTACTATTTACCCCCCCCCCCTTTACCTTCTTTCACCTCCTCTCCTCCTTCACGCCCCCAACCCAGCAACAAATGAGTTTCAAATCATCCATGGGACCAGTTGCCCCTGCCTTGGTATGACAACAGAACACACCCCGTGAACTGAGAATCTCAAATCAAGCAGTTGGATCAGGTTTCTTTAGCCAGCAGATGTCCCCAGAGCTAAACACATCTCTCATAAAACAGCCACACCATAACCAACAATGCCAAGGAAGAGAAACTTATCTTCTCAAGTGTCATTGTGCGATATCTTGAATTCATGCAGCGATGATAATATTTTCCTTTTTGAAAATAAAGAGGTGTCTTAAACGTTTGTTTAGACCAATCTGTCCAGAAATTGGATGGCCTCTTGGCATGGCTTCTTGTCAAAACAAACACCAGAACATTCATTTATGACCAGTGTATGCTGGACTCCTCGCACTCCACAGCCTGCAGGGCCTGGATGATGTCATGTGACAGGAGGATTCGAAATAGGCCCAGAGTCTCTGGTGTTTATATGGACTCTGATCACCTCCAGTCGACATTGAAAATAACTCCATAGTGGGGTGAGGTGTTCGAAGGCCTTTATGGAGGAGTGATTCTTTCTGGGTCTTGAATAATTGGGCTTTGGAACCCGGGAGGAGGTAGGAAAAGGAATTTTAGGTAGAGATTAACCAAAGTGAAGACCAAGGGCTTGAAGAAAAGACAGTTAATCCAGTGTGTGTCAAGGCGGGAAGGATACCCAGAGGGGAGAAATGGGAGCTATAGCCTGAAGGTCGCACTGGGAGTGTTTTGAGGTCCAGGAGATATTTGTATTCATGAAAATGACATGTCCGGATTTGTGTTTGAGGAGGTGATGCTTGTGGCTGTCCAGAGGGTGGATTGAGAGAAGAGGCAGGAGAGAGGGGAAAAGAGGGAACATAAGTCATCAAGCAGTGACGTTCTCTATTAGGGCAGTGCTAACAGAAAAAAAAAGCAAACCATATGCCAACTGCACCCAATGAGTGTAGAAGGAGGGTTTGGTGATATAATGAATGGGGGAGAGAAACACCTGATGATGATGATGACGATGGTGATGATGATGAGAAAGAAGAGGAGGAAGGAGAAGAAGAGGAAGCAGAGGAGGAGCAGGAGGGGACTGGACTCCCTTCCTAAGCCCCTGTTATTATATGACCTGCTTAGGTCATAGGCTAAAGCCTAAGGCAGAGCTAATTGGGATGCTGCCCCAGGGAAACTGAAGAATAATCCTTTTACAATCTGATCTGCACATTGCCCCGTCTCTTCCCTGTGTGCCCGGTGACCAGACATACCTGTACTGAGGACGACCGTGGCATTTCAGGGTGGTGTGTGGGTGGCTGATTATTTCATCATGGTTCTCCAGGCTTTGCTGGATTCTGCATCATCTTGATCTTTTTCCTGCTCTCTGTAGGCGATCTCTCCAGAGTGGTCTTACTGGCCTACTTAGGTGACACTTAGGCCTTCGGCAGACTCGTGAGTGATTTAGGAAATGCTTTCTGGTCAGTAGGGGGCAGAGTCGTCTAAAGAAGGAGCATGGATTAGACCCAACCCCTTGCAGATCTGAGTCAGCCTGAGAGGGGGCTCTGAAAGGGGTGCTTTGTTTTGTTAACATTCTAGGAAATTCTGAAGGTTAGCTAATTTGGGGACGTAGTGATTTGATCTTCCTGAGTCTCAGCTTTCACAGGATTGCTATGAGCATTAAATGAGAAAATGCATCTGGGTTTTATAAAGCTTCAACCACCATAAAATATCAGTTGTTACTTAAAAAAAAAAAGCGTTATTGTTGAAAGTATTACATATGTTCCCTTTCCTCCCCCCATTGACCTCCTCCAGACTGCCCCCCCTTCCATCCCAGGCAGTTGTTACTTCTTGAAATAACTTTTTTTGTTCCTTTTTAAAGGATTTTTTTTCAGTAGCTCATCAGTTTGAAGATTGGCTATATGAAAGCATATTATATTTGTTTGATTTTATGCATTCTCATAACAAAGACAAAACTAATAAATTTTGTCTAATGTACACAATACATAAATATAATTATCATGTAATTCTATGATAGTTTTATTTAAAAAATTTTAAATAACTAATATTTAATTGCAACTTTAAAATAGCCACGCACATATAAAAACATGTTAACAGCTTTGCCCTCAATAGTTTAATGTGCCCATAAATTCTTACTTTTCCTGGATGTGGACTAAAGTGATCGTTTTAGATCATGCAGAGGTGAACAGACCCGATGAAATGTGTCAAATTCCTAATTGTGATTGTATATATTTTCAGGAGACAACCCCAAATCCACTGGATGATAATTTTAGATGTTGAAGAAATGGTAGAAAGCAGAAAAACCTAGCTTACATTTTTGTTAAATCTGAGGAATAAATGGCAGTTAAAAATATTCAGGAAAATTAAAAAAGGAACCACTTGAATATATTTTAATACAAAAGACATTTATTATGGACACTTGATAATTTAATTGACAAATATATCCTGACTTCCCAGTTTTAAGAGCAATAGCTTAAATTAAATACATAGTTCTTCTCTTCATCTCTTTCAAGCCCATAGCAACTGAACAAGACAACAAACACGAACACCACTTTGTGTCAACAGTGATCTCAAATCACGTACTTTTCAAACAATCACCCAAATGAAGGCGATTTCAGCAGCTCAAGACAGTCTCTATAGAATAATATGCAGCATAGAAGTCCGTTGACCTTGAAGCTTATAGCATGTCTTAATCAGTTTCCAACCTTTGTTCACAGTCTATAGCTGGAATTGCCCAGCCTGGTCAGCTCTGAGGAGTTTTCTAGTCTGTAAGTCCCTCTGTTTTACGACAGTACCGAAGTGCCTCCTTCCTTCCACCGTCTCTTATCTTTCACCCGGACCTTCCTCAACCCTGTGCCTGGAGAGCGTCCATGTTAATCCATTGTGAGTGCTTTCATCTCTCCCTGGGCCTGACCAGTCCCCCCAAAGGCCACGTTGCTCACCCAGGGAGCCATCCGGGAACATTCCTTCTGGGTACTTGATACCATCTGTACTTTCCTCCAGCTGGGAAATGGTCACTTTAGACTATTCGCTTGAAGGTCATTGAGAAGATTTAAGTATATATTCGACTTGAGGAACCTGGGGTACGAGTCCTTTTCCATAAGGGTGTATACGATTTTCTGGGCTTCGTCAAAACACGTGGGGGTCGGAGTTTTGATCTTCTTGGCTGTAGATTCTCGAGTGTGAAAGTCAATGTTGATCTGCAAAGGGAAGTTCTCATTAGTTAACATGCATTTCCAATGTTTTGTACATTTTATGACATTATGTGTGGGTTTCTTTAAGCCCTCATTTAAATCGGTTCAAATAGCTCCTGAATGCCTGTTCTAGACCAGACCCATCCTAGGTGTGGAGGAATTAAAAAGAAATTTCACAATAAAGCCTTTGCTCCAAGTTAGCTCATTGTATAGTTGGATGATGCAGAAAAGGCAGATGAAAAATTGAAATGTCCCTCAAAAAGGTACGTGGACATTTAAAATTTATAGAAGGAAAGGGCACTTCATGCAACCGTTTATTTTTATTTTTATTTTTTTTTAGCTCGTACCAAACATATTTAACTGTGAGTATGTTTGCCTTGCACCGTGTATATGTCTGTGTTACACTAATCTGTGTTTTATCTTCATCCAAGATAAACTAGCTTATTGAAAACTTCCTGGCATGCAGCTCTGGCCAGTACCCAGTACTCCCTGCCAGGACCCATGTTAGCTAGTTTTGCAAAATGAATCTTTTATCCAGTCTTTTCATAGATACAGAAAGTTAGATGACCGTGGCCCTGAACTTTATGAATACACCTAAATATATAGCTGTGAAGTCACGGCACTGCAAAAGGACTTTGTCTGTTATATGTGCTGAAGGATATTTCTGTACCTAAGTTCCTTCATGCATAAAAGGATGATAATGAACTTGACACTCACTTGTTTAGCGGCGTCTGAATGCACAAAGGCTTTGTATATTTTCTCTGCCTTGCAATGCAGGAAATCAGACTCGGTCTTTTTATAGTCTTCGCAAGCCAACCAGAACTCAATGTTTTCCTCACTGAACTCAGTCTTCAGGAAACTTCCGAAAACATCTTGACCAGCTAAAAAGAGAGAGAGGGGTGAGATACTCATATTAATTGAGCCTCTAAAGGAATGACTTGGAGAACTTTGCTAGAAAATACTGTTTGATGCCTGTTCTAAAGTAGCTGTGTCATGGTTTGTGGAGATGGAAAGGCCTCTGAGTTCCCTTCATTTAGAGTTCATCTGGGGCCAGACACACTTGTCCGGGGCCACGAGGTTGCTTAGCAGTGGCTATGAAACTCTGCTTTGCTTCCATCTGCTAATTAAATTAAAATTCTACTCTGCTAGAAGCTACAAAGCAACCCCTTTTCTTATGCAGAGTATCTTAGGGAAGCAAACATTGACAAAGGATATTAACACCATGTTTATTGCTAACAAGTCTAATTTCCCTGCCCGGTTCCTATTAGTCAGAAAATGCGAGGCCTGTGCGTTCCTGTGTGTGATGCGCTGATTGTATTTGCAAGTGTTACCCAGACTTTCAAATGGGCCATTTCTATATCATGCATTTGTTTGGCTGAATCGTAGACGAAGTCAGGTAGCAAGGTGGATGTGCCTGGTTGAGCATGTTAGTGGCAAATCTCCAGGTATTGGTGGGGAAAAGAGGATGAGCTCACGTTCTAGACAAACTTCCCATGGACCCCTCTCTCCCAGGTCCTACTCCCAGTGGAACTCCCAGTGGGCCAAGGTAAGAATAAGGCGAACTCATTTCCTTCTTCACTCCTCTCATCAGAAATGCCTCACAAGACTCTTTAAAAATCGTTTTATTTTGTATCAGTGTTGTACCGTGTGTCATATTACATATCACGGGTCTTTGATTTTGAAACGTTGGCACCTCTGAAACACTTGCCAGAGGCAAATGGGCTGAAGGAGCGAGTTCGTGAATGTGTGCATGATGAACTATTAGCTGACTGAGGGGCTGCTGCTGCTGAAAACACATGCTCTCGGTAGCTTTTAGAACAGCCGTCCACACGTTGAGAGGATTGGCTGACTTTTAAGAGTGTTAAACCTCAGAACCCAGCACCATTTAAAAATTCGCTCCTATAATGATCCCTCGTTGGGAACATGGGATTGGCCTGGCAGATTGGTCAGTGGCAGAAGCGAGGGCCAAGCGATCCTTCCAGGGCAGTGAGACACAAGGGACAGAAGCTACATGTGACCACACAGCAGCTGTACTACAGCTCCCCAATCGCCCTCCCGTCCAGGACCCTGTGTCTGACTGACTCCCGTTAACCTGTGAGCCTGCTGGGCCGAACCCACACACACTTGGGAGCTCCTCTCTCCTTACCTCGGTTGGCAAGAAGTTTCTCCAGAGACTGCGACCACTGCAGCACTTCATCAGCAGACAGTCTGCAGAGGGTGAGGTTGGCACAGGTCAGTAAACGTGTTTTCCACAGTCAGAGCGGCTGCTGCCTTTTCATAGCTTCGCAGACTAAACCTCTAGTCCCGATACATCTTATTAAAATGTGTCAAAAACCAAAATTCCCCTTAGAGTTACAAAATGAAGTTTCCTATAGAGCCACTATGTGAAAATATCTGCCAACAGAATATGACCAACATCCAAGTGCATGTCTTCCAACGGTGCGGCAGACAGCAGATACATGCGCGCACACGTTGACATTTCATTTCCATTGGGAGCAATGCGCTCAGCCCCTTAGGCTCGCTACTTAATATAAGCAGAGTCCATTCAGCACAGTCCTGACCTCTTGCTGGGCTATGGGGCGAATGCACAGACCGCTTGTACAACGATAGTTGAGTGGGTTCGTGTACTCACATGTCCTTGGACCTGGCCGGTTTCATCCCAGATTCCAGATGTGGGATCATGGATCTCAGGTATGCCTTCACGTCCATTCTGCAGCAAACGACACGAAAGTGAGTGTCCACCCACCCTCAGCAGGATGCGTTTCATTGATGAAAAGAGAACAGCCTGAAATGAACTCCTCCCCCGACTAAGGCGGTCACGCTGTTAGATTAAGAGTGAGCCGATTTAAATCCAGAAAAATTCCCCTCCCAAGTTGAGGCCCAGTCACCATTCCCTTTTTAATACCACACAGAATATACTCGGAACACCCAACAGGTGATGGCTGTGCTCGGCTAAGCAGAGTGCTCGCTCCTCCTGCCATTTAAGGGAGTGTCGGTCCAAAGTCCCCAAGCGAGACAGCGACGGGCACTTACAAGGTCCTGGGCCGCCTCCTCTGCGTCTTGTCGTCCAGAAGCGAATGGCCGGTGCCTTTGAGCTCCTTCGGGGGCGAGAAGAGCATGCCCGGCATGCTGTGCACGTTGGGCGTGGGGACGGCTGCTCCTCGCATGGTCCTCTCGGGGACTGTCTGCGCCCCGCGTCCCCGCCGCTTTATACGCGAAGGGGCGGGGGCTCTGCGCTCAGCAGTCTGTTTATCAGGCGGCCTTACCGCAGACACTGCAGGTTCCTCCTTTCTCCGGCCTGTGACGCAGATCTTGAAAAAAAAAAAAAAAAGACTACAGTGATGTGCTGTGGTTGAAACTTAACCGAGTGAGAGCAGGTCGCTTGATTAGAAGGAAAGAACGTTAAACACACAGAGGCCCCACGTCTGAGGCGTGACCGTTACCAGGGGGTGGGTCCCGGGGACGGGGGTCTTGGTAGAACTGCACCGTTCAGGAAAATGCCTCGTTCGCAGTATTTATTGCATCACATAGAAGCTCCCTAGCAGGGACGCCTCCCCCGCTATAAAATCCACCTGGTCACAGTATGTTAAAGAGTCTCCCCCCCTGCCCCCCCTTTTTCAGGAAGCAGTATAAAGTAAACGAACCATTCTTTTGTTGGATTATTTGGGCATGGACCTGGTAGGGAGGAGAGGAAAGAGAAGTTATCTTCCTGGCTCCGCTCTCACCTCTTGTTTTCAGGGCAAGAAATTCTGAGAGGGGGCAGGTAGGTGGCAAGGCTTTCTGCTGGCCGGACATGGTGATTTTAAAGGGCGCAGGGACTTCCATATTTATTAGAAGTATAAGGGACCATCACACTGAGTTTATACACATTACTGCTTAGGATAAAAATAAAGTAAAATTTAAAAACCCCATGAGCAAGCACAAGTATAGCTAACGCAAAAATGTGGCTTACTATGTAAATATACTGATGGCAAAGAATTGCACAGAATCAGAGGAAAAACTGCTCGTGTTCAAACAAGAGTGTGTTTGGACAGGCCAATGTATATCATCGTCCACATGTTGGCACGGTATCTTTGAAGATTAAAGTGTAGCTTGAATGAAGATGAAGGATTTTTTAAAAGTCCCAAGGAACGGGATGACGGATCACTGGTGGGGTAGAGGGTACTGTTTACATATAGACGGTGTTTATCTGTGAAGAGCCCAGTTTGACTTCAGCCACTTTTGAGCTTTGCCCCTGAAAAGACAGAACAGATGTGGCTCAGAGAGGCGTCTGCCGGTATTCCTAGGCAAAGCTGAGAAAGGGCAAGAGAGCATTGATTGTCCTCACTTGGCTCCATCATCAGGACAAACAGTATTTGTTAAAAAAAGACGTTGCACAGAAGAAAGTATTTGTGAGGGAATCACATTTATAATCTTTCAGAATTCACTTCCTCCACCACCATAAACATATACTGTCTGCGGCAAGCGTCACTGGTGCCGGGAACATAACGTGATGCGCTCAGGAAGACAACTGTGAGCTGGGCTGGCCGCGGCAGGCCCAGACAGAAGTGATGGGGCTCAGAGACCAGGGACATACAGGTCTTGGTTTGTGTGGCCCGTGGTTCGGGCCACACTCCAGTGTTCTGTTAAAATCTCCAGCGTTGCTCTTGGTTGTTTATCTAGCTGACGTCTCCTCCCTGTGGATAATTGTGGGTCGGTTCTGTTAGAGAAGAAAGGATTTCGTGTTTATTCTGAATGGCTCACTGTTATTATCATCCATCTGGACTGATGATTCCCGAAGTATGTTTCTAGAGCACCAGTTCCTTTGGTGGTTGACAAGCATGATAAGGACTACAATAGCAGCAACAGCAAAAGCTATGTGGCCACTTAAGTTTGGGAAATATTGGGTCAAAGGTAAATGTTTTGCCTGGCCAGTGTGGCTCAGTGGTTGAGCATCAACCCATGAACCAGGAGGTCATGGTTTGGTTCTTGATCAGAGCATATACCCAGGTTGTGGGTTTTTTAAAAAATATTTTTTATTGATTTTTTGCAGAAAGGAAGGGAGAGTGATAGAGAATTAGAAATATCCATGAGAGAGAAACATCGATCAGTTGCTCCTGCACACCCCCTACTGGGGATGTGCCCACAACCAAGGTACATGCCCTTGACCGGAATGGAACCTGGGACCTTTCAGTCTGAAGGCCGATGCTCTATCCACTGAGCCGAACTGGTCAGGGCCTGGTTGTGGGTTTGATCCCCAGCGGAAGGCATGCAGGAGGTGGTCCATCAATGATTGTCTCTCATAATTTTTGTTTCTGTCTCCCTCTCCCTCCATCTCTGTGAAATCATTGACAACATATTTTTTTTTAAAAAAAAGGATAAATAAGTTTCTTGCTCACATCTTCTGAGAGCCTTTAATATGCGAGTACACACTTGCCAATGTTCAAAAGGCGGGTGAGTGGAATACGCAGCGGTTTCCTAGCATTCTTGAGACCTGGGCCCTCGTTAAGGAGGGAAATAGTTTGCAGAAATAATGTCCTCTGGACACCACATTGGGAAACTCTGGTCTGACATACAGATAAATGTTCACCTCTCGATTTCCTTAAACCCCCCACATGTTACTACCTCCGTACGAACTTTCAAGCTCAAGCATTTGCAAGCAATTGCGATCGCACGCTTCGAAGCCTGCGTGGAGAACTGAACCCTGAGAATTTCACTGCACACTTCCAAGCCCGACGGCTCCGTCAGAAATCCCTCCATCCCGAGTGGCTGCCGGAGCCGCCGGACGGCACAGGACAGCGTCCTCTCAAGGGCACATGCAAACGTCTGCGCAGAGCGAGGCACGTCGGGGAAGGTGCATCTACAAGGCTCATGAGTCCCTGGCAAGGCACTGAAAGTTCCCTTTCCGGTGCACACAGAATGCCCCGCCTGGCTCCTCTTTGTGAAATTCATGAAGAAGAGGCAGAGGAGCAGATAGTCCCCTTGCTGAGCCTCTGGCTCTGGTTGACACTGTGGAGGATTTGGTAAAAGCCAGCGGAAGAAATAGTGGCTCTCGCCAACATAACCTGGTTTGTGTAGCTCCTCTGCGAAGTTGTGCCCTAAGTAATCAGGTTGGAGTCCTGAGGAAAGGACTACCTCACGTGGTCTCGGTGTTATCATTTTATTGAAAAAAGTGATGCATTTATTTTTAGAGCCATTTCAGATTTATAGCAAAGTTCAGTGGAAAGTACAGAGAATTCCCACTTACTCCTTCCACCTCCCTGCCTTCCTCCCCATCCACACCCCACATCAGTGGGTACAGTTGTTAGAGCTGGGGATGAACTGGGCGACTCATCCTCACCTTCCACAGGCCCAGTTCGCCTTGGCCTCACTCTCCGTGCTGCTCATCCTATGGATTTCGACAAATGTGTGATGACATGTGTCCACCATTATAATATCACCCAGAATAGCTTCCCTGCCCTACAAATCCCCGGGTTATATTTTCAAATGTCTAGGAGATTGGTTCAGTACAACATTTCAGATTATGGCTACCCATTGGATAGGGAAATTTTTAATCTTTACTGAGTTGATTTCATGGGTTGGTTCTGATCACTCCAAGTGCCTGAATCCTAGTAGAGAGAGCTTTGCTGAATGACCTTTTCTCATATATATATATATATATATGTATATATATATATGTGTATATATATATATATATATATATATATATATAATTTTTTTTTTACACAGAGGAAGGGAGAGAGATAGAGAGTTAGAAACATCAATCAGCTGCCTCCTGCACACTCCCCACTGGGAATGTGCCCATAACCAAGGTACATGCCTTTGACAGTAAACGAACCTGGGACCCTTCAGTCTGAAGGCCGCCACTCTATCCACTGAGCTAAACTGGTCAGGGTCTGAATGACATTTTCATGCTTAATATTGAGGCTGAGCCTTCATAGTGCTGCTGAAGTTTTGCTGCAGACATTAGGAATTTTGGAGAAAAGGTCAATAATGAGCACAACATTTTATCTTTAAAAAAATCATCGGCTTGCATTTTTTATTATTTACTTTATCAGGGAACCATCGGTTAATAACATTACATTTCAGGTGCACAACTTTGTGACCTGGTGTCTTAATACTCTAGTGCATGTTTGCCACTTAAAGTCCAATCTCCCTCTGTCACCATGTATTAGATCCCCATTGCTCTCTCTGTCGCCTTTTTAAATAAAATGACAACACTCACTCCCTGTCCTCTCTGATAATCACCATTCTGTTGTCTATGCCTATGAGTTTGTTTTGTGTTTGTGTATTTCAAATGGGGACTTTCTGTTTTATATCCCACATATGAATGAAGTCGTATGGTTCTCGTCCTCTCCCATCTGACTTATTTCACTTAGCACAATACTCTCAAGATCCACTACGGTGTTGCAAATGACGATATTTCATCTCTTTATAGCTGAGGAGCATTCCATTGTATTCATGTCCCACATCTTGACCTGTCTGTCTGTCAGAGGACACTGAGGTGGCTTCCATGCCCTGGCTGTGGTAAATAATGCTGCAGTGAATGCCGGGATGCATATATCTTGATGAATAAGTGTTTTCAAATCATTGGGGTAGATTCCCAGAAGAGGGATTGCTGAGTCATGCGGTAACTCTAGTCTTGATTGTTTGATGAACCTCCATACTGCCAGCAGTGTGGGAGGGTTGCCTTTTCCCCACATCCTTTCCAAAACCGATCATTTCTTATCTTATGGATAACAGCCATTCTAACAGGTGTGAGGTAAGATCTGTTTTGGTTTACATTTAATTACATAGCGAATTAAGTTGAGCATCTTTTCATATTTCGTTTGGCCATCTGTTTTTTTTTTCTTTTTAAAAATTATCTCTTCAGGTCTTCAGCCCAGGAGATTGTATCTTATTAGTATTATTTTTTTTAAATCCTCACCTGAGGACGTGCTTATTGACTTTAGAAAAAGGGGAAGGGAGAGAGAGAAAGAGAAACATTGATGTGAGAGGTAAACATCCATCCATTGCCTTTCCATATGCACCCCCAGTGGGGAACGAGCACGCAGCCTAGGATTGTGTGCTGACCGGGAATTAAACCTGCAGCATTTGGGTGTACAGGAAGGTGCTCCAGCCAACAGAGTCACACTGGCTAGGGTACAAGATTGAATCTTAAATGTAGAAATATATTTATACTCTATACTCACCAGTGACATAAACAGGAATTTTAACCCATAGAAACAAAATGTCTTTATTTAACCACCTGTATTAGCAGTCCTGCAATGGATCAGACACAAATACTGCCCATAGGAAGGTGAGTGGGTCTCTGTCCTAAGGGGTGCACAGGGCAGTAGTGGACAGACAGACAGTTCAGCAAATAATCAAAGTGAAACAAGTGTCCCCAGAGAGGAATGTGTAGGGAGTGACTAACTCTGGGAGTGTGGGATGGAAGTTGCCATCCTATCTAATAAAAGAGTAATACGAAAATTGACCATCACTTCAAAACACAAGATGGCTGCCTCCATGTGGACACAAGATGGCCGTCACAATATGGCCTGCAGGGGAGGACAGTTGTGGGTATTTAGGGGTGACAGGCCGGTAGGGACAGTTGGGGGAAACCAGACCAGCAAGGGAAGGCAATTGAGGGGGACCCAGGCCTGCAGGGGAGGGCAGTTGTGAGCAACCAGGCAAGCAGGGATGGCAGTTAGGGGTGACTAGGCTGGCAGAGGAGGGCAGTTGAGGGAGACCAGGTCAGCAGGAGAGGGCAGTTGGGGAGACCAGGATTGCAGTGGAGGGCAATTGGGGGAGACCAGGCCTGCAGGGAGGGCAGTTGTGGGGAGATCTGGCCTGTAACGGAGGACAGTTGGGATGTGACCCAGGCCTGTAGGGGAGGGCAGTTAGGGGCAATCACACTAGCCAGTGAGCAGTTAGGGGTTAATCAGGCTGGCAGGGTAGTGGTTAGGGGGTCATCAGGCTGGCAGGCAGAAGCAGTTAGGGGCAAGCAGGCAGTGGAAGGCGAGAAGTTGGGAGCCAACAGTCCTGGATTGTAGAGGACAGTTGGACATCCCTTGAGTGGTCCCAGGTTGGAGAGGGTACAGGCTGGGTGGAGGGACACCCCTCACCCTGTGCACGAATTTTGTTCGCCAGGCCTCTAGTTTACTAAATAATCAACACTCATAGATTGTCTACCTGTTTCTGCATTTGAAGTCAACACCCCTTGGGAAGTACAAAAAGTGGCAATAAGGGAAATGGGTCTTGTAGCAAGTACACACCCCTCAGCATGCATAAAACTCAGGGAAGCATGGGTCCTGTGTATAGACATGAAATTTGGACAGGTTCTGTTCAGTTAGCATAACCCCTCAGTGGTTAGGGAATCCACACCAAAGCTCACTTCCTGGGTCTTTTCTGGCTCCTGCAGGCTCCAGGCCTAGGGGAAGGGCTAGCAACAGTGCTTCAGCTACATTTCCTAGAGTTTCCTTGGAAAGCTTCAAGCAAAGTGACTTTAGAAGGACTTTTTCTCTGTGTCCAGGGGGAGCATTGGTGGAGACATTGACACTGACTTTATATTATTTATGAGTAAAAGGACAATGTTTTGGACTTGCTTATGGTTTCCTTTTCTAAATGAAGAAATTAGCTGGTAGGTTTTAGTAAGAGAACATATTTGCAACTTGGTGAAACGAAATGATCTCAGGAGATGCAAATGGCACAAGATAAGAATCTAGTTTCTTTTTCTCATCCTGTGACTTCGAGTCAACACCAGACATCTCTTTTTCATAATTCAGGAGATTATAAGAAAATAGACCTTCAGTGAACTGGGGCACTTGTGACCCCATAAACCTTGTTCACCTCATCCTCATTGTGCCAACACATTTCCCATTTATAGGCTCATCTTCAAAGCCTTTAGTGGACGCATTAGGGGAATCTCTGATGAACGTTATCTCTGACATACTGCCTCCATCCCGGAATCATTTTCATTTATGATCGCATGGTGACTTATCATCGTAACAAGGCAGAGTGATCATGTCACGCTCTGTTTGACTATGCTTTGCAAATAAAATCCAGCAAGGCCTGCAGCATGGGCCATGGGCCAGGTTGAGAAATGGAAAACTGTTGTGAGTACATTGGCACATTATTTGCAGTTGGACTGGAAAGCAGAGGTACTCGAAGGCCAGCATGGAGGGGCAATTTGTAAAGGAAACTGTTTCAAAATTGCCAGAAGACAGCTTCAGGACATGACTGTTTTGAGGCGTCCCCTTTGCTACCTGAAATCAGAGCATTCTGTGAAACCTTTGGTGAGTCGCAATAGCACAAGGCAAGGAAGCTTCTCAGGATATCTTTTGCTAAAAGATGCATAAAATACATTGAGAGAAAGCACCGATGTTCCAGGCAGTTCTGAGCCATGGGGCTGGGTACTGAGAGGCTGAGTGTAGCTCCCAGGGAAGGAACTTGGGGGGCCATCCTCACTTTGGGTGGTGCCTGCTGCCTTAGAATAGCTCACCGCAAAGAGATGCCGATCAATATTTTCGCTTTATTATTATTTTAAAATATATTTTTACTAGAGGCCCGGTGTATGAAATTCGTGCACGGGGGGCAGGGGATGTCCCTTAGCCCAGCCTGTACCCTCTCCAATCTGGAACCCCTCGAGGGATGTCCAACTGCCCGTTTAGGCCCGATCCTATTGGGATCGGGCCTAAACAGGCAGTCAGACACCCTTCTCACAATCCAGGATTGCTGGCTCCAAACTGCTCACCTGCCTGCCTCCCTCATTGCCCTTCACTGCTTCTGCCTGCCAGCCTGATCACCTGATAACCACTACCCTGCCAGCCTATTGATGTCTAACTGCTCCCCTGCCAGCGGTTTGCCCCCAACTTCCCTCCTCTGCCAGCCTGGTCACCCCTAACTGCCCTCCCCTGCAGGCTTGATTGCCCCCAACTGCCCTCCCTTGCAGGGCCTGGAACCTCCCAATGGCCCTCCCCTGCTGGCCATCTTGTGGTGGCCATCTTATGTCTACATGGGGGCAGGATCTTTGACCACATGGGATCAGCCCTCTTGTGTGTTAAAGTGATGGTCACTCTGCAAATTACTTTTTTATTAGATAGGATAGAGGCCTGGTGCATGGGTGGGGGCCAGCTGGTTTGCCCTGAAGTGTGTCCCACATCAGGGTGGGGGTTCCCTTGGGGTGAGGGGCGGCCTGGGCAAGGGGCCTGTGGAGGTTTGCAGGCTGGCCACGTTCCCCAGCAACCCAAGCAGAGGCCCTGGGATCTGGGATTAATTTATGTCTACAATTGAAACTTTGTAGCCTGGAGTGGAGCCAAGCCTTCTGCTCGCTCCTGTGGCCACAGCCATTTCTGTTTGAAACTTTGTAGCCTAGAGTGGAGGCCTAGGCCGGCAACAGAAGGCAAAAAGCTTGGCTTCCTCCATTGCCAGGGAAACCCAAGCCTCTGTTCTCTCCAGCTCAGTGGCTGCCGCCATCTCTGTATCTTTGATAATTGAAACTTTGTAGCCTTGAGTGGAGGCCTAGGCCCACAATGGCAGGTGGAAAGCTTGGCTTCCTCTGTTGCTGGGGAAACCCAAGCCTCCCTCCTGCTCTCAGTGGTGGCAGCCATCTTGGTTGGGGTTTATTTGCATAACCTGCTCCTGATTGGCTGGTGGGCATGGCTTGTGGGTGTAGTGAAGGTACGGTCAAATTTGCATATTAGTCTTTTATTAGATAGGATTGCTTTCAGAGAGAGGCAGGGAGAAGGTAAGAGAGAAACATCAGTGATGAGGGAGAATCATTGATTGGCTGCCTCCTGCATACCCCATACTGGGGATCGAGCCCACAACTTGGGCATGTGCCCTGACTGGGGATCAAACTGTGACCTCTTGGTACGTAGGTCAACACTCAACCACTGAGTCACACTATTAGAGAAAACAGATACTAATGAAGTCCTTTCATAAAGCTAACTTGTGAAAAGCGGGACATACCTGGATCACTAGATAGCAAAGTGGTTAACAGCAGTGACTTCTTCACTTTTTTTTCTGTGATTTATTCCTAGAAAAATCCACCAGGGTTGCCTTGTTTTCTTCCGAAGCTACCCTACTTACTTCTCAGGATGACACTGACTGTCCTTCCGCCACATCTCCCAATGCTTCGCTTTTCTCTGTTCGCATGCTGGCATTCTTAACCACACCTGAGTGCCAGAGCTGATGGATATCTACTTCAGACTTGATTGCTGGGAAAACAGAAACCTCTTAGAGCCTGGTGGTTGTATCATGATTCACACAATTGCATTCAACCCTTGTTACTTGTTAATAAAACAAGTACCTCGTATACAGTGGCATTTTGGAATTTACCTTTTGCATCTTTAAATAAACGTGTCATTATTCCCCATGCACAGAGAATGGAAAGCTTATGAGAAACATAAAAATGATCAAGTGCTTTAGGATTTTTTCCCCCTTTATACAGAATTTCCCCTGATTTGGGACAGTTTCAAAGACAGAAAAGTAATGTCAGGAGAAGGTCACCATTCCACTTCCCTTTTTTTTAATGAGAAAAGTTGCTTTTTTTTTTTTTTTTTGCTATGTGTTGCTTTTTGTTTGTTTGTTTGTTTTAATGGCAGAAACCATACCCAACTATCAAATCAAACATCAGTTACTCCAAAGGAGGATGGTCTGGGCAGCGGGAGATCTCTAGGAGCCGAGGGCTTTTGCCTGGCCAACGTGACTCAGTGGTTGAATGTTGACCTATGAACCAGGAGGTCACAGTTCATATCTGGTCAGGGCACATCCCTGGGTTTCGAGGTCAGTTCCCATGGGGAGCAGGCAGGAGGCAGGCGATTGATGCTTCTATCTTTCCTCCCTCCCCTCTCCCCTCTTTTCTCTTCTCTCTTTTCTACTCACCTTCTCTAACCTCATTGGCCTCTGAGTATGCAGGTCAGTGGGTCTTGGAAAGCTTAGGGCTTCCGGGGCTCCAGCTCTTGAGTGCCAATAGAATCTGTAGTTTTTCACTTATACTCTACAAGCAAAGCACATTTCTCTTAAACATGTTTTTCCACATGATTTTAAGAATGAATCTGTTTTGCTCAATTGTATAGAACAAAGCCTGGCACATATGAGGTACTAAGAAAACCAACCTTGTTGAACAAGGGGTCAAGGATTGAGGATTACACAATGTGTTCAATATATACATATATATGAGTATTATTCAGCCATAGAAAAATGTGGTATATATGTGTATGTACACATATATCTGAATATTACTCTGCCATAGAAAATATGCTTTTTATATATATCCTAGTCTATACACATATATCTGAATATTTCTCAGCCATAGGAAATGTGATCTATATGTATATATCATCATATATAACAAAAGGCTAATATGCAAATAGACCAAACAGCAGAACAACTGATTGCTATGATGTGTACTGACCACCAGGGGGCAGATACTCCACGCAGGGGGAGCGTTGCTCAGCCAGAAGCTGGGCTCACAGCTGGCAAGTGCAATGATGGTGGCGGGAGCCTCTCCCAACTCCTGACAGTCAAACATCCCCCGAGGGTTCCTGGACTGTGAGAGGGCACAGGCTGGGCTGAGACACCCCCCCCCCAGGTGCACAAATTTTGTGCACTGTACCTCTAGTAATATACATATATATGAGTATAATTCAGCCCTAGAAAATGTGTTATATTACTCAGCCATAGGAAGTGTGATACAATGTACACATATATCTGAATATTCTTCAGCCATAGGAAAGAAGGAAAGGTTGCTGTTTGCAATAATGTGCATGCATCTGGATGGCTTTAGGCTCAGTGAAGGAAGTCAGAAAAAAACAAATGCTGAATAATTTTACATGTTGACCCTGAAAAAACCGAACTCATAGATGCAGAGAACAGATTGGCGATTGCCAGGGGTGGGGGCATGAGGTGTTGGGGAACTGGGTGAAGGAGGTCAAAGGTATGTACTTCCAGTTATAAGATAAGTTAGCCCTGGGGATCTGATATACATGACTTTAGTTAACAGTATTGGGTGTTTCAAATGTGCTAAAAGAGACCTTAAGAATTCTTATCACAAGAAAAGATGTGTGTGATGATGAATGTTGACTAAGCTTATCTTGGTGATCATTTTGTAATATATACACATAACAAATCACTATGTTTGCACACCTAAAACGAATGCAATATTACATGTCAATTATAGTTCAATAACACTGGGAGGGGGGGCAAGAAATGAAACATTTAAGTAGTTACACTTTTAAGAAGTGCTTGCAAAAAATGGTGTGTCTTTTTTTTTTTAGTTTTTAATTTCCTCATTGAATCAGGAGTACTGCCTATTCTGTTCTACTCAGAAATTGTCTGAAATCTCATAGGTTTAGAGAAATTGTGGCTGTGGACTGGGGTGTTTAGGAGAATTGACTTTTCTCTCGAATCTCCAAGAAGGATGTGCAGACATTGGCTGTCTTGCAGCTTGATGGGCAATACTGCCTTCCTACATAACGTCAGTTTCAAAGAATCACGTTCACTGCTAACTAACATACCACCTGCAGTGTCTTAACAAATGCAGAGAGTACACATTGTCAAGTTTACAGACAGCAAACATAAGAAAAAGAGGGTAAGCAAAGATTACAGAAGCCCACCTGAAGGTGGGAGACATCTGTAACACTATCAACAATAAAAAGCGTACATTTACTAGAGGCCCGGTGCATGAAGTTTGCACATGGGTGTGGTCTCTAGGCCTGGCCGGCGATTGAAGCGTGAGCACCTGCATGAAAGGGCAGGTCCAAGCTGACCTCTGGGCCCTGGGCAGCACCTGGGCCCCTGGGCCCCTACACACCCTCCGCCTGAGTCACGGTGCCCGAGTCCCCATGTGGAAATGCAGTGAGCGCTGCCAGACAACACGGGTCAGGGTGCAGTGTGGGCCTCTGAGCCTCCCAGCGGTGCCGCCTGGAAGCCAGGCAGGTAGTGCACTCTCTCCCAGCCATTCTCGCAGATGGGCTCCTGCACAAACCCATGGGGAGCCCAACTGGCCCCTGGGGTCCTGGCAGCTGTGGCCCAGCTTACCCAGAAGAGGCCGTGGGTGTGGGGCAGGCTCCTGGCACCTGAGTGTAAGGAAGTAAGAGCAAGCGCAGTGGATAGCCCAAATTCTCACCCTAAACCCCAGGTAGCCAGCAAGAGGTTGCAGCCCCCGGCCTGGGTGCCATGGGCCCTGCCCCTGCTGACTGCTGGTTCCCGTTTGCAGGTCATTCAGGCCCTTGCTTGCACCCACCTTGACGTGGTGGTGCCCCCCCCTCACCTGCTCCACCATCCCATCATGGTTCTGCTCTTGTTGGGGCCCATTAGGGCCAGCAGTGCCTCCACTGCTTCCTGCTGCCAGCCCTGAGTTGCTGGTGCCCACTATGTTCCCTACTGCCCCCCAGTGGTCAGTGCACATCATAGTGAGTGGTCAAACTCCTGGTTGAGGGAACAATTTATATATTAGGCTTTTATTATATAGTACTAGAGGCCCGGTGCACAAAATTCATGCGTGGGGGCGGGGTGTCCCTCAGCCCAGTCTGCACCCTCTCCAATCTTGGATCCCTCAAGAGCTGTCCGATGGCCCAGTAGGATCAGGCCTAAATGGGCAGTCAGACATCCCCCTCTCAATCCAGGACTGCTGGCTCCCAACTGCTCACCTGCCTGCCTTCCTGATTGCCCCTATCCGCTTCTGCCTGCTAGCCTGATCACTCCCTAACCACTCCCATGCCAGCCTGATTGATGCCTGACTGCTCCCCTGCAGCCTGTTTGCCCTAACGGCCTTCCCCTGCAGGCCTGGTCACCCTATCTGCCCTCCCCTGCAGGCCTGGTTCCCCCAACTGCTCTCCACTGCAGGCATGGTCACCCCCAAATTCCCTCTGCTGCCAACCTGGTCACCCCTAACTGCCCTCCCCTGCTGTCCATCTTGTGGTGGCCATCTTGTGTCCACATGGGGGCAGGATCTGCCCTCCCCTGCAGGCCTGGTTCCTCCCAACTGCTCTCCACTGCAGGCTTGGTTACCCCAACTGCCCTCCCTTGCAGGCCTGGTTCCTCTCAACTGCCCTCCCCTGCTGTCCATCTTGTGGTGGCCATCTTGTGTCCACATGGGGACAGGATCTTTGACCACATGAAGGCAGCCCTCTTGTGTGTGGGAGTGATGGTCAATCTGCAAATTACTCTTTTATTAGATAGGATAGAGGCCTGGTGCATGGATAGAGGCTGGCTGGTTTGCCCTGAAGGGTGTCCCAGGTCAGGGTGGGGGTTTCCTTGGGATGTGGGGTGACCTGGATGAGGGGCCTGTGGTGATTAGCAGGCTGTCCATGCCCTCCAGTGACCCAAGCAAGGCCCTGGTATCTGGGATTTATTTATCTTCTACAATTGAAACTTTGTAGCCTTAAGCAGAGGTCAGGACACCAGGGCTGCAGAAGCTTGACTTCCTCCATCGCTGGGGAAACCCACGTCTTCCTCCTGCTGGTTCTGTGGCTGTAGCCATCTTGTTTGGGGTTAATTTGCATACTCACTCCTGATTGGCTTGTGGGCATGGCTTGTGGGTATATTGATGATTAATTTGCATATCACTCTTTTATTAGATAGGAGGATTGGCAGGCCATTGTGGCTCAGTGGTTGAGCATTGACCTATGAAGGGTTCCATTCCCAGTAAGGGTGCATGTCTGGGTTGCAGGCTTGATCCCCAGTAGGGGATGTGCAGGAGGGAGCCAATCAATGATTCTCTCTTATCATTGATTTTTTTACTGCCCTCTTCCTTCCTCTCTGAAATAATTATATATATGTATGTATATATATTTATATAAAAAAAACACCCCAACGAAATCCACTTGAGCATTCTCCTGCACTCACTATCCTGTCCTCATGCTGAGGACCAAGCCTGGTATGTCTGGTTGTCACAACTCACCTTTCTGTGCACCTCTCCACCCCATCCTCAGACTACAGGTTGTGTTGAGCAGCCTGAGTAGAAAAATTATATCATTTAATCTGTAAAGCAGTTCATGAGGTATCTATAATCACTGTTTTAGATAAGGGTGTAGAGGCTCCAGGGGATTCGGGAACGTGTTCAGGGCCACACAGCTAATACCTCGTTGTTGATAGAGAAGGACCAAGCCTTTGCTTGCTCCATTCTCAGCCCTGTCTGGTTTTGTTCTCTCAACCCAGGAATGGCTCTCCCTTGAGAAGTGTCTTCCTTTGCTCTGTGGGTGGTCTGGTTGGTGGGTCACACCTCTGCCTTCATCCCCCAACCGCTCCCCCTCCCCCCAAATCTGTGGAGGCCTAGCCCTGCTCTGCCTGCAGGGCTCTGCAAAATCTGGAGTCCTTTCTCTGTGTTGCTTTTTTTTTCTATTTCCCCCCTGTGGACTATTTCCTCTGTCTCGGAATTCCCAGCATTATCTCAGCTCAGGGGGACGGTGGGCTCTGCCTCAGTTTCCCCACCCTCCACGGCAGCCTTGCCATTGTTTCCAGGCCTACTCCATCTCTCTGTTTCTCAGGGAGCGGCTGTTCTTTCTCGTGTGATGTCTTCAGAGCCTGAGAATAGTTAAGTCTTTGAATAAAGACATCTCCGCAAGTTCAGTGCCCCTGGTTTTTGTGTCCTTCTTCGGGGGGTGTAATGATTTTCTAGCCCCAACTCCTCCTTTGCTAGGATACTATGTGTTGACTGCAACTCATTCATGTCAGACATTTAGTCTTCATTTGATTACTGTTCTGATCTTCAGAGCATAATTACTTTTACCTTCTTGCATGCGTTGATGAATATGATGATTATGCTGGTTATCAAATACCCTGGACGTGTACAGCTTTCAAAGCGGAAGTATTAGACTGCCTCAGGGGGGGATGACATTTGAGGTTTGGAAGAAGGAATAGGAATAACTTGGCTCACGCTGGTTAAGTGACTGGTGTGAATGAAGCTGACCAATGCGTGTGTCACTGACGGGGCCAGGGACAGCTCTTGGGAGCGTGACTTCCCGCCACTCGTCCTAACCTCTAGACCACACTTCCACCATCCAGAACCTGGCGGGGGTAAGGAAGTGGTGCTTTCATTAGAGTCCTCGGTCAGGTGATATCTGGCAAGTCTAGATGTGTCACAGGTAGAACTAGATATTCATTCAAATAATGACCAGGCATCTGTTTCCCCCTTTCACCCGATGACATTTTTCCATTGATTTTTAGGGAGCGTGGAAGAGAGAGGAAAAGACAGAGAGAAACATCGATGTGATAGAAACACATTGATTGGTTGCCTTCTGTACGCACAATGACCAGGTCCCGGGACGGGGGGGAGCCTGCAACCGAGATCCATGCCCTTGACCGGAATGGAACCCTTTGGCCCGCAGGCCGACACTCTATCCACTGAGCAACACCAGCCAGGGTTATAGCCTCTCTTTTTACTACTACACGTGTCTTTCCCAAGTTGGAATCCGGTTTGGGACTTATCTCTCAGGTGTGAGACCCATAGCTTACAATCACCTTACCTCCCACGGCTGAAAGCACCCCAACCCGACCTCCTCCATCAACTTCATCGGTTGCTCTTTTCCTCACAGAAATGTTCCTCAGTGTATGAAGTAACAGTGCAGTAAGGCCTTTGCCTAATGTTCAAGTATGATTCAGAAACCAGCCTTTTCAAAATTATAAGGACAGTGTGTCATCTTGCCAGATTATTTAGGAACTGGCTTGTGAGTTGCATGGCTCATTGAACACCCTTGGCCAAAACTCCCTCTGCTCGGGGGTGTCAGATCCATCTATTGCATAGCTACTCTGAGTGTGTTATGTACATTTTTGCATAAGAAGGGTTCTTTACAGAGCCCACTGTTTTTCAAAGTTAGCGTTCCCAGATAACTGGTAGGACCATATTTTGTACCAAAATAGAAATGTGCAAAGACATTTGATGGCAGTAAGCTAGGTGAGAAACCCGAGGCCAGCTTTAATAATACGATTCCAAAGCAGTTCATGTTAACCCTACAGACCATGGGGGTTTCCATTAGAAAAATACTAGAATTCAGTTCTGTGAAAATTAGGGGCTTTCTGATGTTTAGCTGTAACAGATCTGGACTGAAAAATTAAATCTCACTTCATAAGCATCCTGTTCAGTTTTTTTTTTTTTCAGTGCAGGAAGTAGGTTCAAAAAAATAGATGAAAAAGATATAAAATAGCTATGCAGGATGCCCTGTATACTAGTTCATATTAATGCGGCCATTTCCAGGAATGGGTGGCTGCTTATTTTTCACGTGATAGACTTAAAACGCCACGACGGGAGGATGTGCACATTGAGTTAGATGCTCAGGCGTCATTCCTGGTGCAATCACATGTCCTTATATTTACCTTTAAGGAGCCAGGCAGACGGGTGCCCCTGAATGTTACATAGGCTCTCTCATAGGTTTCTTCTGTGATAGATTCTTCAATAAGCATTTCAAGATAAGTCCCTTCACCTATATCTCAGTTCTTTTATACTTCTCTGAAAGAATCTCAAAAGATCTTTGCTAGAAGGGCACCCTGGTTTAAAATCGAAACAGTAGACTTACAGGTCTTAGAGCATAAACACCTTTTCACCCCCACATATATATAGGAGTTCATCTTTACTCCAATACTATGAAATAGGTATTATTATTCTTATATTTCAGTGGAAAATCTAGTCTGAAATTTTTTTAAAAAGCGATGAAGGCTACAATCTAATAAATACATGTGTTGAGATGAGAACTTGCTATGTGCTATGTTTTCTGAGTATTTGTCAGTCTTCATAGTGACCCCAGCAGGGAAGGACAACCTACTGTCAACTCGATGAGGCAACTGTACTTGTGTCAGGTGTTACGTAAGGAGCCTGAGCTTACACAGTTAACCCTTTTAGGGCTGGAATTCTTACTGGGTGTCATACCCAAAGGCCGTCCATTTGGCCACCACATTTTCTTTTAGTAATGTTTTTATTGATCTCAGAGAGGAAGGGAGGGAGGGAGGGAGAGATAGAAACATCAGTGATGAGAGAGAATCATTGATCGGCTGCCTCCTGCACGCCCCCTACTGGGGATTGAGCCTGCAGCCTGGGCCTGTGCCCTGACCAGGAATCGAACCGCGACCTCCTGGTTCACAGGTCTGTGCTGAGCCACTGAGCCACGCCGGTTGGGCTTCCCTGTGTATTTTAATCACTACCTACGAAGATTAAAAGGAACATGCTCTAGGGCAGCACCATCAGTTTCGAGCTGTGTCATCCCCAAATGTTAACTCCCAACAGTTCCCAATTTATGGGCCCTCCAAGGTCGTCTCAAAAGGGGACTTGGCTAGTCATTCTGAAAGTGAGTTCCAGTGCGGTGCTTGCTCAGTGGAGGTGACCTGTCATGTGAGGTCTGAGGACCCAGGAGAGACTGGCTAGCGGACTGGCCGAGCCTGGGGGAAGCCCTCTGTGTGCAGGTGAACCTCAGGGGCGCCAGGCCCGAGCTCAGGACAGAGCCACAGCTTCCTCCCCCCGCCCCCGCCCCCGTCTTTGGCCTCAGGCGGCTGTCAGCACCCGGGAGCTCCCAGCTTCAGAGGAACCTAAAGTGGGGCAGCAACAGGAGCAGGAGAGCAACTTCTTACTCATTTCACTTTTTTTTTCTTTTTGGTGAAAATGGTTAGTTACTAGGAAGCACTTTGAAGACTTCTGAGGAATATGGAGTGAGAAAGTGAACATTTATGGTGAAAGAAGAGTCAGTGGAAGAGCTGGGTCGTACCCGGCATCCTCTAGTCCATTCGTGACGCTTCATCAGCGCTCTGCACACCCTGGAAAGGAAGGCCGAGGGCTTTGGGCTGCCCTTTTCACTGAATAGGTTGATGCTGTGTGGTCATTGTTGCTGTGAACCCAAAACTGGTCTAGAAATTAAAGTCTCATTCTAAAAAACAGGAAAATAGGTACAATTTTAGAGTCCTAAATAACCACTTTCCTATCACTTCATTTGTGATTCATGCCAGCATTTGGTCTCTGCTATGTTTTTCCACATTCGTTACTGGTTTACTTTAAACACCTCTGATTTATGCTCCATATTTCCATTCAGCTCCATTCCTCCCTGCTGGTGGAGGGAGGAATATCATTTTCCCTGATATTTCACTTCCTAATAAAATATTCTCATTCTTTATTGCACTGAAGTGAAATGAAGTGCATTTGGTGACCTTGGTCGTGGCCTTGTCCGATGCGGGAGTTACATGCCAGCAGAGAGAGACAGCGCTCGGCGACACGGTAAAATCTGAAAAGCAGCAGGCGGTTATGCAGCTCTCCTTGTCTGACACCTTCCCAGCAGCCAGGACACAGCAGCAGGAGAGACGGCGGGTCCCCCGGGTTTGGATGGCAGCAGGGGAAGCGTTCGAAGCTCTGTGCCGCCTGGTGGCCGTTTGCAGCCACCGGCCGTGCGTGCCCTCTCTGGCCTGTCATGTCATGAGGATCCAGAGCTACAGGAACTCACGTTGGGGGGGGGGGGGTCATCGGGAAAGGAGGGAAATGGAAAGTGGCACGTGAAGCCTGACCAGGAGATAGAAGCCGAGAAGTCCCGCCAGGGAACACAGGCAGAAAGTCCTCAGAGTGCTTTGGCCGAAGTGCTTCATATTTTATTCATCACACCACACGAGCATACAACCCTTCTTTTCCATTTTTGATTTTGCAACAAAACCCTTTCAGCAGCGATAGGTTAACCAAGTGTATGTTTGCTTTAAACACTGGGGTATGTCTGTTTCTCACGAAAATTGATGATGATAAAAGCGCACTTGCACAAAACATCTGTCAACATTTCCCACCCCCGGAGGGAGCTGCAGTGCTATCGCTGACCACGGAAACCGAAGACACAGAGGCGCCCAAGAAGCCCCAGCCTCTGCTTCCTAAATGAGTAATTGCTCCTGGGAGACTGCACGGAGGCTGCGGGCATCATCAGCATTTCAGACAGCCAGGAACCTCTGAAAAGCAGCCTGGCAGCCCCGAACTGCTCCACCTCCCAGAGGCCACCCTGAGACCTTGCAGTCATTTCGTCTGCTCACCTGAGAGTGGTTCCGAGTCCCCTGACGCATTGGCTCAAGAACCCGGTGCCTCTGAGCCCTTCAGGCAACCTTTGGACCCAGGACCGTCCTCCGGCTGCTGTTGGCCTCTGCCAGCTCGCATTTTGCCTTGGCTGCCATCTCACGGGTGTGATGTGGTGGCTGCCATATCAGGTCAAGATTGTGATGTGAACCTAAAACGTGGTTTTCAAGCAGGAGTTGCATCCAGAAAATCACCAGCTTCTGCTCACTCTATCTTCTACTCCCTCCTATTTTTGACTATTAGATCCTGTTTTTTGGAACATGTCTATTTTCTCCAATTGCCATCAAACAAATTTAAAAGTTGCCATTTATAAAGAGGAAGTGGCCCTAACCAGTTTGGCTCAGTGGATAGAGCGTTGGCCTGCAGACTGAAGGGTCCCGGGTTCGATTCTGGTCAAGGGCATGTACCTTGCTTGCAGACACATCCCCAGTGGGGGGTGTGAAGGAGGCAGCTGATGGATGTTTCTTTCTCATCGATGTTTCTAACTTTCTGTCTTTCTAACTCTCTGTAAAAATCAATAAAATATATTTAAAAAATAAATAAAGAGGAAGTGGTAGAGATGAGAATTGAGTTAGTATTCTAACTCTATTATTAGAGTTTGTAGTCTCAGTGAAACAATAGTCTTTAAAAAGTAGAGACACTCCCATTAGTCTTTTTATGTACATTTCATGGCACAGAAAATTTACTCAGTAATGGAGACTCTAGTAACAAAGATTCTTTGTTTGAGCAAATTTTGCTCAGGCTCCTGAGCCCCTTCTTAGGCCCATCTGTGTGCTTCCTGGAAAAATCCAGTTTTAACAAGACCTCTGTGAAGTTGGTTTAGCAAGAATCCCCCATCTTCCATATCTAATCACTCTCAATACCTATTGGTTTTCTCATCTTCCACCATCTCCCAGGTGATGTCCGATCACCCTGGCCTGTCTTCAGTAAGAATCTGTTAGATCAGTTTAGCTGGGAAATAGGCACACGAGCCCAGGAAGTACAACAAGTCCCAAACAAGATGAACCCAAAGGCATAGGGTGTCTGAATGGATAAGAAACTAAGACCCTTACATATATTGTCTTTAGAGA
Organism: Antrozous pallidus; assembly: GCA_027563665.1. Lineage (NCBI taxonomy): Eukaryota > Metazoa > Chordata > Mammalia > Chiroptera > Vespertilionidae > Antrozous > Antrozous pallidus. The sequence continues at coordinate 12,523,780 of CM050529.1, read as the reverse complement.
CCCACTTTAGATTGAAAGGCACACACAGACTAAAAGTAAAGTGGATGGAAAAAAATATTTGATCATAATTAAAATGCTAAAGACAAAAAAAAAGGATCTTAAAAGATAGCAAGAGAAAAGCAGTTAGTTACCCATAAGGGACTGTCCATAAGAATGTCAGCTGATTTGTCAACAGAAACATTGCAGGTCAGAAGGGATTGGCATGAAATATTGAAAGTGATGAAGAGCAAGGACCTCCAACCCACATTACTCTATCCAGTAGAGTCATCATTTAGAATCAAAAGAAAGATAAAGAGCTTCTCCCATAAAGAAAAGCTAACAGAGTTAATCACCACCAAATCAGTATTACAAAAATGTTAAAGGGATTTCTAGAAGGAGAAGGAGGAAGAGGAGAAGAAAATAGATACAAGTATGAATAATAAAATAGCAGTAACTACATACCTATCAATAATGATTTTAAATGTAAATGTACTACATGCTTCAATCAAAAGACACAGGGTGGCTGAATGGATAAGAAAATGAAACTCTTTCATGTGCTGCCTGTAACAGACCCGCTACACAGACTGAAAGTAAAGGGATAGAGAAAGGTATTTCATGCAAATGGAAATGAATAAGAAAAAGCTGAGTTAGCATTACTTATAGCAGACACAATAGCCTTTAAAACAAAGGATGTACAAGACACAAAAAAAGGATATACATATATACAATGGAATATTGCTTGGCCATAAAAAAGAATGAAATCTTACCATTTACAATAACATGAATAGGCCTGGGGGGTGATATACTAGGTGAAATAATCAGACAGAGGAAGCCAAATACCACATGATTTCATATATATATATATATCTCCTATCTAATGAAAGAGTAATATGCAAATTGACCATACCTCCAATCAAGCCATGCCCACAGCCACACCCACCAGCCAATCAGGAGCAAATTATGCAAATAAACCCCAACCAAGATGGCTGCCACCACTGAGATAAGGAGGGAGGCTTGGGTTTCCCCGGCAATGGAGGAAGCCAAGCTTTCTGCCTGCCATTGCTGGCTAGGCCTCCACTCAGTGTTACAAAGTTTCAATTATAAAAGATACATAATCCAAACAGAAATGGTGGCAGCCAGGGAGCTGGATAGAGAAGAGGCTAGGGTTGCCGGGGTAATGGAGGAAGCCAAGCTTCTGCAGCCCTAGTGTCTAGGCCTCTACTCTAGGCTATGAAGTTTCAATTATAGAACATAAATCAATCCCAGATCCCAGGGCCTTCACTTGGGTTGCTGGGGGGCGTGGCCAGCCTGCAAACCACCACAGGCCCCTTGCACCCCAAGGGAACTACCACTCTGATCCAGCTGGCCCCCACCCATGCACTAGGCCTCTATCCTATCTAATAAAAGAGTAATTTGCAGATTGACCATCACTCCAACACACAAGATGACTGCCCCCATGTGGTCAAAGATCCTGCCCCCATGTAGACACAAGATGGCCACCACAAGATGGCCAGCAGGGAAGGACAGTTGAGAGGTTCCAGGCCTGCAAGGGAGGGCAGTTGTGGTCCATCAGGCCAGCAGGGGAGGGCAGTTGGGAGGGACCAGGCCTGCAAGGAGGGCAGTTGGGGGCGATCAAGCCTGCAGGGGAGGTCAGTTAGGGGTGACTTGGCCAGCACAGGAGGGAAGTTGTGGGCAAACAGGCTGGCAGGGGAGCAGTTAGACATCAATTAGCCTGTCAGGATAGTGGTTAGAGAGTGATCAGGCCGGCAGGCAGAAGCGGTTAGGGGCAATGAAGGAGGCAGGCAGGTGAGCAGTTTGGAGCCAGCAGTCCTGGATTGTGAGAAGGATGTCCGACTGCCTGTTTAGGCCCGATCTTACTGGGATCGGGCCTAAACAGGCAGTCAGACATCCCTTGAGTGGTCCCAGATTGGAGAGGGTGCAGGCTGGACACCCCCTCAATCCCCTGTGCATGAATTTCATGCACCAGGCCTCTCTCTATATATATCGTTTTTATTATATTCCATATATATACGTACATATATATGTATGTATATATATGGAATATAATAAACACAATACCATCAAAACCAGAAGCACACTCATAGATACAGTTTCCAGATGGGAGAGGGGTTGGGGGGCTGGATGAATAAAGGGAAAGGACTAAGAAGGTCAAATTGGCAGTTACAGAATAGTCATGGGGATGTAAAGCACAACATAAGGAAGATAGTCAATATTGTAATAACTATAAATCATGTCAGGTGGATATAAGACTTACTGGGGAGTCATTTAATAAGTTATAATAAACTGTATAGCTCCTGGGCTGTACACCTGAAACTAATATAATATCGAATGCCAACTGCAATTGAAACAATGATTAAAAAAGGAAACAAAGACAAAAGAAATGGGGAACGTTCTCTAGACTTTCCCCGGAGATAAAGAGGTGGGCTGCAGCGAGGCCTGCGATTCTCAGGTCATGGCTCATCGTGGTTCACATTTTTCATGGCTTCCTCATCAGCAATGACTGGGAATAATGAGAAAAAATGGTAATAAGGTTATTGCTACTGGAAATTTCCAAGTGGTCCATGGAGATGCCTTTTTTTTTAAAGGAAAGAATATTCTATGAATCACAGTTCTTTGCATGAATGCCTTTAAAGGACATTAAAAGGTTCAAAGGGGATGTCCAGAGGGTAGCTCTGTGGGCCTGCAGTGAATGGATTCTTAGTCAACAGGGGGATTTCTCAAACCTTCTTGACGCCTCGCCCAGATCTGCACCTGTCAGCAGTGTTTGGCTGGGGCAGAGGCATTTACAAGCTCAGCTTCAGATGTGAAATGTCTACAACACACTCACACCTTTCTCACCCCTCCAGAGAACGGAAGGAACCTAAATAATGGGCCTTTGCATGTTTGACTAATTGCTCATTTCCTGCAAAAGCAAAACCTAACAGTTACATGAAAATAGTTCCAGGGATTAGTAACACGCTGTGTGTTATAAACTTGTTTCAGAGAACCCAAGCGCTTCTACAATAATTCTGCTTAATCGAAGGCGAGAAGGAGCGGGTCTCCCCGAGTCTGCCTCTCTCCTCCAAGAAATGTTCTCTCCGGCCCCAGTGGAAAATCCTGCGGCGACCGCCCGCCAAAATGACTCCGTTTCGGTTGTAGTTCACGGCTCCCACGCTCAACCATTGCTGTGCAGGTGGAATTGAAGGGACACTGTTCATGAGGGTTTATCCTGAAACTATAAACACTGGAGAAATTGATAACTTTGATGGGATCGGTTCATAACACTGAGTGGTACTTGAGGTATTTTACCTAGTTTTTCAGACTTGAGGTAAAAATCACAGAAAAAGTGTTCTGGAGAAAACCTCTTGACTTCATGCTGGAAAAGTGGTCCACTCTAAAGATATAAAGAAAATGGGCGTTCATAATCGCCTATGGCAAACCTGTATGGCATTTCAGAATCTTTTCTTAATGTATGTTTTCATTGATTTCAGAGAGGAAAAGAGAGGGGGAGGAGAGATAGAAACATCAATGATGAGAGAGAATCATTGATCGGCTGCCTCCTACACACCTCACACTGGAGATTGAGCCCACAACCTGGGCCTGTGCCCCTACTGGAAATTGAATCATGACCTTCTGGTCGAACCACTGAGCAACACTGGCCAGGCCTCCCTCCACTTTTTAAATCTATGAGTTCATACTTGTTCCCTGAGGGGAGACTTGAAAATCACCTGTGAAGTAGTCAGTCGACATGCTCTTATGTCTTCCACGGTCTGGCAGGAAGGTAGGCAAAGAGTCACTTCCAGCAGGTTAAATTCTGGGAAAGAATTGTGTGACTAACCTTGGAGACACCCGTCCTTCCTCTCGATGGGACCGGAGAATGGCCCTTGTGCTGAATGTGGAAAGAGGACTGCAGGTGCCCACTGGGGAGGAGCCGAGGGGCCTCTTAGAGCAGTGGCTCTCAACCTTTCTAATGCCCTTTAACACAGCTCCTCATGTTGTGGTGACCCCCAACCATAAAATTATTTTCGTTGCTACTTCATAACTGTCATTTTGCTGCCGTTATGACCCCAATGGAAAGACCTGTGTTTTCTGATGGTCTTAGGCTCTACAGCAGCGGTTCTCAGCCCGTGTGTCACAACCCACAGGCTGAGAACCGCTAGCAGGGTCACCTAAGACCATCGGAAAACACAGATATTCACATTACGACTCATAACAGTAGCAAAATTACAGTTATGAAATAGCAACGAAAATAATTTTATGGTTGGGGGTCACCACAACACGAGGAGCTGTGTTAAAGGGTCGTGGCATTAGGAAGGTTGAGAACCGCTGTCTCAGGGAGCAGTGCATTGTTCATTGTAGGTGGCAGGAGGTGTGGTGAGCTGACGGAGTGGCAGTGTGTTGGGCACAGTCCTGGTGTGAAGGCGGTGGCTCTGACTCTAGGACATGAGAGACCGACCTCATCTCTAAAGTAAGGCTTCAGCTTCTGGAGGGAGAAGACCTACCCAGAATGCCCCTGGGTCTTTCTCTGCCGGAGTCCCTACAGGAGTCAGGCCCAAGCCGGTGACACCCAAGACCCACTCCCGGGAGACTATTTCCCCGCAGCTGCCACCTTGGCCTTCAGTGGAGCAGAGAAGAAGCAGATCCTCCGTTACTACGGCTGTGCATCCAGCTCTCAGGCTGTTCGGCCAACACGCAGAGCCCGCGTCGCTGGGCCCCACGCTGGGTGGAGAGAAGCAGACGTGGGCCGGTGATGGGGGAGGACGTGCAGGGAGTGAACAGCGTGCAGACACGGTCTGAAGGACGCACGGAAAGCTCTGGAACCGGGGGAGGCCTTGCCGGGTCACAAGGAGACCCCAGCAGGGGCTCTTCACCAAGGAAGTGTTACAGGCCCCTGTCACCGACACCAGCGAGGTGTTCCCGGACAGGACAGCCCCCCTGAGCCAGCGGAGAGGGCTGTCCCCAACCTGGATCCCATCTTCTCATATAAGTGAACTTACAGGTGAGACCTTGACTGCCTCCTGAAAAGCCAGTTCACTCACGCAGTTAAAGCTGCATCTGAGTGAACAAAGCAAAGCTGGACCTCTACATCCTGAGGCGGAGATAGGCGCTCGGCTCCTCTGCAGAGCAGGCCGGGTGGGGGGTGGGGTGTGACGTAGGCTCCTGGCTGGGGGCTTCACACTGCGCTGCTGACTGTTTGGTGCAGATCAGTTCTCTCCATATGTGGTCCTAGGACATGTGCGGCCCAGGTTCCTGCAGTTGCTACCACAAAGGGAGCATCTCCGGGCCCTGCTCCGGGCCGTGGCTCCGGGCCCGGAATCCCTCCCAGCCTCCTTCGGCGTGGCGGGTGGAATGGGGCCCCTGCAGCCTGTGTTTGGGTGTTGCTATGGAAGTGTGTAAATAACAGGAACACGGCGGCCGTCTATGACAGGTGGTTGGTGCCCTGGAATTATGGCAGCGAGAAATCGCTTTCACGTCTCTGAAATGTGAGCTTCTGGGGTGACGAAAGGCATGAGTGTCTTTACTAAATGAGTTATCCTTATGGCATTAAAGTAGATGGACCAAAAAGCCTTCTCAGCAGGCCTGGACCACGGGGAGCCCTGGAGGCCGTAACTGGGGACTGCACCTGCGGACCAGGGGAGGCTGCAGAGAGGACCTGGTGGCCTCGGGTCCCAGTTATAATGTTGGCGTTACACACAGAGCTGGTTCACGTCTCACCCAGACGTGTGGTGGGAGGTAAACAAGATGGCTCGGAGAAGCCACCGAAGCCAAGGGCCCTCTTCCAGTTTTCCTGTTTGGAGCCGTGAGACCAGACTACCAGCTACTCAGGCTGATGTTTGGTTCATCTTCAGATTCCAATAATTGTTATGAAAAATTTAAAATTCTCATTTAAAATCAGAAGCTACCCATCATGAAAGGCACCGGTTTTCCCCACGCCCATTCTAGCGAAGGAACGGTTCATTTAAATGAGAAAGAAACAGCTCTCTATGCGTCTTTGTGAATAACAGTTCTTTGAATGCTGTTTTCTTCTGCAGACCATGCTCAGGTTTCCTCTCTGAATGAACATTTCTCGTTTGTGAATTCAAAGCACTCGGAGCCCCGTGTCACAGCTGCACCACGTGACAGGAATGCAGGGCAGCTGGCCCTGGGCGCGTCTTGTTCTCTTTCCTTCCTCCTCCTCGTCCCGGACTGTTGCCTTTGAATATTCTTTATTTCTTTTTAACGAAGAGGGCAAAGAAATGGTTCCACAAGTCCTTTTGCCCGCACCAAGAAATTCAAGTTAAAAAGTTGAAAACTTTCAAAAGAGTCAAGTTTTACTTTGCAGAATGCAGGGAAATGTCCATGGCTGGTCAAGTTTCACTAAGAGTAGAAAGACTCGCCTTCATGTGGCCTCTCTGTTTCCCCATCCACCCTGCCTCCGAGGAGAGAACGAACATGTTCCCTCTTGTCTTTGTGGTTCTTCATTAAAACACCAGAGAAAGAAATTAAAGATTTGTTTTTCCTCTTTACATCAGTGGTGTTTTTTTTTAAATTTATTTTTTATTTTTTATTTGTTGTTTAAAGTATTACATATTAGTACATATATCTCCTTTTTTCCCCAATTGACCTTCCCTCAGCCTCCCCTACCCCCTGTCACATGCTCTCATCTCCCCTCCCCCACCCGCCCCAGTGTCTGTGTCCGTTGGTGTGCTAATATGCATGCATACAAGTCCTTTGGTTGATCTATTTTCCCCCTTCCCAACACTCCCCAGCATCCCCGCTGTACTTTGACAGTCTGTTCGGTGCTTTACTGCCTCTGTATCTGTCTTTGTTCATTATCTATGGATAATGTTCTTTATTATCCATAAATGAGTGAGGTCATGTGATATTTATCTTTCTCAGACTGGCTTATTTCACTTAACATAATGATCTCCAGTTCCATCCATGCTGCTGCAAATGGTAAGAATTCTTTCTTTTTTACAGCTGCGTAGTATTCTGTTGTGTAGAGGTACCACAGTTTTCTAATCCACTCATCTGCTGATGGACATTTAAGCTGTTTCTAAATCTTAGCTATGGTAAATTGTGCTGCTGTGAACATAGGGGTGCATATATCCTTTCTAATTGGTGTTTCTGATTTCGTGGGATGTATTCCTAGACGTGGGATCACTGGGTCAAATGGGAGCTCCATTTTTAGTTTTTCGAGGAAACTCCATGCTGTTCTCCGCAGTGGCTGCACCAGTCTGCATTCCCACCAGCAGTGCACGAGGGTTCATTTTTCTCCCCATCTTCGCCAGCACTTGTCATTTGTTGATTTGTTGATGATTGCCATTCTGACAGGTGTGCCACTACCTGATATTCTTGTCTGAAATACTAAAAAAGTACAGGAGGCCTAGAAAAAAAAAGTAGAATTTTAAAAAAAGTTTAAAAGTATCTTTTGCATGAAGAACACTGTCTCAGAATAATTTCCAAATATCACACAGCCCAATTTTCCTTTCTTCCTGTTTGGCTCAGTGGATAGAGCATTGGCCTGAGGACTAAAGTTCCTGGGTTTGATTACTGTCAAGGGCGCATACCTCAGTTGCAGGCTTTTTCCCTGGCCCTGTGTGGGGTGTGTGCGGGAGGCAATCAATACATGTCTCTCTCACCTCAATGTCTCTCTCTGTGTCTCTCCCCCTCCCTTCCACTCACTCTCTCTCTCTTAAAAAAAAAAAAAGGAATCCTCAGTGAGGATTAACAACAACAAAAAAAGGGCCACCATAAGGAATTTTAAGAATTAATCAGATTCTGTGGCTTTATTGGCATTGTCTTATAGCAGATGTTTGGAATAAGTGCATAGTCTTAAACATAGACTTCGCTACAGCGATTCTCATTATATCCCTCTCATTACATGCTTTCTATCCACAAAGGCTGTATAATGTTAGCTCTTTTCAAGCACAGAACAAGAGATGGGGATGTAAGGGGCAGATATGAAAAAAACAACACTTAGGATCCAGTCATAAGTTATTAACCATCTGAGTAATTAGCATAAAGCTGTTGAAACGTCCAGCATGAAAAGTGATTCTGTTAAAAGATATCGGTGGTACACTGTGCTCAGAGTGAAGCCATAAGCAGTAAACAGCTTAAAAACCAGCAGGCCTCTTCAGACAGATTCTGGGTCTTCCTGTCCTGCCAGGTGCCCAGCTGAGTGAGACAGAGCCTCCCGAGTGGACAAAATCGCCTCAGACTTGCTGTTGGCTGTTGACTTTCTGAAGAAGGAAGTAGGTTAGTCAACTGTGTCATCTCAGAGTCACAGGGCTGTGGCACAGAGGTAATAGATTTGTGTATGTGCTTCATCAAAGGCGTCGCTGAATAATCCGGGGACGTAGGATGCTTTACCTTAGCCTTTCTGCAAAGCCTTGCTGCCTTCCCTTGGTTGGTGACTTCAAAGTGGTGGCTCAAAACAGAAGAAAAACAGACTATATCATGAATGTGAATTTAATTCTCTATTGGAGTCTGTCAAAGAATAGATTCTGAGCTAGTGGTTCTCAGCCAGGGGTGGTTTGGCGCCCTGGGGGCATTTGACAAGTTCAGGAGACAGAGAAGGTCTTGATTGTCATGACCCAGGAGGAGAAAGGGCTGAAGGCATCCAGTATTTAGAGGCCAGCGGTGATGGTCACCATACTGCAATGTCTGGGATGCCTCCCATGAAGAAAACTTACCCAGTAGTGTCCACAGTGCCAAGGTTGATGAGCCCCCTTCACATGATTTACCAGAAATGAGTAATTCTGATAATTTGCAAAACTTAATTTTTCTCCGTATGTTTTAGAGTTTTGTTATCAAGCAAATAGAACAGTTGGTCATGTTATACTCAGTTTGAAACTACAGGACACAGCTATAATTTTAAAGACATGAAAAGGAAACATATTTCCTCTTCTGTTTGGGTGTTAGCATCGATTTACTTTTTCTCAGCCGTTCATTCATAAACCCCAAGTAGAGACCAAACCTGAGAGTGTGTTGAATGCAGATTGAAGGGGGGAGGAGGAGTTCAGCTTCCCATCAAAGTTACAAGCTCTGCAGACATTACTGTTTCCCTTGACATACCGAGTTATTAATTTGTGACATCTCCAGGATGCCTGTCTTCTTGGCATAGGAAGGTAGAATGAGTTCACACAACGTCATTGCATGATGAGCACCACTGCGATTCTAACCATAACAAACAATGGGCATCTTGAACATTCTCTTTGTGCCCATCTCTCCCTGTGACTGAGGCAGGGAGAGAATTCTGGCAGAACACTTAGAGCAATGAAGTGGTAGACCACACTGGAGGAAACCTAGTCTCGAAGAAATCAGCTCATAAATACACCCACCTTGGCCCACAATTGGAATTAGAAAATATATGTGCATGCATCCTGGACCCAGCTGGGGGTAAAATGGCATCACATGCCAACAAGCAGTGAGCTAAGTTACAGTGACCCTGACCCTCTCTCAGTGTAGTTACTGAATACTATAGGCCCAGTGCATGGCATTGGTGCACTGGCGGGGAGCGTGAGTGCACCGACCACCAGGGGGCAGCTCCTGTGTTGAGTGTCTGCCCCTGGTGATCAGTGCACGTCATAGCAACTGGTCTTCTGGTTGGTCTGATTGTCTGCTGTTTGGTTGCTGGGCTTTTATTATACAGAATCTTCCTGATACACTGGTGGTATGAATTTTGTTCTGAAAAGCAGGAAAGTGTCCTGCTCTTCAATGCCTTATCTCCTTCCAGCCCACACACAGCACTGCTTGGATGCAGAGATTCATAATTAGTCTTTACTCCCATTCCATGTTCCCCATAAGCAACTCTTAAAACTAACAGACACCAACTGTGTCACCAGGTGCAAGCAAAAATCCAGAAACCATTCACTGCTAACCCTTTGCCTCCTAGACCCTGCTTCTTTCCCATCAGCCTGCAAATGCAACACACAGGCTCTGCCCAGCCGAGCAGGCAATGTTCCTAAACCAGAATACTTATTATCTGCATTTAGATCACTTATGACATCACAGATGGCATAGTTAAATACTTTCTTTACATTTTTGTGATCAAAGGTCATTCTTGAGATTTAAGAAAAACGAATCGTCTGTTCCAAAATCCTATATAATAAAGAGGTAATATGCAAATTGACCCTCATGCCCTCACAAAGATGGCTGCCTCAGTCCAGGCTGGCAGGGACAACCACACAACTGAACAAGCAGGCTGTGTGGGGCAACCAGGCTGGTAGCAGGGAGGCAGTTGGAGGTGATGAGGCTGGCAGGGGAGGAAGTTAGGGGTGACAAGGCCAGCAGGGAGGGCAGTCAGGCCAGCAGGGGGTTCAGTTGGGGATGACCAGGCCAGCAAGGGGGCAGTTAGGAGCAACCAGGCTGGCAGGGAGCGGGCATTTGGAGGTGACCTGGCTGGCAGCAGGGGACAGTTAGGGGTGACCAGGCAGGCAGGCAGGTGAGCGATTAGGAGTCAGCAGTCCAGGATTGTGAGACGGATGTCCACCTTCCGGTTTAGGACGTCCCCCAAGGGTGCAGGCTGGGCTAAAAGACCCCCTACCCCTGCACAAATTTCACGCACTCGGCCTCTAGCCAAATATAAAAAAGTATGCTGCTGCTACCAAAAACTGATTATTATGTTTAGAAAGAGTTTCCCCAACTTCTCTTTGGTTGCACTTCAAATTCCTAGTGTTCCATTCAAGCCAAGACATACTTACTGTTAAATGAGAAAAGAAAACAAGACTTTTTAATAAAGGAGAAATGGAGTAAAAAATAAGTATTGCTGTACAAATGTCATTAGCCAAGACTGATATGGCAATGGATCAAAGAAGAATCTTGATTCATCTAGAACATTCCGAGAATGTGGATCTTTACTTTTAGTTGCACCGAAGAGTTGAGACTTTTCTGATGACTCTGGTAGCTCCAGCCAGGCCACTCCCCTAAATACCACACTGCTGCCTCCACGACTGAGTGCCTTCCGTGATGAGAACTGGAACCCTGATGGTCCCCTTCTCCACCCCTTGTCTGTCTCCCACACTTCCTTGTCTCAATTCATGGTAACACCCGTGTTTCTGTTCCTCAGGCCCCAGACCTTGGGGTCCTTCATGCCTCTGAAATTTCTCTTTCTCCCTACACAAACCCATGGCTAATCTGTGTGTTTCATCTTCAAGCTGAATCCAGTCTAGAATATCTCTGTACAACCATGCACACTGTTTTTGGACCACACCACCATCATTGCTCACCTGAATTATTGCAGTAGATTCTAGCTGGTCTCCTAGACTAATTTCCACACAGATACTGTAAGATTGCTTAAAACCCTCCACTGTACCATCTCATCAACTTTCTCTTTTTTAAAGCATAGATTTTTTTAAAAAAAAATATTTTTTATTGATTTCAAAGAGGAAGAGAGAGAAAGAAATAGAAACATTGATGATGAGAGAGAATCATTGATCGGCTGCCTCCTGCACGCCCCACACTGGGGATCCAGCCTGCACCCCGGGCCTGTGCCCTGACTGGGAATCGAACTGTGACCTCCTGATTCATTGGTTGATGCTCAACCACTGAGGGCTAAAAGTCACCGTTCTTATGAGGATCTAGAAGGCCCTTCAAAGCATGTCCCCTCACTCTCTTACCTGTGTGACCTGACTTTGTGTCCTGCCTAAGCCAGCTTCATGGGTGTGTGACATGTGCAGTGACATAGGGCCCTGGGCTCAGAAGGTGCATGTGTTAAGGGTCTAGCTATCTTTAAACTTCTTAATGATTTTGAAACAAGGAGTTCTATATTTTTATGTTGTACTGGGCCCCACCAATGACGTAACCGGTCCAGTCTCCTACTGTTCTTCTCATCACCCACAGCCCTCAAGCTGACCGCTCACACTGCGTACACACTCTGGGTACTCTCCCTGCTCTCAGCCTCTGTACTTGCTGTTCCCTCTGCCTGACTCTCTTCCCCAGCGAGTTCATGTGACTCACCCTCATCTCCTTTGTGTTAATGTTTCAGTGAGACATACTCTGACCCCACCATTCATCCTGCAGACTGTCTTCCTGTGGTCCTTCCTTGGCTTTATTTTTTTCTCATTGTACTTTTGACCTCCCTACATATTAACATTTTTCTTAGTTATTATCGTATTTGTCTTTTATCAATATTTCTCCCTCTGGGATATAATAGGCTTCACGAAGGCAGGGATCTTTATCTGTTTTTTCGCTGCTGTATACATGAGCCTGATACATAGCAGGTACTTGAATATTTGTTGAATGGATGAATAAGCACTGGAGGTTTGATGTTAGTGGCGAAGATACAACCTCTACAGTTAATTATATTTAATGTGGGATAATAAACTACAGACAGTTTTCATTACAGACCGTGACTCACATCATTCACAACAAATCCTTCTGTTGTGTCCATATGCTACTTGTTTCACTCTGATTCAAAAAGCAGCCTGTCAGGATCCGCCAAGTTTCTATAAAAACAGTCATCTTTGGGCTAATTTTCAGATAGGAAATACTTTGTACAGAAGGCGTTGATGACTTTGCAACAGAAAGAGAAAAGTCTAGCCCAGCAGTCGTGGCTCAGGGGTTGAGCATCAACTGACCTGTAAACCAGGAGGTCACGGTTCGATTCCCAGTCAGGGCCCAGGCCCAGGTTGTGGGCTTGATCCCCAGTGTGGGTGTGCAGGAGGCAGCCAATCCATCATTGATTCTCTCCCATCATTGATGTTTCTATCTCTCTCTCCCTCTTCCTCTTCTCTGAAATCAATACAAATATATTTTAAAAAGTTAATATAAAAATTTAGTCAATTGGAACTCCTCCTTAAAAACAAACAGAATGCATACTTTTCCATTCCTAACCCTCTCCTTCTCCCCTCTTTCCCCTCCCCCATCCCCAATAACCACGTTGAAGTGCACAGAGAACTTTCTGGTGTGTAAAACTGAAACCTGTTGGTGGTGATGGCCGAGTCTGGGCAGAACTGGAGGCAGAAGTGAGCTCCTAGCCCTGACTCAGCTTCTGGGGTTTCACTTCCTCTCGGGGAAGCTCTCAGGCCCTGGCCCCTCCGTCCCTCCATGGGCTGTGCTGCAGATGGAGACTTCCTGCCCATCGGCAGTCTTGTCCTGTCTGGAAAGTAGCTGTGCAAAGATGGCTGGCTACCAGCAGGTCTCGGCCCTTTCTCTCTTGACATCATTTTTGTTTCCCCTTTGAATTGAGTTGAATCCTGTATTATCAGGTGCTGACCTTGTTTTCCATTTGCTGAGAAAACAGAGGCAATTGGAGGCGAATTCCTGCAAATTCCCATCATGGCATCTACCCAGCCTCTGGTCTCTGTGTCCAGAGACTCTTTTCTCTCCTGCGTCCATGTTGGAAAGGTTCATGTTGATGTCCTGATCCAACTCCTCCCTGTCCAGAAAGATAATTAATTACTCCAACAATCTTCTACTCCTCAGATTCCCCCCCTGCTGGTATGATCTTTCTTATCAGCATGTAAATATGGATTGAGTCCTAAAATACCTTCCCATTAAAAAAAGTTAAATCGCCTGGTCAGTTTGGAGTGTTGGCCTGTGCACCAGGAGGTCATGGTTCTTCGATTCCCAGTCGGGGCTCAGGCCCGGGTTGCGGGCTCCATCCCCAGTGTGGGGCGTGCAGGAGGCAGCCAATCAACGATTCTCTCTCATCATCAATGTTTCCATCTCTCTCTCCCTCTCCCTTTCTCTCTGAAATCAATAAAAATATATAAAAAAATAGATATCTTGATCATGTTAACCGCCCCCCTCAACTGTGCTGTCTCCAGTTTCTCTATTCCCATTTTATTCTGAGTTATGCTTTTGCTTTTGATATTTACAGAAACTGCCCTTCACCAAACTCTTCAGTCATAAGGACCAAGATCTCCACTCATCCACCTCTTACCTGAACTATGAGTAAAATCAGATGTGTTGCTTTTTACTTCCTCCTTGACATCTTTTTTCACGTCTTCCAGGACAAGTCTGGTTTTCCTTTGGCGTCACTGTTTCTTTTCGTTGTTCCTTGTTGGTCCTCTTCATCTCCTGACTTAATTCTAGAGTGGCCCAAAGCTCAGTTGTCAAATCTCTCTACTGTTCTTATTGAATTCCTAGGGGATCTTATTCCTTCTCCTGGTTTTAATGCCATCCACAAGCTAAACACATGCCTCCCCTTTAATTTGAACATTTAATAGGTCTCTCAAAATTAGGATGTCCGTATTTCCCATCACTCTTTTTTGCTTTTGCAAAATGCTTTCTGATCAGCATAAGAACTCTGTTTTTCTAGGTCCTCAGGCCATAATCTTTAGAGTCAATCTTAATGCCACTCACTTCTAGTCTGCAGTACATCCTGTTACCTTCGTCTTTAAAAAGCTTTGTCCGAATGAGTTTTTCTTTATCACTTCTCCGCCTACCAATCTGATCTAAGGCATCATTATTCTTTGCTTGAATTAGAGCAGTAGTAACCTCTTATCTAATCTTCCTTTTTTAATCCCTCATCTCATCCCACGTCTGTAGTGTATTCTCAAGGTGCCAGCCACGTGGATCTTTTTTAAAAATAGTAAATTATACACTCATCTGCTGAAAATCTTCTATTGACTTAAACCTTCATTCAGAGCAAAGTTAAGACACAGTGTCCTTCCCACAAGGCTCCGAGTAGCCTGACCCATTATAACCGCTAACTTTATCTCCTTGCGTGCTTGCCTCCACCCACAACTGTTCCTTGACCACGCAGTGGGGGAACAAATTGTACCCCCACTGAAAAGACGACTTCTTGACTGTCTGGATGACTGCTTATTTCTTCTCGATCTTTTTACATCTTGGAAAAGCTTCTCAACAAAGGCTTCCCTGATTGCTGTTGACGTGGCAACCCTTCAACACACTATCCCCCTTTGCTGGTTTCTTCCCATACACAGCCATTATGGTCACCTAACTCTGTATGTATACTTGTTACTGTCTCTTCGCACTAGGATATAAGTCCCTCAGAAGCAGGTACTTTTGTCTTTTTTAGAAAAATATATTTTTATTGAATTCAGAGAGGAAGGGAGAGGGAGAGATAGAAACATCAATGATGAGAGAGAATTATTGATTGGCTGCCTCCGGTATGCCCCCCCACTGGGGATGGAGCCCCCAATCTAGGCATGTTCCCAGACTGGAAATGGAACCATGACCTCCTGGTTCATAGGTTGTCACTTAACCACTGAACCATGCTGGCTGGGCTATTTTTGTCTTTTCATCCATGACACTTTCCCTGGTGCCTGGAACAGTGTTTACCACATAGTAGGTGCTCAGTAAAGACTCTTTTAATGAATAAGTGAATATATTTTGGCTATATATATTTATATATATATCCTATCGAGTAAAAGAGTAATATGCGAATTGACTGTACCTTTGCTACACCCTATGAGCCATGCCCAACAAGCCACACCCGCAAGCCAATCAGGAGCGATAGACAAATTAACACCCAACCAAGATGGCTGCTGCCCAAGGCCAGAAAAAGCCTCACCAAGAGGCTTTTTCCGGCCTTGGGTGGGCTGGGGGGGACCGGGGCTGAGCCAGCCAGCGAGATTGTTCCCATGGCAGGGCAATCGCTGGGTTCCTAAGACTGGAAAAAGCCAAGAGGCTTTTGGGCGGGCCGGGGGCTGGGGGAGAGCCAGCCAGCCAGCGAGATCCTATGGCAGGGTGATCACTGGATTCCCAAGGCCAGAAAAAGCCTTGCCAAGAGGCTTTTTCCAGCCTTGGGTGGGCCGGGGATAGGGGGGGCTGGGGCGGAGCCAGCCAGCAATCAGCCTGGTCACAGGGTGATCACTAGCTGGGGTCTCCTGGCTAAGGTCCCCTGCCCAAGGATGAAAGCCTTGGGCTGGGGGGTGAGCTGTCAGTAGGACATCCCCTGAGGGCTCCCAGTATGTGAGAGGGGGCAGGTTGGGCTGAGGGACCATCCACCCCTAGTGCACAAATTTCATGCACCAGGCCCCTAGTGTGTGTGTGTGTGTGTATTTGTGTGTGTGTGTGTGTGTGTGTGTGTGTGTGTGTGTGTGTGTGTGTGTGTATACATCAGTTTGTATAGAAAAATATGTGCAGGTTATGATTATGACAATAGCTCTATTAACTCAAAAGAATGTCACAGTGACACAGTGCACTTTTGTCTCCCCCCCCCCCCCCACCATATAAGTCAACCATTTATTCAATCCCGCAGAACATCTTTCTACTCCTCACCTGGTGAGCTTCATGCTTGTGTTGCCCGTGTTCCTCCCTGGAATGAGAAGGCATGCTCCATACCTAATCTCATCACTTGGCATCTTTACTAGGATGGTTATTTTTAATAGTCATTTTCAGCTCAAGGGTTTGCCAGGGTCACTAGCAGTACTGCTCGCCCCCTACCCCTAGCTGGGGCCCATGCTGATTCTACTGTGACCCAGAATGTGGGATATGAATGAAAGATTAAGAAAAAGGAAGAAAGTGCTTGTTGTTACTTAACCTGCTTTTTTCCAGGATTGAATGCTCTCTAAATGTGCAAATACCCTAATTTTTATATGGATGAATCTAATTATCCTTCCCTAAAACATGAAAATGATAAATCAGAAAAAAACATAGAAGAGTGCATGCATGATCCCTGGGTCTGTCATAATCTCCTTTGATGTATCTGAGTCAGCTACACGTGTGTGTGTGTCCCTGTGGATGTGCCTAGATGTTAAATGCATTTCAAGAGAAGGGGATTGTCGTGGAGAAATCCCCAAGATCTTATATTAGAAGCCCAGCATCTGGCTTCCCCGATGACGCCCGGGATCCTTGGCCAGAAGCAAATGGCATAGAGCCTTGTGAAGGTGACTCACGGTGAGAGTCTGGGAGTTCCTGGAATCTGCTAGGAGACTTAGCTTTATGTTTATAGTGACTTTCCTCAGGGCACCTGTGCTCCATGGGCGTGTGTAGGGAAGCCCAGATTCATTATGTTGTCCTCCAGTGAGTTCCGCCACGATGTTCCCTCTTGGACCTATTAATGGAAAGGGCCCGTGAGCAGACCTCGTCTACCTTCTGGCAACGCTAGAGGAAAGGCAGCCCTGGTAGGCTCTCTGTGTTCCGTGCACATTGTGTGGGTTGGGCACGTGGAGGTGAATCAGAAGGTTGGCCCTGTGTTTTCCTACAGTGGTTCTGCGATCGCAGGCTCATTACACAAGTCCTGACCACTGGCTTTTTCTGCATGTGGTTGTGTTGGGATTGTCTTGGTGTCTTAATCTCTTTGACTGAATGTGCTTTGGGATTGATTGATGCTGTTTTATTCAGTTGCAGTTCACAATGAACTGGTTAGTACGGAGGTTCTATTGATGTAAGTTACACCTGCATTTGGATGTAAGTGATGTGTTATTCATACAAAGAGAAATGGACACCAGGACCTTATCCATCGTCATCAGCAATTCATAGGGATTCACCTGCATACAATCAAGAGTAGTTATTGCGATCCCCTGCACCCATTTTATACGTCACTCATACCTTACTGACTATAACTTACACAGATTCAATCTGTAATTAATTAAAAAACACTATTTTTATGATTCCCATTCCATTTTGGGAATTGTTCTAGATACTAAAAGTAAAGCAGAGAACAAAACAGACAAGTCCCTGCCCTCCTGGAACTTACATTCTAGGGGTGATGGTGGGGGAGACAAAAACCAAATGGATAAATAAGTGATATAACACCTGGAGGTGATATATGAGCCACGAGAGAAAGCACACACACACACACACACACACTCACACTCACACACTCATACACACACACAAACACAAACACACACACTCATACACACACACACAAACACAAACACACACACAGGCATATACACACACACACACGCTCACACACACACACGCTCACACACACACACACACACACACACACACACACACACACACAGGACAGTGCTGCAGAGGAAGGCCTGGGGGTGAAGGTCCAATCTTCAGTAGGCAGTGCTCACCTGCCCATGTTTCCAACCCGTCCTTCTCTCTCTTCACCTGAGCTTCAACGATTAATTCTTTGTAGAAAGCCTTTTTTCTTTCTTTCTTAAATAAATGTGAGGGCTTCTCCCTTTCATGTCATTGAGCAAAAGTCAAAGTTTAGACAGTTTTTCCCTGGTCACACTTTCAGACCTTTTTTTACTGCTCACCTGGTGGTCTACGTGTTAGGCGACTTTTATTAAAACCAGGCCCAGTATCCCTTCTGGTGGCCATGACCTAAGAGAATTCCACTCACTTTTTCTGTAATGACCACTTGAGAGCGTTGCTCCTGCTCTGCTCATCACTCGAGCTGTTAATGTGTCAGAGAGCTCCTTCCTCTAGAGGGATGGGCTCCTCTCTAATGAATGGAAAGGGTTCCAGGCAATTTAGTGTCGCAAATAATATGTCCTAGGGAGTTATTTAGCCTCCTTCTTGTTCCCAGAATTTCAGTTGCTAGCTTTCTCCATAGTCACGGGTATTCAGTGGGAACAATGAAGTATCAGACTCTCCTGATGTTAAAGAGGAAAACACCTTCAGGAAGGTCAGAAGGTCAACGCCTTTAGGGCAGGGGAAACCACTGTTCTTACCGACACCTTCCCACTAACTGCCTGGAAGGCAGAACGAATGAAGGGGAATTGGGAAAGTGCTGTTTTCATTGGTAGCTGGTAGAATTTTGTGGATTTGGTGAGTGTAGCTCATGTTGCGTTTCTATCTGGGAACTTTCAGGCCACTGAAGGCGGAAGAAAGTGTTTCTTGGCTGGGATTTTTTGAGAAATGAGAACTCTTTTCAGTATATGATAAAACAAATCAACAAGCCAACCCAAAAGTCATTGCTCTGAACACCAATCTTGTTAGAAACACCAACACCAGCAGCACACTGGCTGTTCTGATTCAGTCCATTCAGTTGACATTAAAAACAAGGTTATTGATTTCAGAGAGGAAGGGAGAGAGAAACATTAATGATGAGAATCATTAATCGGCTGCCTCCTGCACGCTCCCCCCTTTCCACTGGGGATAGAGCCCAAAACCCAGGCATGTGCCCTGTCTGGGAATTGAACCATGAACTCCTGGTTCATAGGTCCAGGCTCAACCACGGAACTAGCTGGGCTATCCTTTTATTTTTAAACAGTTACCTCTGGGGATTATAGTTATACTTTGAAAACACTAGAGTCAGAACAGCTCAAAAAACACCACATATTGAGTGATTATTGGTGCCCAAGGAATAAGTAGAGCAAAGAGCAAAGAGAATGAAGAGGTGAGGCTTAATTTTGTTTTCTGTAATATCTGAGGGCCCTTTTGGTTGGCATACTGTGGAATTCTGCTTCCTTAATGGTCAGGTTCAAAATGTTCCTAATGCAAAGTCACCCATTCATGCGTCTCCCCCCTCACCCCCCCCTCGCCCAGCTTGGCTCACTCTTTCCTGTCATTCAGATGTTGGTTTACATCTCACTTCCTCAGAAACCCGCCTAACTTTTTCAGGCACTTCAAATAGATTCTCCGCCCCCCCCCCTCAGTTCTGTTGTAGCACCAATTTCAGATGAAATTCATGTCAATAAGCATGCACACAGTGCACCTACACATGTATAAGGATGTGTGGGCAACCATATGTGTGCATGTATATTCACTTAGTGTCTGTCTGACTTTGTCAACACACATGCAGTGTCTCATAGCATTCTTAGTTTCTTCTAAGTTTTGGCAACATTCAATAAATAAATGAATGAAACATCCACTTAGAAGTCTATTTGTTCATGTGGATAGAAGTTTGTTTGTTTTTTTCAGACCGATTAAAATAACACACAACCAAAGCTTTGAAAATGCATGGCATTTCCAGTTTATTTTGGTCTATGTTATTTAATGTGGTATCTCTATTGGTGATACTATCATTACGTTTATCAGATGGACATACTGGGATCTAGGAAACTATTTCACGATGTCCTAGATGGCAAGTGGTACTGTCTGCATAGCTTCCCACCCAAACTTTCCGTGGCCTGTGGTCCCACAAACGCACGTTTGGTCTACACGTGAGCGAAGCCACGGACTCATTCTTCATAGCCCACACCCCACCAAGCAGACAGACCTGCTAATGGCTGTCAACTTGTGTGTCGCCATGTCCTCTGAATTCATCGTGACCCGTGTGGAAACCTAGAGGCTTTCAGGTCATTCACCACGGTCTCCTAGAGCACTGGTCACCAACCTTTCGGCAACCTCATGGACCACCAGTGGTCCCTGATCACCGGTTGGCGACCGCTGGGAGCACAAGTCTTTTTATCTCTAAGGCATCGGTAAGGATTCTATGCAAATAGACGTTACCATGGTAACTTCTGCACGCTGTTATGGCCTCAGAGAAGAATTCCTGGTGAAAATATTTAAAAGACACAGAGTCAGCAAAGCCTGTATAGATCTTCGTGTTTAGAGTTTCCTCTTGTAAATGTTATTGTTTTGTTTGTCGTGGGCATGAGGGCATGGGTTTGGGGCTCTTCCAGGCCTTTTGAGCTCCCAAAGTGGTTTATTTATTTATTTTCAAAGATTGCAAGTCAGTGCTACAAATTTTGGTGCCATATTACTTAACGGATTTTATTTCTCTACAGTTGGTTCAATTGTGAAAAATAAATTTAATCCAAAAGGTTATGGGACAAAGTGCTATGATTTCACATTGAATCCAAGAAAGACTATCTTGGTGCCGACTGCTTTTTCAGCTGATACAGAACCGAAGAGATAACCCCAGAGCCAACGTTTCAGGTCCTGGACCAGAGCAGAGAGGGCGACGTGCCCTGAAATGGAACCTTGCCCTTGGGTGACACAGCTGTGACCATGCAAATCTGAATCCAGTGAGTGGGACCGCCTGGCTTCTGAGCGGATGTGTGCAGCCCTCCCAGAGCGGGAAACCGACCCGTTAAGCTGAAGAGTCAGAGGGCACGCTTGGCTGGTCCTCAGCGTTTCCAGGGGTGGAGGGGGCTGGCCAGTCAGCTCCCCAGGCTCTCTGATGCTGTGCCATCTGTGCTGTCAATCAAAACGAGCTCCGAAGCCCCTCACTTCTCCCGTGATGGTGATGCCTTCTTCCTAATTGGCAAGATCAGTCATGGTCTCACTCCTGCCACAGGCGGCGGTGTCCCGGAGTAAAACCCAGCTCATGCTCCCGGCATGGACCACCTTAGTCCATGTTCTGGTGGCGGGTGCGGGCAGCTGCTCAGTGCAGCGGGGCCGGCTGCCCGCGGATGGCAGGTGGGTGGGCATCAGTCTGCGCAGACAGTTCCAAAGTGAATGGTGCCCCCGCCCCGTATGGCACTATGTATGGGGCAGGTGACGTGCTTTGTCATCTCCAGTTTGAAGCCCGTGCCAAGATCTCCACTGTCCCAAGGCCACATGGAGGGAAACACAGGAAAAGCATGAACTCTCCAAAGTGGCAAACAATTCTTCACTTGGAAACCAGGCAATTCCAAGAGTGATGTTGTGTCAGGGAAGATAAAGTATTTTTATTATGAAGTGTCATGTAAGCTACATTGATAGAAAGTCTCTTCGCACCTTAGTAAATAAAGATTGGCTCATATACTTAAAGATTATATTTATCTGAAGAAATGGCAAAGTGCTAGCCTACAGGGGGTGCTCTCATCTCTCCCAACATCCCGGCCCGGCCTGACTTGTGTGTTTGCCCTGCACACATCTCCAGGGTCGTCACATCTCTCCGCTGATGAAAACTCTTCAGTGGCTCAACATTGCTGAGGAAGGAGGTCTGGACTCCGTGGCTTTGCTTTCGTGTTTTTTGAGAGTCTGATTTCAACCTGTGTTCTCGACCCAGGCTACCTCTGCACAGCCAAATGCGTCCCATCCCTGCTTCCTCGACTTGCCCAGCGCTTTCCAAATCCTGTGCCTTCACCCAGTCTCCTTCTGCCCTAACTCAGGCCTACTCTTCTGTCTTCGCCTAGCGCTTCTCTTTTCTGAAGCTCACACCAAGTTCAGTTTCTCTAAAGCATAGTTACTGCTACCTCCCGGTGTGGGTATCTATCTGATTATCAACACCAGTCACCAAGCCTAAAGGTTCCTTCCCCAATCGGATTGCAAATTCATTGATGATAAGTGGATTTTATCTATCTTTTTATCTCTATTGCGTCTGTAATGATACTAGGCACATAGTAGGTATTCAGAATATAATTTCATTTAGAATTGTTTGGGGGAATTTAACTTAAATAAAAATTGGTGAGGCCTAGCCAGTTTGGTCCAGTGGATAGAGTGTTGGCCTGTGCACTGAAAGATCCCCGGTTCGATTCTGGTCAAGGGCATATGCCTGGGTTGTGGGCTCGATCCCCAGTGGGGGGCTCAATCCCCACTGGGGGACATGTAGGAGGCAGCTGATCAATGATTCTATCTCTCTCTCCCTCTCCCTTCCTCTCTGAGATCAATAAAAATATGTATTAAAAAAAAAAAAGACAACAAATGTTAAAAAAAGAAATTGGTGAATCATTTCCTCCCAAAACTGATCTGAGAGAGTCTGTTTCAAATCAGCATCTTTTGACTTTGTGATGCATTTTAACAGATAGAATCCCCCTCCATAGTTGGCAGAAACCTGTCCTAAATTAATGTAGGTGACCTAGTACTTTGGGTGTATCTTGTAGAAGTTTTATAGGCTGCAGCGAGAAAAGCAAGTGGTCCCTGACATGAGTAATCCAGAGCTTCCCTGGTGAGTGGGATGGGTGCATTCCGGAAGCAGAGACTTCCACGCGAGGCTCATTTACACCCGCAGCCTGCAGAAGGAAGTTTTGGGCACGGTGGTGTCTGCAGTCCTGCTCAGCATGCGTGTCCCACACAACCACATGGTCCCTGCAAAACCACCTACATCCGTTCTCAGGCGCCCAGTCTCGCCATCGCGTTAATCATTACTGACAGCTGCAGATTTCTTTGTTCAGCCTCTGAGCTCTTTGTGGCAACGTGAGATGTCGTGAGTAGGAAGCCAAGTGGGTGCCACTCTAGAGGGAGGCATCCCCCCTAGAACTTGGACATGCCACCAGAAGGAGTCAGTGGGCGGTCTGCCCATGTCCTGCCTTGCCCTTGTAGCTCTTTGAAGGCAGGCACTGGGCCAGTGGCTTAGGGTGCTCAATGGGTGTTGGTTGGGTGAATGTTCGAAGAAAGAATGAAGAGATCAAGGAAGTGTGTATGGGAAGTGGAGGGAACGAATTGTAGTCCAAGAAATCAATTGATCCTTTGCTAAGCTACCACCAGTGAGCCATGAAATATAAAGATTGCAAAAGGAAATGTGATAGAGCAGCCTCATCAAGGCCCACTTAAAAAACAACTTTATTGTTGAAAGTATTACATAGGTCCCCTTCCCCCCACCCGTTGACCTCTCCCAGCCTGCCCCACCCCCACCCCAGGCCCTCACCATCCTATTGTCTGTGTCCATGGGTTGTGCCTATATACATACAAGTTCATTGGTTGATCTCTTCCTACCCACCTACCCTCCCCTGCCTTCCCTCCGAGGTTCCACAGTCAGCTCGATGCTTAAGGCTCACTTTTGACCTCATTTGAAATTAAAGCTTAGAAAGCAGGAGGGAAAGAATGGTCTGCCCCTGCCCCCCCCCCCCTTTCCTGGGTGCAGACCTTGTATGGCTGGCCTTACATTGTTGAATGCATATGTGCGCACTGGATCCATCAACTATATTATAGAAGGCACACACTGATGGTTTGTTTGGGCCCCTTGATGTTTAAAAGAAATAGGAAATGTTCACATTAATATTCAGATGTGTGTCTGTTCCTGAGAAATACCTCAAAACAGAGGGCTGGTGTGTATCCACAGACAGGAATTGTCTGAGGTTGAACAGCAGGCACATGGGTGATGTCTGCCAGCTGTTAGTACCAACAGTTTTTGAGGCACATAGAGCTACACAGCATAGTTTGTACTACGGGTGTTTAAGAATTCTTTTAAAAAATGTTTTTTATTGATTTTTGGTGGGAGAGGAAGGGAGGAGAGATAGAAACATCAATTGGCCTCCTCCTGCATGCCCCCTACTGGGGATCAAGCCAGCAACCCCAGGCATGTGCCCTGATCGGGAATTGAACCGGGGACCCCTTTGTTCATGGGTCAGCGCTCAGCCATTGAGTCATACCAGCCAGGCTAAGAATTCTTGATTAAGTGTAGAATGGGAGGGGTTCACAGAGGATGAGTAACAAGTTAACTAATTTTTAATTTAGCTGTGTGCCTTGGCCAGGCAGATCAGAAAAGACACTGGACTTGGGATTTTATTTCCTTACGCTAAACTTGCTTAGCTCTGTTTCTGCTTTCAGACACTTCGGGTCTCATTCTCTGACACGAGGCCCCTGCAGCTGTCTCAGTTTTACGTTTTCTGACTCTCAGTTAGTCATCCAGCACAAGTGGAGACTAAGACAGGGAGGAACCCCCAGGGAGAGAGGAAGGCCTGGAAGATGTCCTAGCTCTGGTGAGCTACTTATTTTGCATTGTCCCTTTAAATCTTCACTAAGACACAGTGAGGTGTCTCACTATCCTCAGTTTGTAAGTGAAAAACCAGGACGTGGAGCCGAGAACAAACGTGGTGGCAGCAGAATGTTTCCTTGTTTCTTTGCTGTCAAGCCTAGGTGCTTCTGATCTGCTCTGTTGATCGGGGGGCCTTTTTGTCCCATGGGAGATTGGATTGGTGATATATCAACCCTGAATTCCAGGGTTGGACTTATAACCATGTGACATTTCAAGTGATAGAACAAATATACAGCACGCGGCATGAAACCAAGCGCTTAATTCCTTTCTGATCGCCTGAAAAATCACTGCCTTTGCATATTGGGCTGAATTCACCACTGTAGACATTTAATGGTTAAAGGAACGAATAGCTATAGAATATGATTTATTCCTTTATGGAGGCAAATATCTATATGGAGGTATTGATATGTATCTATGTGTCTATCCATCTGCGGATGGATACCCCTCTGAGTTTTAAAAATTGAGCTGGGAGCATAGCTTGTTTCAGTCACATATTAGAATGGGCATTTCACAGGCTGACAGGAACCCACCTCGCACTGCAGTGTACCAGCGGGAATCACCATAACAAAGAGAATCTAACGTAAATCTCTGCGCGGCGGTTACTAAATGTATTTATAAAGGGCGCCGTGACAACCTCTGTGGTCTCCAAGGTGCTAACACAGAGCGAAATAATAAACTCTTCGTTCCGGGAAACCAGGACATCTTCGGGAATCGTGGAGGAGACACACACACACACACACACACACACACACACACACATCTCTGAGCAGACCAAGCCCCAACTGTGTCCAGGTGGGATTAACTCAGATACTGCTGGCTCCCACCCTGCCGGTTGGCCCGTTTTTGATAAGCAGGTAGCCAAACTGAATTAATTCTCAGCGGATAAGAATCGTATTTTGAAATAGACACAGTGTTGGCTCATTCATTATAATGAATGAACTTGAATGGATGGCAGGTACTGGGATGAGATGAGAAGGAAAAGGCCATGTAGGGAAGAAAACATATTTTTGTTGATGTTGAGTTCGGCATCTTACTTCCCAAAGTGACCAGGGCCTGGGCCGGCGGGAGCCCCGCCAGCTGCCGCCTGTGGCGTCCGACAGCAGCCGGGTCCTGCTTAGTGCCGAGACCCAAGGCGGAGTCTTAAGATGTGGAGGGATGCACAGCAAGAGGATGGATTTTTTTCTATAACTTTAAATAATTTAAAATTCGATAGCATCAAATTTGATACTTTACCTGTCACCCTGTACATGAATGTCTAAGGAGGAATGCATATGGTTTTATTTCATTTAGCTGGACACAAAAATAAAGACAGCTATTCTTTAAAAAAAAAATAAAGTTCTAAAATAGATTGTTAGAGCGAGAGGAAGGTAGAGGGAGGGAGAGAGAGACATCAATGTGAGAGTGAAACATCTATAGGCTGCCTTCTGCACACCCCTTCCTGGGGATCGAGCCCACAACCTGGGCCTGTGCTTCGACCAGAATCAAACCAGGAACTTTAGGTGCAGAGGATGGTGCCAGCCCACTGAGCCACGCCAGCCAGGGCAAGCTTGCTGTTCTCAAACGCACTACCCTGTTTCCACCAGCCACCCCTACAGCACGCACCAACACCAGCCTCTTCCTCCCTTTGGGAAAATTGTGTGCTGCCTGCACTGAAGATCTAAAGTATTTCGCTCTTCAAGCTCAGGAGTATTGCCCACAGGGCATGGCAGTCACAAGCTGTTGCACTAATTTATTTGCTCCCCCACTCTCCTGGCACTCTCCCCGCTGTAAGCCCGGTGTCGCCCCGCCATGGAGGTGAGTGGGGACAGTGTGGAGGAGATAGAGGATGGCAGAGGTTCGGCTGTCCATTGTTCCGTTCACCCTCCCACCCACCACGCTGGGGCCACGCCCGTCCTCTCCAACATTCACATGGTTCTCACTGAGATGGAGAGAGAGAGACAAGGGCAGGTTTCTCAAGTTCAGGTGGGGAGGCGGTCCTGGCCCAGGGAGCTCCTTGGCGAATTCTGTTTAGAGCAGAATGCTGTTCCAGTGGCTTGTTGTTGACTAACCATGCAGGCGTAGAGTTGTTCCCTCCATCTCCTCCATTCTGATCATTAAAAAAAAAAAATCCCTCTCTATTGAGAAAGTAGACATGTGGGAGAGAGAGGACGCGTGTCCTTTGCTTTGTGGAAGGTAAGATTGTAGGCGAAGGACAGAGGGGTAGGTAGTAAGGAGTGCCGCCCAAGTGCTAGTGGAGTGGCGATTCCGCTGCCGTGGTAAGGAGGCAGCCAAAGGGCCGCCAGGCTGGCCAGTGCCCCGCTGGGACCTGCGGTCCTCCTGCTGGCGCTTCTGAAATGAGGAAACTGCCGCTGTGGGAAGAGGTTTCTCTTCCTTTTCCCCGTGAGTGGGTCTCGGGGAGGGGCCTCTGGAAACCAGCACCTGCGACCCTTGCCCCCCACACTTCCCCAAATCCCTCCTGGGAGAGAGGCTGTTGTCTGTGTCAGTTCTGGGGCTCAGGGAAGGGGTGTGGAAATGAACGCTAATGACAAACTAGGGACAGAAGGAGGGAACGGAAATGCCTTGAGGATGACCTTAGTACCCAGAAGAATGACCTTTGTATCATAAAGTCTTATTGTAACTTTCAGATGTGAACTGAGGCACAGAGAGATGAGGCAATGTGTCTGAGATTTCCCAGCTAAAACAAGCGGAACCAGGTGTTAAAAAAAAAAGTCCATACTCTCTTCTGCTTCGTTACTCTGAAAAGCAGGATGCAGAGAGAGCTGGCTGAGATGCACAACCATTATAAATCGCGTTCCTTCCTGTGTAAAAACCAGGCAAGCACACCAATCCATTTGGTCTGCGTGTTTCTCTCTGTGGAATAGCTCCCTTAGACAGAAGGTGAGGAGCAAAACCTTCCCAATCAGGGAACTGTATTCCTGAGCAAAACCAAAAACGAAACAGCTGATAATCAGCCATCAAATTGCCAAACCAATAGATCCAGGCTGTCTTGGGTCTTTTGGGAGACTCAGAAAACTCTTAAGACACCATCTCAGCCTGTAACGCATCTGTGTCCCCTGGGGAACTGGCTGTCAGTGAGCCAATGGGCAGCACATGGCAGCGTGTGGACGTAAGTCACGTGCTCCGCTCTCACCGTAATGGATATTGAACTAATGAGGAGATTAATGAAAACGTCCCCTCAGGTGAGAGTTCTCCGTTGGATCTCTGTATTGACTTCAGTGAACCCCATGACTGGGTTCATCGCCGCAGGACGTTGGATGTCTAAGAGAAGTCCGTTGTGTCTGTGTGACCTGAGGGGTCCCCCATTGGCTACACAGAAGCAGGGACTCCTCCTGTACCCCGCCTGCTCTTCCCAGCCCCATCTCCTGCATGCACCCAGAACAGTGGCTTTTCAAAGTTCCATCACTGGTGAATCCTGTGTCCTTCATCCTTTTGGGGGCCTCTGTCCATGGGCACATTGAGTGTTGACTCAAGAACAGGGAGGGGCAACTTACTGTAAATCGATGAAGACCCTCACAAAAGACTGCAAGGGGTTAGGCCTCATGTTCACATGGGCAGGCCGCGGTGGGCTCTCAGTAGGTAGGATAAGCCAGTGTCTCTGTGACAGAGGTTCAGTGTTTCCAGGGAAATTCCACTGTCACCTGCCTCTGCTCCATTACTACTTAAGTTGCATCACCAAGGCCAGTTTCCTTGCCTGAGGCTTTGACTTTCAACTTTTGATGGGAATCTTACCATCGTAAAGCTTACCCACCACATCAGGGAGGTTCAGTTCAGCCTGTTGGGTACACTTTTTGTTTCTGATATTATATACTGTATATATAATATACAATTCGGTTGTTTTTTAAAATTTATTTTGATGGATTTCAGAGAAGACGGGAGAGAGAGAGAGATGGAAACATCAGTGTGGGGGAGAATCATTGATCAGCTGATCCTGCACACCCCACCCTGGGGATTGAGCCTGCAACCTGGGCCTGTGCCCTGACCGGGAGTCGAGCCGTGACCCCCTGGTTCATAAGTTGACACCCACCCACCGAGCCTTGCCTGCCGATCCCACTTGGTTGTTTTTTTAAGTAGTTCCCATATTTTTGCTGTAACTGATCTTTTTTCATATGTTGATTAGCATTTCCACTAGAGTCTTAATAATATTTACAGAAGTATTTTGAAATTCCTGTGAGAATTCCAACCGTTCCACCATCTGTGTGTTTGCTTCTGTTGACTAGTCTCTTAAACATAGGTCGTCTTTCTCTCACTTTGGCTGTTTCATAGTTCTTGATGTGATAACAGAGATCTCGAGTTAAAGAACGGTACGGACAGAGAGGAATATTATTGCTCCCCCTAAACCAGGCAAGGTCTTGCATGGGCAGCGGACTTGGGCCAGTCTGATGATTAGTTTCAGCTGTCTCTGCTTGGCTGTGGATTTAGTGAGGCTCAGGGCACCAACTGGCTTCCATGCTTTGGAGGTTGGAGACGCATGGGCACCAAAATGCTTTGCCCAGACCTTGCCAAGTTCCCACAGTTGGTCCCTAACAGAAGTAAGAGAAAAGTTCCCGTCCTTTGCCTCCAACTCTGCATCAGTTTACTTGCGAATACAAATGGAACTTGTGTTTTCAGCCCTGGTTGTCCACACACATTTTGAAAGTAGGAAATTCTCGACGCCCTTTTTGAAGATGCACAGTACAAAATACCACTCAGAGAAGTCTTGGAAAATATGTTTCTGAGATCTGTCTAGTGTTATATTTTTAAAGGTTTTCTAAGACCACATCCCCCCCCCTTCCCCAGCTAAGTCTGCAAGCATGTAAAAGCAGTAGGCTTGTTCTTATTAAAAGTGTGATTAATTCACGCCGTGATGGTTTCAATCAGCGGGTGTCTTTCTAGTGTAAACCATGCTGGGAAGTCATGGTCCGTTTACATGGACATCTGTGGCGTGGCAGGAGCCAAATGTTGTGGCTCACTTGTGCTGTAAATCGATGGAGTCAGTCCTTTAGCCACTGAACACCAGGCTGCAGTTTGAAAAGATTTGTGGGCAGTATTTTCCCGAAGAAAATCTCCCCCATATTTAGTTAACAGGCCGACGGGAGAATGCGCAGCAGCCTGTGCATTCCTGTCTCCTAGCAATGAGCCACCGCCACAGAGCGGCCGAGCAGGAGCTTCTGCGTCTTGTGCGGGCAGCGCAGGGGTGGCTGGGTTTGCGGGCCCCTCAGGAGACGCTCCCATCGGAAAACGCCCTCGGCGCAGACAGAGGGCAGTGCCCACGCCAACAGCATATACAGAGCCGCCTGACTTTTATGGACTTTCATGCACGAAGGCATTAAAAGTGACCACCGTTATTGGAGGTGACTGATGCGATTCTTTATTGTCTCATTAAAAAAAACACCAACACTTTGTATTGATTTCAGAGAGAGGCAGGGAGAGGGGGGGAGAGAATCAATGATGAGAGAGAATCAGGGATCGGCGGCCTCCACACGCCCCCTGCTGGGGATGGAGACCTCAGCCTGGGCATGTGCCCTGACCCGAGTCAGAACAGTGACCTACTGGTTCCTGGGATGACCCTCAGCCAACTCTGACCAGGCTCATTTTTTGTTGTTGTTTTTTTAATGATCATTTCGGGGCAACAGACCTACTATGTTTTTAAGAAAACAGGAAATACCATTTGGAAGACAGAGATGTATTTAACATTAAAATTTTCTCCACTCTTAATTGCCAAAAAATTTCTTTGAGAACTTAAACTTTTTAAAAAAGTACAGTTGTAGCCGAGACCGGTTTGGCTCAGTGGATAGAGCGTTGGCCTGCGGACTGAAGGGTCCCGGGTTCGATCCCAGTCAAGGGCATGTACCTTGGCTGTGGGCACATCCCCAGTAGGGGGCGTGCAAGAGGCAGCTGATTGATGTTTCTTTCTCATCGATATTTCTGGCTTTCTGTCCCTCTCCCTTCCGCTCTGTAAAAAAATCAATAAAATACATTTTAAAAAAGTACAGTTGCATATAGAGGTAGAAAAAATATCTGGGGATTTGCCTATTACCCTCAGGGTTAAGTTGAAAACACTTTCTTGGTTGAATTCTTAAAAACAATGGGGCAGTTGATTGCAGGATAGATAATTTCCTAAGGTACTTTTAATTCTCTTGTTCATCAAGGGCCACAGAATTACCATTTAGGCGGTGCTCTGTGAGAAATGAAACTACATGAGGAGAAATCAAGGTCCATGGTTGTTGCTATCTATGGGGTGGCAATTTAGTAGCATGACGGAGTATATGAGTGTGCTAAGATTATTATGCATTTTAGAAATGTGGCCATCTTGAATACACACACACACACACACACACACACACACACACACACTAAGTGGCCAGATTATTATGATCTCTGCGTGCATAAAATCTGGCCACTCAGTGTGTGTGTATATATCCTATCTAATAAAAGGGTAATATGCAAATTAACTGTCACTCCATCACAAAGATGGCAGCACCCATAGCCACAGGATGGCCATGCCCAGTCCTCTTAGCCCCACCGGAGTCCCCCAGTCCCCAGGGTGCGGCTGCTGAGACTGGGCAGCATGGGCATTCCACCCCAGCCACAGAAGGCCTCTGGGCAGCAGGCACGGAGCGGCCAAGGAGAGGGAAAGAACACTTGCACCATCACCCTGGCCATGAGGCAGGCGTTCTGCATGCAACACAAATGGGCCCCTGGGCAGTGGAGTGGCCAGGCTCTGCAGAGAGCTACTGGTGCACGGATTCGTGCTCAGGCCTGGTGCATGAATTCGAGCATGGGTGGGGTCTGGCCAGCCTCACCAGGGGGAAGGACGTGGGTGGTTGGCCGGCCTGCCTGATGGGCGAACTCCTGGTTGAGGGGACAATTTGCATATTAGCCTTTTATTATATAGGATATACACTGAGTGGCCAGATTATTATGTGTTCAGAAATCATAATAATCTGGCCACTCAGTGTGTGTGTATGTGTGTGTGTGTGTATGTATGTCCTGGAGAAGTATAGTATAAAACATTTTTGTGGTAAGTGATGGTATTGAGTCCATAGTAAATAAATGGAAACCTTGAGTAGTTGGAGAAGATTGAGTACTTTCCATAAAGGAAGGCTGTAAGATAAGCATGTCAAACTCAAAGGCTAACTCGGGCCACATATACAAGGTTTAAGTTTCTGTGGGCCACAAAACAACAAAAGCTTCAATTTTCATAGAAATGTAGGTTTATTTTGAACATTAACTTACTAGGCACTGAATGACTGCACAAATTAATAAGAACAATGCAAGTAAACCTATTTTTCTTGTTCTCTGAAAGTGAAATATTTCCTGTTGGGCACACCAAACAAGTCAGTCCAAGACTAATGACGTGGCCATCAGCTGCTAAAATGTTCACTGCTAGTATTAGTGAGAGAAATGGTGCGCCTGTGTGTAAGGCACATAAGGGAAAACATGATTATGGTAATCAATCATTAGTGAATGTTGAGGTTTGTTAATAATAATTATGCATAACAGGATATTGTAAGAATTAAGTCACAAAATTTTTACTATAACATTTCTTATATACTGTTGTATTGGCTGGGTGCAAAAATGTTGGTTGTCTTCACTATGCATGTGGCCTGAGGCACTGTAAGAGCAAGTACCTGCCCGCACCTAGGACCTGGGTCAGAAGCTGAGTTTGCCTGGTACACAGGGAAGACCAGTATGTGACAGGAGAAACGGATGCACAGATTGTTGATGCGCTGAGGACACGGTTTCATTTGTGTAGTGTTTGTGTTCAGAACGTTCAAATAGATTTAATCATCTGGAAAATCTAACTGGTAGCACATTCTGGAAAACAAGTGGTCTGGACTTTTAAACAAGCCAATGTATGAATAACCAAAAAGGCTGGGAAACTGTTCCAGATTAAAGGAAGCTAAAGAGACATGGCAGCTAATAGCAAGCAATGTGTGATTGCTGATGGCAACCTAGAGAGGAAAAATAAGTAACAAACACTACCAAGAACGTGACGGGTATAATTGGGAAAATTGGGAAATGTGCCGAATATTAGATAATGGCATTGGATTAGTGTCACATTTTCCCTGATTGAGATAAGTAGGTGGCTATCTAGGACGGTGCCTTTGTTTTAGGAAGCACACACTGAAGTATTTAGGGACAAAGTATTGTGATAGCAGCAGGTAATTCTCAAAGGTTCTAGCACACACATCACACGTTACAAGACAACTCATAGCAAAAGATTAACATTCAGGAATCCAGACAAAGGACATATGGATGCTTTACTCGTTTTGCAACTTTTCTGTAGATTTCATTTGTCAAACTAAGGAGAAAAATTACATTTTTGTTAATATTTAGATGTTTACAGTTCTTCACAACTACTTTTATTTACCTGCTGCTCATCAAACATCTGTCAGGAGGTCAGTGATCTCATGGCTGTATTGCTCTGAGTTTGCAGTGATTACTTTTGTGGAATATTTGCTAATGCTGGTCATTGACAAATTTATGGGTGTAGCATGATTGCAGAAATCCCGAAAATGGCTGCCGTGATAACCTTGGGGTACACACACACACACACACACACACACACACACTAGAGGCCCAGTGCACAAAACTCGTGCATGGGTGGCGGGGGATGTCCCTCAGCCCAGCCTGTACCCTCTCCAATCTGGGAAGCCTCGAGGGATGTCCGACTGCCCGTTTAGGCCCCATCCTGGTAGGATCGGGCCTAAATGGGCAGTCGGACATCCATCTCACAATCCAGGACTGCTGGCTCCAAAGTGCTAGCCTGCCTGCCTCCCTGATTGTCCTTAACCGCTTCTGCCTGCCAGCCTGATCACCCCCTAACCACTACCCTGCCAGCCTAATTGATGTCTAACTGCTCCCTGCCAGCCTGTTTGCCCCCAACTTCCCTCCTCTGCCAGACTGGTCACCTCTAATTGCCTTCCCCGGCAGGCTTAATCACTCCCAACTGCCCTCCCTTGCAGGCCTGGAACCTCCCAATGGCCCTCCCCTGCTGGCCATCTTGTGGTGGCCATCTTGTGTCCACATGGGGGCAGGATCTTTGACCACATGGGGGCAGCCCTCTCATGTGTTGGAGTGATGGCCAATCTGCAAATTACTCTTTTATTAGATAGGATAGAGGCCTGGTGCATGGGTGGGAGCCAGCTGGTTTGCCCTGAAGAGTGTCCTGGATCAGGGTGGGGGTTCCCTTGAGGCGTGGGGTGGCCTGGGCGAGGGGCCTGTGGGGGTTTGCTGGCCGGCCACGCCCCTGAGCCCAAGTGGAGGCTGTGGGATCTGGGATTAATTTATGTTCTACAATCGAAACTTTGTAGCCTGGAGCAGAGCCAGCCCTTCTGCTCGTTCCATGGAGACAGCCATTTCTGTTTGGATTTATTTAAATTCTGTAATTGAAACTTTGTAGCCTAGAGTGATGACCTAGGCTAGGGCTGCAGAAGTTTGGCTTCCTCCATTGCCCATGCAACCCTAGCCTCTTCTCTCTCCAGCTCCATGGCTGCTGCCATTTCTGTTGGGATATATCTTCTATAACTGAAACTTTGTAGCACTGAGTGGAGGCCTAGGCCGGCAAGGGCAGGCGGAAAGCTTGGCTTCTGCCATTGCTGGGGAAACCCAAGCCTCCCTCCTGCTGTCAAGTGGCTGCAGCCATCTTGATTGGGATTTATTTGCATAATTTGCTCCTGATTGGCTG
The DNA here is from genome assembly GCA_027563665.1 of Antrozous pallidus. NCBI lineage: Eukaryota > Metazoa > Chordata > Mammalia > Chiroptera > Vespertilionidae > Antrozous > Antrozous pallidus. The sequence continues at coordinate 12,489,698 of CM050529.1, read as the reverse complement.
ATGGGCATGGCTGATGGGTGTGGCTTGATTAGAGGTATGGTCAATTTGCATATTATACTTTTATTAGATAGGATAATAAAAGAGTAACATGCCAATTGACTGTACCTTTGCAACACCCACCAGCCAATCAGGAGTAAGTGTGTAAATTAACACAACAAAGATGATGGGTTAATTTGCATATACTGATGCCAAGCAGTTGGGGGAGAGGCAGGACACAGGAGTTCCATACCACCCCATCTGCTATGGGCCTCTGGATAGTGTGGGAAGGTGGAAAGGGAGTTCCAGGCCGAATAGAAAGGTGGCTCTGGGCAGAGCAGAAAGGCGGTGCTAGCAGCCAGGGGAAGGAAGGCCCATTCTTGCACAAATCTTCGTGCATTGAGCCTCTAATATATACATAATCATAGATCTATATCTATACATCTTTTTCTTGAGTGACAGCCTTGTGTAACAAAGTAGTCTTCAAAATGGTCTTAATCCTTCCCATCATTATAAAACATTTTCTTGTTAACATTTCCTTTTTTTAAGTGTTTATAAAACAGTTTAGATTAATTTGTCGGGCTATAATTTAATATGTATGTATTACCTATGCATTCTATGCTGATCACTTGTCCAGGGGCGGCTTTGCCCGCAGGGAACTTACACGGTTATGAACATATGACTGACCAGTTTACTCCAGGAAACATCAGATCATAATGGATAAGAATTTTTGTGTGTCTCAAGGATGCTGAGAAAAAAGTGCTGCAGTGTTCCCATAATAGTGGGATTGGGAGAAAGACACTTGGATAAATTATACTGAGGCCAGAAATTTGGGTTGTTTCCAAGGAATCATGACTTCCTAGAAGCTCCCCAAAATAGGTAATTCTCCTTATTTAGAGTCATACTAAGTGCTTCCCCCTTTAGTCACTCTATTAGGAGAGTTTGGTCAGAGGGGTTCTTTGGCAGCGTGCTCCCTGCCCCAACCCCCGCCCCCATCCCCGAGAGCATCTGGAAGGAGTCATCCTTTCATAGTCTTTCCATGCACTGAGGTGATTAATTCCAGCTCTGATAATGAGTCGATGCTTTTTCTAGAGGAGCTGGTGGGCACGCACTGCTGATTCAATCACCCCTCACATCCTGTCCCTAGTGGGACTTGACCTCCCTTTTGGGAAGACTGGCCAGTTCAGTGCCAGGCTGTAACCGTGAAACAAAGCCACGTTAAACATTGCACAACCTCAAAACTTGGCTGTGAAAATGCCATCCTCCAAACAACAATTCCACTATTTTGTTTGAGGACCATGAGTTTATTTAATCTGGTTTTGCCTTCTATGGACGGGAAGTTAGTATGAATAGAAAGTTCATCTCAGCATTCAGCAGAATCCCAATAATGCAGCCACGAAATAAAAGCAACATTGTCATTTTTATAAATCAATATCATGGTTCACCTTACCATGTAGACCTGGTAACCAAAGAAGATTGAACCTTGATCTTCTCTAAAATAGAGCACAGAGAAATACACAACAGAATCTCCAAGACGACAATTGGGAGGACAGCTTTCATAGACAGTTGGGATTTCAGAAACTGACTAGTAAGTGGGTCATGTGATTTGTTGACTGTGCAGTATGGGTGGAGGTGGGGGAAAGGGGCAGACATGGCCATGCAATGAAGTGTCCAAAAGCTAGACTTATAGCAAATGCATCGAGTGTGTTTTGAGATGGAATATCAAACAGCATAAAAGAGAATAGAAATGGAAGATTAGGAGAAGCAAGGTCAAAGGATTTAGAATGTTTTAATCTACCAATATTATAAAAATGATTAGAGACTTTATTCCCAGAATGAAGATGCTGGGAACTTCAGGTTGAATAATGAAGGTTGATGATTTCCAGTTCACTTTCTATACTTAACGGAAAATGTATATTCAAAGTCCTATATGCATACATTTAAAAAGAAAGCAAAGAAAGTTAACCAAGCTCCCTTTCAGTGCTAGACATTGAAAATGAACAGCAACTGAATCCAAAGAATATAAAAGAAAGAATGATAGAAGAAAGAAAATTAATAGACTATAAGAAACACATAGCCCTAGCTGGTGTGGCTCAGTAGATAGAGTGTCGGCTTTCTGACTGAGTGGGTCCCAGGTTTGATTCCGGTCAGGGCACATGCCAGGTTGTGGGCTTAATCCCCAGTGGGGGGCGTGCAGGAAGCGGCCAATCACTGATTCTCTCTCATCATTGATGTTTCTGTCTCCTTCTACCACTTCCTTCCTTTTTGAAATTAATAAAAATATTGAAAAATAGAAACACATAATCAAAGGGATCAATAAAATCAAAGCTGCTAAATTTAAAAACATGGCTAAACCCTTAGCAAATGTGACATGTAATGCGGAAAAATAGAAAATGTCTCCATTCACATCAGGAACAAGGCTGGTTCCATCACTGCTTTAGACCTCGGTATGCTTAAGGCCTCAAGCAATAGAGCAAGAAAAAAAATGTAATGTTAGCAAAGTAGGAGATAAAATTGACATTATTTGCAGAAGATAAAATCATATATATGGAAAATTGAAGAGAGTTTACACATAATGAGTATTGATAAATAAGAGAATTTAGCACATTTGTTGACTACAGCCAGTGTACTAAAAAGTGGTTGCATTCATATATATATCAGCAACACTTAGAAATAAACATTTAAGAACTAGTACTCCTTAAAGCAATATAAAAAATCCAAATAATTCTATATGCAAGAACTCTGTAAAAAATCATAAAATATCATTTAGGGGAGTTAAATAAGACCTAGGTAATACTGAATTTGTAGATTGTAGAATTCAGTCTTTAAAAAAATTGATTAATGTCATTTAATCAAAATACCAGCTAAATTTTGTTGTTTCGTGGTTTGATTTATTTATGTTTTCTTTCCCCCCCTTTTTATGTTTTTTTGGGGGTGGGAGTTGGTTTATTGACTGCTCAGTGTGTGTGTGTGTCTATTGAAAATCACTTTTCAGCCCCCTAACCAGTTTGGCTCAGGGATAGAGCGTCGGCCTGCAGACGGAAAGGTCCCAGGTGCGATTCCGGTCAAGGGCATGTACCCTGGTTGTGGGCACATCCCGAGTGGAGTGTGTGCAGGAGGCAGCTAGTCGATGTTTCTCTCTCATCAATGTTTCTAATTCTCTATTCCTCTCCCTTCCTCTCTATAAAAAAACAATAAAATATTTAAAAAAAGGAAAAAAAAGAAAATCACTTTTCATTTCTTACAAGTCTTATATATTGTTTTAGCATCTTGAAAAACCCATAAACCTAACCATTGTTGTGCAGCCCCAGTGGGAAAACCGCCTCCTCCTGGGTGACCCAGCCTCCACACCCAGGCTCCCGGGGTTCTGACTGTGCAGTGCGGCTTCCGTTCGAAGAGACAAGACTGTTAATTCTATTTTAGATGGGAAAAAAAAACCCACACATGTGTGGGTTTGCTTGGAAATTTGTATGGGAATATGGAGGGAAAGCGTGCTTATTTATTTTATGAAACTATAAAGTTAAATGCGTATTTTAATGGAAACGTGTGTTCTTGGAGATTAAGCATCTTGACTCTGTTCTCTTCATTGGTTTCTGCAACAGGACAAACAGTTTTGAAAAAATATGGCTTCTACCCATGTTCAAAAAGTGGACCAAGAATTTGCTGCTTTTCCTGGTGTACATTTTTCTGCTGTTCTTGTCTGCCCTCTATTGGTTGTAGAGCAAAGTTCAAAGAAATTCCACAGGTAAGACTTCAAGATTAATTGTTGAGAAACTACTGTTCTTTTAAAGTTTAAGCTGACTCTCTGTGCAACATTACAAACTTTAGAAATGCATGTTATGTCAACAACGTAGACATTGGCACACGCTGATACAATGCTAATGCAAATAGTGTTACAAGACGTGTGGATTTAATTTAAAGTCCCATATCAAAATAATTTATACATTGATGAAAATAATAACAGGGTAACAAATAAAAATAATTATAGATAAAGTTTATTGAGCATTTTCTGAGCTGAGTACTCTCCACCTATTATCTCATTTTATCTGCATGGCAAGATCATGTTACAGACAAGAAAACTCAGGTTCCGAGAGGCCTAGCAACTTGATTAAGGTCAAATTTAAATAGAAATAGCTACTATTTCTGAAGCAATTTTTTATTTATTAAGATTTTTTTCAATTACAGTTTACGGTCACTATCATTTTGAATTAACTTCAGGTGCACGGCCTACTGGTTGGACAATCATGTACTTCAGAAAGTGTTTCCCCTGATATGTTCAGTACCCACGTGACACCATGAAAAGTTATCACAGTGTTATTGACTATATCTCCTGAGCTCTCCTTTTCATCCCCGTGACCATTTTGTGACTACAATGTTTTACTTAATCCCTTCACCTTTTTACCCAGTCTCCAACCCCTCTGCCCTCTAGCCAGCATCAGTCTGTTCTCTGTAGCTGTGAGTCTGTTCCTATTTTGTTCATTTGTATTATTCTTTAGATTCTGCATATAAGTGGAATCAAATAGTATTTGTCTTTCTCTGACTTATTTCACTGACTATACTGCCCTCTAGGTCCATCTGTACTGTCACAAATGGTAAGATCTCATTCTTTTTATGGCTGAGGAATATTCCATTGTGTAAATGTACCACAACTTTTCTATCCACTCGTCTCCTGGGGGGCACTTGGGTTGCTTCCAGATTGTGGTTATCGTAAATAACGCCAATGAGCTCGGTGCACTTATATTCTTTGGAATCAGCGTTTATCTGGATATATTCCCAAGGTTGCGAGTGCTGGGTCCTAAAGCTCTGAGGCAGTTTGTAAATGCTGGAAACTGTGAGGCGCTTTGCGTGCGTGTCAGTCAGGGTTCAGAGTAGCAATCCGCAACTGCTCTAGACTTGCAGTGGGGTGGCTGAGGCGACCAGCAGGGGGGCTGAGGAGCGCACTGCCGACTTGGAATTACAAGATGGGGATTGCAAAGGGGACCCAACCTACTTGGCAGTGCTGTCTGGCTGCCTCAGGCAACATTTAGGACCGTGTCCCTCTCAGGCCACTACAATGGAGTGAGTACCATCCTAGGAAGCAAGAGCGAGCAGGGCAGCTGATGGAAATGCGGAGGCAAAGTATGAAAAGAACAGTCTCCTCATTTCCTTCACGCGGGTTTGGAACAAAACATAAGCAATGTAGAATCTATAAAGAAAGAGAACACGCAATGCCATGAGCACTTTTCTACTCATTCCCACATCTTGTGGGTGCCCTGAGGTAGTTGCATGGATTAAAAAAAATTTTTTTGCAAGGCTGGTTGAAAACATTGACCCTTGTCCTCATCCAAGAGTGTATCAGAAGCCCCAGGGGAGCTTTTAGAAACTCCTAAGCTAATGCTGCACTCCTGACAGGTGTGATTTAATGCCTCTGAGAGGGTGGAGTGGGGCCCAGCAGTGCATGACTCTCCTGCTCCCCCTGCTGGTGAACCACAGACCTACAACAGGTAGGGTGCTGCGAACTCCTCCCCAGAAAGTCCTCGAGAAACTCCCTTGTAATCAGCGAGTTGAGGAAGGTTTTGTGATGAGTCAGGTCGGTTTCCTAGATTAGGACGAGTCCAGGTGAATTTCAGGAGATGGAGCTTTAAAAGTGTAAGAGTAAGGGGGGAGGGGGGATTGGAAGGGGTGATGGGGGATGAGGACACATATGTAATACCTTAATCAATAAAGAAACTTAAAAATAAAATAAAAGTGTCAGAATCAAGGACGTCATATTTTTAGGGAAATCCGTTCTTGTCACTTTGAAAGGTACTTTAGCGTGTTTGTGTGTGTGTGTGTGTGTGTGTGTGTGTGTGTGTGTGTGTTTTTAAAGGAAATGTGTATAAAAGAGCAAAGGTGCCCTCAAGTGGCCAAGCTGTGAATTGCATTTTGGTGAAAAGATTTATGGTTAGGAGTCCAGAAGTTGAAATGAAGTGAAAGAAGCAGCAATTTTCTGTTGGGCTTGTTACTTTTGAGATGCAGGTGGTAGATATACGAAAGTGTCGGTAGCTGCCTATACGAGTTGAGAACCCAAGAGAATTCAGAACCAGGCTGGGCATTTGGCAATCATCACCCAACCCGGTGTTATTTCAAGCCATGGGAACAACTGCGGTTATCCAGTAAGAAGTTAGTAGGACGAAAGTAACCCGAATTGAATCTGGGGAATTGTACCTCTTTGAGGTCACGTGGGTGCAGAGACGTGCTGTACAGTGAGAAGCAGAACGGTATCAGGTGGGGAAATCGGGGACAGGGTTTCAAGGATGTGGACGGCTCTTGAGTGTCAAGTGAGGTAAGAGTTGAAGTCTGTCTGCAGAACTTGGCAACGTGGAAGTTTTGAGACCGCGACCAATGGGGTTTCAGTGGAGGAAAGCCAGGCTGGGATTGGCTGAAGGACTCAGATGTAACATCGTCAGGAAGACATGTCAAGTAGAATCTCTCTAGGATTGTGCTGACCAGAGGATTGGCTGCGTATCACCCATTTTCTGCTCATTCACTTCTTCAGAGAATGTGATTTACGAGGCAGCAGGCAGGAGCTGACACTGCCTTTGAGTTGTATTTGGGTGAAAGATGATGAGGTCAGGGGGGAAAGCTGTTAATTTCCTGTGCTACTTAAAACGATAGCTCAATATCCACCACATTTTCTTCAATTGTGTCTGACCTCCTATTCTTTGTAAAACTGCCTTTTAATCCATCATTGAAATTGTGAAGCCTCATCGTCCAGTTAGATGGATTATTTCCAAGCAGTGAGTGTCTTCTTTTACATTTGGTGGGGATTTTATTGTTTTTTTCCTTCAAGAGCCACCTGTGTTTCTCTTTGACGAGCCGCAGGACGCCGTGTTCCTGGGGTGTCAGTGAGGGTCTCTCCCAGCTCCCTTGGCTCATCTTCCCTTCGCTCCTGGAAACATCACTCGCCCTTCATTCCTCTTCTTTCCATCCCGTAGCTTTTGCCTTTCAAGCGTGTTTGCAGAGCGCACCTCAATCTCTTGTTCTCTTCTGCCTGTGGAAAATAAGCAAATGGAAATGTCCTTTGCTTCCCATATTTGATTTTTGATATTAACTGAAAGTCAGCGTAATCGCTATTAAAAATTAAAAAGTCCATCCGGTGATCCCATCGTCCATTTCTCTTAATTGGCCTGAGTTACTCCGATGACAGATTCTGTCACATCATCAGGCCCTCCCCCCCTTTCTTACCATATGGCCAGCTGAACTTCACTTTCTTTCCCATTTCTGGAATATTTTCATGGTCCAGATCTTCAATATTTTAAAGCCTATATCTAATTATTTTCCTTTTTTCCCAGCTACTATGTACTTCTCCCTGTGTTTCATGGGTTGACACACTAACCCCCAATTTGATGGTATTTGGGAGGTAATGAGGTTTAGATGAGGTCATAAGGATGGGGCCCCAAGGTGGGATTAGTGCCCTAAGGAGAGCTGGCTCTCGCTTGCTCTTATCCCTGGGAGGGTACAGAGAGAGGGTGGCAATCTGTAACCCAGGAAGTCTCCTCCCTACTGTGATAAAATCAGTGTCGGTTGGGTAAACCACGCAGTCAATGGCATTTTGTTTGGCCACTGTCTCTGGGGAAATGTCTACCCGAGATCGATTCCACTGCCTGCTTTTCCCAGGCCCACACTTGGATGAAGTGTTGAGCGAATCTGGACATTCCCCAGTGACGGGGACAGAATTGTGCGTGCTCCTCTCAGCCCTCTCTAGCAGCAGACTCTGTTCCCGGTCAACCCCCGATGCTCTTCAGCCCACCTGCATGCAATTTCCAATGGAATGCAATTACCAACATGTGGATTTAAAAATAGAAAGGTTTCGAGAAACTTCTCTCTGGGGAGTGATTGGCATCAACCAATTGGAGATTGCAATGGTACTTCCTGTAAAAGAGCATTGGCTCCTGGTCTGTGAATCCTCTTGCTTATAAAAACTGCCGATCCCCGAGTGCACACAGGAAGGGGAGAGAGGCAGGCTCTGTGGGGCAGGGTGGGGCCCAGAGCCACTGTGGACATCCCTGAGAGTCCCCAGCATCTATTCACTAATACCGTTTTGTCCCTCTGTGAGGCCATGGCCACTCTATTCAATTTAAGGCAGGTAATGAACACGAACTCTTTCGGGGAGCGAAGGCCATTTCCTAATGAAGATGAGGACCTGGGAGAGGGGAATGATGGTAATGGAGGCAACAGTGTTCTCTGAGTCACCAGACCCAATAAATGGGACGTGACATATCAGCTCTGCTGTGGCCAGAGACACACGCTGGCTCCTTAGAGAGGAATCAGTCAGTTCTGTGTTGGCCAGCTCTTTATCAGTTTTTTGGGTTTTTGCATGAGTAATCCAGTTAGTGTCCTGGGACCTTGTGTAGGTAATAGAAGAATTTAGAATATTTTGGCTAAACATGTTTTCCTTGCCAAAACTTGTATTCTAAGTCAAGTGGAATGAGGTGATGGGCTTAATTTGTATCTTTTGAGAGTTGATTTGATTTTCACTTTTATATATCAGTAGATTAATACTGATGAAACTACACTGAGGGAGAAGCTTAATACCAGTTTCCACTAAGATCAGCCAACCTTGTCTGGCTGGCTCAGTGGAGGGGCTCAGTGGTTGACCTATGCCCCAGGAGGTCACAGTTCAGTTCCCGGTCAGGGCACATGCCCAGGTTGCAGCTGGTTCCCAGGTGGGTGGGGGGACCGGCGGAGTAGGGGAGAAAGGTGTGCAGGAGGCAGCCAATTGAGAGTTGATGTTTCTCTCTCATTCATCTTTCTGTATCGCTCTCCTCTCTCTCTGAAATCAATAAAAGCATAAAACAATATCAGAACCCTTGGAAAGTAGATAATGCTGTTTCAAAACGGAAGTACAATCATCCACTGTTTAAATTATGTTCTCATTTAAATGATAATAGCAACGATAACCAGTTCTTATCATCAGCTGAACCTCACAGTGCCTTCCGCATGATAATTCATTTAATTTTCACAAGAACTCCATGAGGTAGATACAGTCAACATCTCTGTTTTGTAGATGAGGAAACCGAGGTCCAGAGAATTTCAGACCCTCCCCCCCGCCCCACCGAGATCCCAGAGCTGTGTTGCGGGTAGAGCTGAGGTGTTAGCCAGTGCCCTTGAGTCCATACTCTTCACCATCTGCAAAACACCTCTGGAAAACGTGTCATACAAGTTAGGATGATTGTGTTTGCTGATCAGCTATGTGCTCATGGAGCGGGAAATCCGGAAAAGATTCGTGTCCTTTCTGAAAAGAGCTATTAGCACTGCAGTCCCGTGACATTGAACCCTGTTGATCAGTGCTCAGTGGAAGGTGCCGATGGCCGTGTGGTTTCTGAGGCCAGAATAGTGTGACAGTCACCTCTGGGTGGCTGCCTTGGGGTACAGAATCCACCCCGACTCCACACAGCTGGGCCCGAGATTGACAACTGATGCATATGGAATTCCTAGGTTGGTTCCTTCAGATGAGAACTAAAGGCAGTTAGTCAACATGTTATGTCCAAATCATACCTCCGTATTCCCTCCCCTCGCCCCCTGAATTAGGTAAACACCAGTCAACCTAAAACTCTTTTTTTTTTAAGAGCGGAAGGGAGAGGGATAGAAAGTCAGAAACATCGATGAGAGACATCGATCAGTTGCCTCTTGCACGCCCCCTACTGGGGATGTGCCTGCAGCTAAGGTACATGCCCTTGCTGGAATCAAACCCAGGACCCTTCAGTCTGCAGTCCGACACTCTATCCATTGAGCCAAACCGGTCTCGGCCAACCTAAAACTCTTAATTCAGCTTGAGCCCATTCACTTTTTATTTGAAAGAAATGAAAGTAGCGTTTTATAAACATACAGTTAAGGCCAATTTAATAGCTAAGTTATTCGATTTGAAGCCATAGGCTACCCTTTGTACACATTGAAATTTGCCCGGCCCACTTCTTAATCCTTACACTTCTTTTTATACAGAAGCTTAAGAGTTGACCCCAGTCAAGAACTAGAGGTTTAATACGGAAGTGAATTCTTTCCAACAAGCCTGTAGTTATTGGGTTCTATTGCTACTGGTTTCTTTTTATTTGCTTCCTAATATAGAAAAGCAATTAGTCTATAATTTCTAGGGCACAATGTGCTGCTCAAACTTTAAAGATTGTTGGTGCAAGTGGTAAGATTAAACATAAAGGATTTGGTTGCTTTGGGTGACTCTGTGTCCTCCTGGGCCTGCTATCACTCTGACTTCGAGATGGCCTGGCTTCGGTGGGTTATTCATTTACGCTTCCTCACTACTGGGGACTTTTTGTTCACCCTCACCTGAGGCTGTTTCCCATTGATTCTTAGAAAGAGTGGAAATGAGGGGCAGAGACAGAAACATCCATGTAAGAGAGACACATCGATTGGTTACCTCTCCTATTTGCCCCCAAGGGTGGGGATCAAGCCTGCAAGCATGCTCTTGACGAGTCAAACCCAGGACCCTTCAGCCCAAGGGCTGATGCACTATCTACTGCACCAAACCTGCTAGGGCTGTCTTTCCTCCCTCCCTCCCTCGCTCCCTCCCCCCCTCCCTCCCTCCTTCTCTCCCTCCCTCTCGCCCTCCCTTTCCCTCCCTCCCTCCCTCCCTCCCTCCCTTCTTTTGCTTTAGAAAGGAAAGAAGAGGAAGAGAGAGAAACACTGATTGGCTGCCTCCTGCATGCCTCCTACTTGGGGACCGAGCCCACAATTTGGGCATGTGCCCTGACTGGAAATTGAAGAGGCCTATTGGGGCTTTTTTATGCTCTGTATTCTCAAGACAGTTGAACACGGCAGATCTTTGCAGGGGTCCTCATCTTGTAAGGGAAATGATCTTTAGGGAAAAGACAGAAAACTAAAATGAGAATAAAAATGAACTGTGGTGAGCTGAGCTTTCTCAGAAAACGAAGACATCCATGTCAAAAATTTTTCAAAAATTTCTTCCTTTTGTTACACTTTGATCTGTTTGTGAAATGACAGGTTTTCCTTATTGATTTACTTCTTTAATCTTTACTTGAGAGTTAAAATTCAAGCTCAGTAGGCTAGTTTTTTTGTTGTTCTTGTTTTGTTATAAAGACTTTATTTTATATTTGTCATTTAAAACACGTCTCCAGCATGAGGTACCTTTTTTTTTCTTTTTTAAAAATATTTTTATTGATTTTTTACAGAGCGGAAGGGAGAGGGATAGAAAGTCAGAAACATCAATGAGGGAGAACATTGATCAGCTGCCTCTTGCACGCCCCCTACTGGGGATGTGCCCGCAGCCAAGATACATGCCCTTGACCGGAATCGAACCCGGGACCCTTCAGTCCCCAGTCCGACACTCTACCCACTGAGCCAAACCAGTTTCGGCAGCACGAGGCACCTTATGTGAATGCACACTCCGTTGTGCGGTCTCCCCCCCCCCCCCCCCCACGCCCATATCTGGAAATGGGTTGTGAATTGTCTCTTATACTGATTCTGGCTGAACTCTGCTTCCAAATCGCTGAGAGACAGCCCTGTGCCCCTCATTGGTGAGGATGTTTTCAAGCCCATGGTGACAGGTGAAGGGAAGGCCCATAAAATGCTGGTGAAAAATGTTACAAACAGGACTAGGACTGGGAGTGTGTCACTAAATTGAATCACAGCCCGAGGTGAGTCACTGAGCCCCTCAACCCCCAGTTCCTTCTCCAGCAGAGGCTGTCCCAGCATTTGTCCGCCAAACTGGTTATGCTCGAAATCAACACCAGCTGCTTGATACACGTTGCCATTGGAAATAAGTAAAAATATATTCAAATAAAAAAATCAACAATAACTTCATATGACAAATTATAGTCAAGTCTATTTTTCCCTACATGTGGAATTCTCTAAATGTCTGTTTCTTTGTCTGCAAATGGAAAATAAAAGGCTCCACCGAGCTAAAACCGGTTTGGCTCAGTGGATAGAGTGTCGGCCTGCGGCCTGAAAGGTCCAGGGTTTGATTCTGGTCAAGGGCATGCACCTTAGTTGCGGGCACATCCCCAGTAGGGGGTGTGCGGGAGGCAGCTGATCGATGTTTCTCTCTCATCAATGTTTCTGACTCTCTATCTTTCTCCCTTCCTCTCTGTAAAAAAATCAATAAAATATTTTTAAAAAGGGATATTGTTCAGGAACATTAGAGTAGAGAATAGAAAGGGATTTGATTTCTATGGCAGTAGGGGACTCTGAGAGGAAGAAAAGAGGGGAAGTGACTTAGGGATGAGAATGGAGACAGAGGAAGAGAAGATGCATTTATTACAGACCTTTTCAGTCTCAGGCGAGGGCCGAACGTAAAAACAAGGAGGGCAGAGAGTGGGAAATGTGGTGGGATGTCAGGAGAGGGTTCGGTCTCCATGACAGGATGTGAGTCCCTCGTGTCGAAGGCCCGGTCGATGGTGTGAGTAACCGCGCCCCCAGAGGAGGGCTGTGAAGTCAGAGGGGCAGAAAACCGTCCGATTCCACAGGGGGCTCTCAGTCTGCCCTGCAGCCCGCTTCCCCACTCTCCCTGGCCCTTTCCCGAGACTCACTCTCCCGTCTCCAGACCTGCCCTGGACTAACAGTTTCTGAGCCCAGCACAAGACGTTGTGGGCAGATCACGAGCATCCTCGTGTTTCCAAATCGCAGTGTTTTACGTAAATGTTAAAGGCTCGCCTTAAAATTAAGTGCCCATCGCATTTTGAAGTTATTTATTGCACGTTCTCACAAGCTAATGTCTTTCTAAAGTATGACACTGTAAAACATTTTTTGTACTCATTCAACAGAAACTTACCTGGCCACTGGGTAAAGCTAGCAATCAAACTACTGGTGTGCAGTTTAACAAAAAGTTTTTTAGATGTTCATATCTTTTTAAAATATATTCTCATTGTCTTTAGAAGAGAAGGGAGAGGGAGAGAGAGAAACATCAGTGATGAGAGGGAGTCGTGGGTCAGCTGCCTCCTGCACGCCCCCTCCTGGGGTCCAGTTTGAAACCCCAGCTTGTGCCCTGACCAGGAATCCGGCAGTGGTTCACGGGCCGACACCAACCACTGAGCCACATCAGCCGGGCTTAATAAATAGTTTTTTAATTATTCTTTTTTAAATTTAATAAATCTTTATTATTCAGATTATTACAATGTTGCTCTTTTTTTTCTTCCCCATAGCTCCCCTCCCCTGGTACCCATCCCATCCTCTGCCCTTACTTCCCCCCCACTGTCCTCATCCATAGGTGTACGCTTTTTGTCCAGTCTCTTCCTGCACCTCTCACACTCCTTACCACTGAGAATTGTCAGTCCACTCCCTTTCTATGTCCCTGATCCTGTTATATTCACCAGTTTATTCTGTTCATCAGATTTTTTATTCACTTGTTGATAGATGTGTATTTGTTGTTCATAATTTTTATCTTTACCTTTTTCTTCTTTCTCTTCTTAAAGAATACCTTTCAGCATTTCATATAATATTGGTTTGGTGGTGATGAACTCCTTTAGTTTTTTCTTATCTGCAAAGCACTTCATCTGACCTTCAAGTCTGAATGATAGCTTCACTGGGTAGAGTAATCTTGGTTGTAGGTTCTTGTTATTCATCACTTTGAATATTTCTTGCCACTTCCATCTGGCCTGCATACTTTCTGTTGAGAAATCAGCTGACAATCATATGGGTACTCCCTTGTAGGTAACTATTTTTCTCTTGCTGCTTTTAATATTCTCTCTTTATCTTTTGCTCTTAGCATTTTAATTATGATGTGCTTGGTGTGGTCCTCTTTGGATTCCTTTTGTTTGGGGTTCGGTGTGGTTCCTGGACTTGTAAGTCAATTTCTTTCACCAGGTGGGGGAAGTTTTTGGTCACTGTTTCTTCAAATAGGTTTTCAGTATCTTGCTCTCTCTCTTTTTCTGGCACCCCTATAATTTGGATGTTGGTATGCTTGAGGTTGTCCCAGAGGCTCTTTACACTATCTTCGATTTTTTGGATTCTTTTTGCTTCTTGCTTTTCCGGCTGAGTGATTTTTGCTTCTTTGTATTTCAAATCTTTGACTTGATTCTTGCAGTCTTCTAGACTGCTTTTAGGTCTCTGTATAATATATATTTTTTATTTCAGTCAGTGTATGCTTAATTCTAGTTGGTCCTTTTTCATATCCTCCAGAGTCTCACTCATATCCTCGAGGGTCTCGTTCGTATCCTTGAGGGTCTCATTCATATCCTCAAGAGTCTCTTTAAGATTATTGGCCTTTTCTAGGAGCCTCTTGAAAAACCTTATAACCGTGGTTTTGAACTCTATGTCCAGTCATTTTTTCCCCCCTCCATTTCTTTCAATTGTGATTTGTTACCTTATTTTTGCATTTTGGCTGCTTCCCTGAGTTGGTCGAGTAGCTTTGTGTGGTAGGTGTCCTCTAGGGGACATTGGCTCTGCCTCCCCAGTTTCCTGAGGTGGATATACTCTTGGTGCACCCCTTTATGGGCAGTACTGTCTTGTTGTAGTTAAGCTTAGATTGTTGTTGGTATCGCTGGGAGGGGTTGACCTCCAGGCCAATTGCTGTGAGGATCAGCTGTGTTTACACTGGGAGAGGGTCTGTGCTCAGCATGGATGGGGCGAAGTCTTCGGACTGAGCAGGCAGCCTTGGTTTCCCGTCAGCCCCGCCTTAAACGGCTCCTGGGTCTCCGTGCCCCACGGCAACGGCTGCACACACCTGAGAGAAAGCTGCCCGGAGCTCTGCCCGCTGCCAGACGGTCCATTCTCCCCCAAATGAGTCTGGACACCCAAAGACTCACCGAGAACGGAAAACAAAGCAGTCTGGCCGTTTGTTTGTTTTTTCTTCTTCCCGAACGATAGAGCCAGCCAGGAGCCCTCTCTGAGAGTTCAAGTGCCTCTGCAGCGCCCGAGTTTCAGAGTGCTTCCTCCTTACTGTCCAGTGTCACCCCGGATGAGTCTGGGTCCCCCGAGGCTTTCCCGGAATCGGGGCTCAGTGCAAGGGGACACCTTTGTCTCCCTCCCAGTTTGAGAAAACCGGCCGGGTTTGCAGCCACCCCTTTCCGCTCGTGCACAGCTCTGAACCTCTGATTCCGTGCGTCTCCACACCTCTGTCCTCCACAGCTCCTCTGAGTCTCAGTGTCCTTTTATCTTTTTTTCTGTTTGTGGAATGTCCACTCAGTCAACCCTCTGGTGGTTCTGGATGATGTCCGTTCTGTCCCTTAGTTGTAGTATTGAAATTGTTGTATGGGGCAGCAGTAGGGGTGTTTGCCTATGCTGCCATCTTGGTTCCTCCCCAATAAATAGTTTTGAACACACGGATGAGTATAGTGTTTTAACATTTTCTGCAACAAAATAAATGACCAGTTTGCCAGTAGGCTGTCCTATGGAAATAAACCACAAGGTGGCGCTAGAGTATTTAAAGTGACTGCATGTAGCTCTACCTATGACAAAACAATGGTGAGCTAACACTCTTTTAAAAAATATTTTTAGATTATTACATAAGTGACAATAAAGACATGATACAATGTTAAATTTTAAATATTTTCTGGGTTCTATTTGTGCTCTCAAAAGTGAGAGTAGACTGAGTACGCATTTTAAGAAAAAACTATCAGAAATGAAGGGTCAGAGAAGCAATGGGTATTGGAATGTACCATAGGGTGGTGAAAATGGCTACCTCTCTCTAAAGCATATAAAATACATACTTGTATCTCTCGAATATATGTGAATGCATATTTATGACATATATTTATGTATTACATATAAATATTTTACATATTTTTATGTAATGTCTATATTTTATCCCATCCATCTATCCATCTGTCCACCCATCCATCC